>MU968411.1:51771012-52131262 GCA_034641835.2 Pinus albicaulis
TCTTGTTTATTTTCTTCTTCCTCTTCACAATCTACGTAAAATAATTTCTTATCAACACACTTATGACCTTTAGTGTATTTTCTATCACAACTGTAGCAAAGCCCTTTTTCTCTTTTTTCTTCCAATTTTTGTGGTGTCAACCTTGTAGGTTGTGGAAATCTAGGCGTAGCAACACTTCCTTCTTTATAGAAGTGATTGGTAGGCTTCCTTGTTGCCATAATTTTACATTCAATTTTTCTTGCCAACCTGAATGCCTTCTCCAATGAATCAAGTTTCAAAACGCTAACTTCATGTTGGATGTTATCCTTTAAAGTACCTATGAAGAGATAAACCTATGTTCCTCTAGAATATCAGTTACCCTTATATTCAATTTTTGGAAGTCCTCAATGTGCTCCCCCACTAAACCCTTTTGTTTGAGGTTTATCAATTTGCTATAGAAGGTGTTTCTCTTTGTATCCTCATAATGTGCTATCATTTCCTCCATAAAAATTGACCAAGTGAAAAAAAAATTACGGGAGCATAGCCATCGATACCATACAAATTTATTTTGTTCTAAATGTAAAGTTGCAATGCGTACCTTTTATGTGTTTTTCACATTATGGAGATCAAAATATTGCTCCATTTTTAGTATCCATGTTACAGGATCCTTTCCATCAAACTTCCTCATATCCATTTTTGGAATATGGTGGTTCTTCCCGCTAACATTAGAGTTTATGAAGTCACGATTAAAATTTATTTTGTTCTGATCATGAGTTTCCTCTACTATATTTTCACTGTTAGGAAACATTTCTTGTATCAACTTTGTCAAACCTTCCATGTCTTCTTTTAGATAATTCTTCATGTTTTCCATGTTGTCTTTCACTTTTTCATCGATCTTAGCTTCCATGTCATCCATCTTAGATTCCATGCCATCTATGTTAGATTCCACAGCTTTCTTCACACCATCCATCTTCACTTCCACACCTTTCTTCAAAACATCCATTTCATTTTATGTTTCTCTTTGCGAGAGCGAAATTTGGTGCACTTTCTCTTGTAATTTTGATAGATCATGTTCCAATTCTTCATATTCATGAGTCATAGTAGAGCCTTTTGAAGGCTTAATGGGTGTTGAATTATTTTTATGGGGCATTTTTTTTGAACCCAATACTGATATATATTCTACAATATTCCCTTGCAATCAATTCAAATTGATTCTTCAAACAAGACTTATGCAATTCGTAAAAAAATACACACCTTTTTCTTGCTTTTGAGGAGCTCGATATTGAAATTGGATTATCTTTGTGATTGCAGCTCTCAATATCTGAAATTTGGCATTAAGGTAGCCTTCTTAATTATATTTTGAATGCCACATGTCTGACTTGATTTGGATTCTCCAAGGAAAATTTATGTCCAATCTCCCATAATGACCTAATTATGGACTAGTTTAGTAGAGCAAACTTGTACGACTCGCCACGTGTCATTGTTTCGTCTTTTAGCTCTGAAATTGATAGAAAATAAAATACAGTCTGTGTACTTGTGACCACTTTTTACAACACTCCAATCTGATGCTGAGAGAGAGAGAGTTATGAAGATTTTCCCACGATCACCTCTTTGAGATGAAATTCAGGAGCTTAAAAAAGCACTACCTTCCACAGATCATATCTCCAAAAATATTGCGAACCAAGCTCTGAAAGTTTTCTATGAGTTTCCTTAGGATTTCATCTTCGTTCCCTAAAAATTTCAGATTCTGAACCTTCGTAGAACAAAATTTATAGCACAAATTCCACGATGACCTGTTTAGATTAAATTGAGGAGCCTGCAAAAAGACCTAACTTCCACAGATCATATCTCCAAAAATATTGCGACCCAAGCTCTAAATTTTTTTGAAGATGTTCCTTAGGGTTTCAACTTCGCACCATAAAAATTTTAGCTTCTGAAATTTCGTACAAAAAAGTTATAGCGCAAAATGCTAATCCATGGGGCCATAATGTAATCCTAGTGGGGCCACAATGTAATCCTAGCCGACCTAACAATAATAATTTAAGGGCACAATAATAACAATATGGGGGTTATAGGGGTACAATAATAACAATAAGGGGGTTACAATAACAACAATAAGGGACTATAATAGTAATATAGGGACCTAACAGGCACTCATTACCTTGGTAGTCACAGTAGAATAAAGCATTTCAGAGCTTTGTTTATGAAACTCAATTTGATATGAAGGATGAATTCTATCTGTTATCACCTGATTTAGACCTCAAGCTGAAAAAGGAAATCAGGGTAACATCTAAACCACACTCAGCCTTATAGCTAGCCCTGCAAGGTCAGGAGACTCAGGCTCTCTCTGTGAAAAGTATATTCAACAAAGTACAATAATGAACTGATTTAGGCTAGGTATAATAATGAGAAATTTTTTTAATGAAATTAATGAAATTTTTCAAGGATGTGTGAGACAAATGGGACAATTTGAAACTGGGGAATTAAATCAGGCTACAGGGTATTTCATGGGGCAAGGTAGGTAGGAAATTTTAGCAATAAAGTTTAAATAAGAATGGAAATGGAAAGACTGGTGAGAAGCTGAAAAGGGCTTAGAAGATGGATCCTTTTCAAATAGAAGAAAAATAGAGTATTGAATGATTTCCCAAGGCAGAGCATTAAAAATGGATTCTACCTTTCTATCTTGAAAGCATTCAACCAGAAATGTTTATGAATGAATGGAAGACATAAAAATTTACATATGAACACAAGGAGAGAAACAAATGCTAAATTTCATACCACATGGATCCCACAAATCAGAGCTGCATCTCTTATTAATTCCGTGTCCAAAACTGTTGCAATGGAGCGCAGAGCATTCTCCTTGATTTCCACATTGTTCCCCTACTTACTGATTTACAGAATGCCTTAAAAATGATTTACAATTACATTAAATAGACTAAAATGTGGGACATAGATCCACAGAAAAAGGGAGGTGTTTTAGCAGCTGAAGAACTGAAATCCAAATATGGGCGAGAAACCAACAGACTGCCCCTGAAAAGAAGGAATGGTAATACATTTCAGGACATCTGAAAATTTTGTTGTTACATTTGCTTTAAATAGAGGAGAAGACAAACCAAAGATTTTGTGCTTCATAATTAACACTCAGCCCTTTGACTGTTGCTTTTCATTATTTGTTTGAAGAAAACTAACATTTTAATAAAATTCTTTTGAGATAAACTAAAATGAAATTATGCCTTTAGTGAAGGGAGGAAACCATTTTTGAATGGAAGGATCAAAGGGAAATGAGGTGCGGTCCACGTTGCAATCGTAATCGGAGGGGAGGGAGGGGATGCGATATATAATAAAACATTTGAGAATACATTTTTGCGATGGTATCATCGCAATCGGGATCGGGGGGTTGAATATTTTTGAAACAAAGGCGAAAAGCTCCAATGTGATTGAAATAATGTACAAGGGATAATGGGGTAGTAATAAAATATAAAAATGAAAGGTTGAGAGTTGTTATAAAGGAAAGAATGATTTTACAATTGAAATGGTGGAGGACCTAAGGTGGGACCGAGGTATTAAACGTAATCGAAATCGGGAGATCGGGGTAGGTGCATTACATAATACAATTTTGTCGATGCGATTGGGGAGAGGCAATAGGGAAAACCTTTTTATAAATGAAATAAAACAAAATTTGAATTTAACAAGGAAATATCCCTTTATATTATAAATGGGTAGAAGATCGTATGGTGGGCCCAAAGGTCAATCGGAATCGGGAGGTGAAAGGGAAGCGGGAGCGAAGCATATGTGGAAACGCTGATGCCGATGAGCGCAATGGTTGTGGGCCGTTCTATCGGAGGGGGTAGATCGATGGCACAGGAGTAATTGGGAGTTTGCCATCGGGAGGGACTCAATCAGAGGGGAGCGATCAAAAGGGCCGATTGGATACAGGCCATTGGATCGTTTGATCAGATCAATGGTCGAGGTGACATCGGGTGGGTTTCCATCAAAGATATACAATCAGGAGCTCTTAATGCAATCACATCGGAGGTTTTGCAAAGGGCCAATTGGGGTGCACATACAAAATGTTGCGATGCGATGGGAAAGGGAAGGGTTTGAAATGGGGGGGTTTTATAATATATAACCTTTAACTTTATTATAGTTTAAAAGGTATGGAGGGGAAGTGGTTTGGAATGGCGGGGAATTTATATAAATAAACTTTATTATAAAGTTTAGGAGTAATGGTGGGGAAGTGGTTAGGTTTAAATCGCATCGGATTTATATAAGACTTTTGCAATGTGATTATGTGATAGGATGGGGAAAAATGGGTTTATAAAAGAAAATATAAAAAATTAATGACATAAATTTTAAGGGAAATATGGAAAAAAAAGGGAAGGGTTAGGGTATAGAGTACTTTATTCACTTAGGCATAAATTTCAATCCAGAAATCAGTTTTGAGAGTGTAGTATACCGTTGGAAAGCTCTTTCCAGGCTCTTTCTATTGAACATACTTAGAACATGATTTGACATCGAGCATGTGGTCTAAAACTTCTCTGAAAGGCAGGGTGATGACTTTGCGGAGATAGCAGCTTCTGAAATGTGACTTATTACATATGCTGACATACAATTACCTAATAAATGATAATAAATGAAAAGTATCATGTTTTCACCTTAGAACATGGTTTTGAGGTGAAAATTACATCAAGCTGAATAAAACATTTATCTGATCTTCCGAGGTGTTGTGACTTTGACTTTATTGACTTCCTCATGACCTTGATGATATTTATTGACACTTGAATTATTTATTTTGACCACTGTGAGATTCTAGAACCTAATGAGATCCATCCTATGACCTAATAATATGATTTTGAGAGTGAGAGTGGATCATGACCAAAGACCATAGAGGAGAATCAACAAGTTTCACATGAGGTTAAAGTAATGAGAAATCACTACCATCAATGGATCCATGACCTAGCAGAATAGTGAAATTTATGGATATGGGACTCCTAATATGCAAATGCAAAAGAGAAATTTTGATCACTGATGGTAGTATGACTATACTGACACTAGCATTGGCTCCAATGGGGATGGTAGCTCCTTGGAGGTGCCAAGAACACTGTAGACCAAGTAGCCTTATCCATTGGGCATGGAGTCAAAAATATTGAAAACTAACACAATGAAAACTGAATTTGACTAAGACTGAAAACTGAAATAAAACCAAACCATACACATATCATTTAAGTTTTATAGCCTTCACCTCAGGCACCAAACTTCAATGACTGTGTACTTGAATTCTGACCCAAAAATAGCATGGTATAAACAATGATGGTGACATAGTTTCTGATCCATTATCTTCAACAATGGTACTGCTTCAAAAGCCTACCATTCACTGCTCCTCCAGGGCAATCCTGGCCATATATTTCTAAAAGTAAGAAAGCATTTTGTCCCCTATATGTTGAAATCATATATGGCCCTTTCCATAGGTTGTCGAACTTACCATGCTTCCCTTTGTCCCCATTTCTTGCATCCCATTTCAACACTACCTCATCAAACTGAAACCTTTCTTCTTTGGTATTTCGGTCATAGATCTTCTTTATCTTCTCCTGCAACTGAATAGCGTTCTGTGACACTTCCTCTCATGTTTGCTGAAGGTGGATCATCTGATTGATCCTTCGCTGATTGTCATCGTCTTCACTACCGACATCTTGTAATAATATCATAACTGGAACTATAAGAGATGTAGGAAAGACAACATCAGTACCATTAAAAAATTCAAAAGGCGACATACCTATGGATTTATTGCTTCTAACTCTGTCTGCCCATAATGCATTGATGATATTTCGATGCCAATTTCTTTTATTTTCCTCCAGCATTTTCGTAATTATGTTTATCAAAGATTTGTTCGATGATTCTGCCAGGCCATTGCCTTGTGGATAGTAGACTGTTGAATGAGGACAATATTGTATTTGTCACAGAAATTGACCATATTCTTAGATCTGAACGTTGTTGCATTGTTTGTTATAATTTTGTAAGGGCAGCCAAAACGAGATAAAATATTCAATTCTAGGAATTGAATAATTACTGTGTCAGTTGCCTACCTTTCTGGAATAGCCTCGATCCATTTAGTAAAGTAATTTGTACTTGTCATGATCCATCGATGCTGCGCTGATGAAGCGGGATGAATTTCTCCTATGAAATTGAGTCCTCACTGCTAAAAGGGACAGTTGACTGTAACTGGCTTCAAAGGAAGAGGAAGCAATTTCTTCTTCCCTTGGAAAATTTGACATTCATGAAAAATCATCACCGTTTTATATAAATATAAAAATTTGGGCCAATAATATCTTGCTCTCAACACTTTGTTAGATGTATTATTCCAAAACAAATGACCACCACAATCACCTTTGTGAAAATCATGGATTACCTTTTGAGCCTCTTCTTCAACCAACCAATTGAGTAGAATACCTCCTGGATCTTTCCAATAAAGAGCACTATTTAAAATACAATATTTAGCAGACTTAAGTTTTAGCGATCTACCTTTGCTTTTAGACATGTCTGGAGGTGGTGAAAGATGTTGAAGAACATAGACAATATCTGAATACCATGGGGATTGTAGGAAAATATCTGAAACTGGAACAAGAAAACCTTCGTCTTCATTTTTTGACATTGTTGTTATGAGGTTTATATCCAGAGCACACAGATTTGATTGGGCCATTAATTTTTCCAAGCCTTGGTCTTTGATCAACTTCGTGGGTTTTATCTCCAAATCATACTCCAAAATAGCTACTATCCACTTACCTCTTCGACCTTCTGGATCAGTTTGCATCAGGACATCCTTTACTGCTGCATTAGGAACATATGCTATAGTATGTGAATGAAGAATATAGACCCTAAAATCCTTCAATGCCTTTATAAGAGCCAATTCTTGTTTCTCAATAATGTTATACCTCAAAGCAACATCTCTAATAGTACTACTGAAAAAGGCAATTGGATTTTCGACATGATCTCTCTTTTGCATTAAAACATCAGCCATAGTATGCTCCAATGAAAATGAAAATATGATAAAATCTTGGGTGTAGCCGGGACTAATCAAGACTGGGGCATTGGACAAAGAAAAATTTACCAGATTAAATGACTTGATAGATTCCTCACTCCATTTAAAAGTGCTATCCTTCTTTAACATGTTAGTCATTTCTCTTATATGTTTAACTAGATTGGGTATAAATCGGCGCAAGAAGTTCATCTTATCATTGAATGCTTAGATCTCCTTTTTGTTTCGTGGAAGGTCTATGTGCTGAATTGCCTCCACTCTAGAGGATCAATTTGATTACCATCCTTAGAGATGATATGCCCCAGGAACTTGCCTTCATCCATGGAAAAGAGACTCTTCTTTAGATTAAGATAAATCCCAAATTTTCTACATCGTTGAAAAAAAACTCTCAAATGGTGCAAATTCTCATCATCAGTACTAGAAAACACTGTCAGATCATCTAAATAAACAACAAGAAAAACATATTTTTCATTGGAAAAAGCAATGTCCATTGCTCGCTGAAAATTAGCTCCAGTGTTCTTCAGTCCAAATGGAATTTTGGCATATTGGAAGGTTCCCCAAGGGGTTGTGAAGGCAGTTTTGTCTTAGTCTTTCTCATGCACCAAGATCTAATTATAGCCTGAGTAGCCATCAAGTAATGAAATCCTAGATGCTCTAACTACTCTCTGCAGAATATTGTCCATCTTCGGAAGTGGATAATTATCCTTTAAGGATGCTTTATTCAGATTTCGAAAATCTATGCACAATCTTATCTCTCCTGTTTTCTTACGTACCGAGACCAAGTTTGAAATCCAGACAGAAAATCTAATGGGGACTATGATACCAGCTTTGTAAAATCTGTTTACCTCTTTTTCAATCGATGGCAGTAGCTTCGGATTTATTCTTCTCAGCTTCAATCTAAATGGCTTTTGATCCGGCTTGATGGGAATAGTATGCTGAATTATGTTCTTGTCATACACCTTTAAATCTGAATAATCCCATGAAAATACATCAGAAAATTTAGAAAGAAAATTAACATACTTTTCCTTTACCTCAGGGGAAAATTCCTTTGACAACTTCACAAACTTGGGCTTGTCAGGTGTTCCAAGATTCACATCTTCAACTCCTTTCTCAGTAGGAACCAAGCTCCTCTAAAGGTATAAGGCCGTTAGGAATTACATTATCTTTCAGCAGCAATATGTCCATCTAATTTGATTCAATTTCTTGATCATCAACCTCATAGTCACCTTCTATTGGAGTATCTTTGAATTTTCCATCACTCTGCAAAAAAGCATTGATCTCATTCTCATCCCAAAACACTTGCCAATACCTTAAATTGTCCGAAACAACAGGCCTATGTTTGACATAAATCTCAAACTTGTTGTTGGATTTCATCGGAATCTTCAAATTGCTTGTTGTAGTGGCTAGAGAATCAACAATAATATTCTGCATTCTGGGTACTTTTGTCTAAGTGTACTCAAGAAATGTCTTTAAGATATCGAGGACTGTGTTTTTGTATGCCCTCAACCATGGATGTTTTTCTTGGTACTCTCCTTTGACCTATTTGATTATCAGCTCTAAATATTTGTACACAGAAATCCTTTTTGCATTTAACTTCTTCAAAATTTTCAGACCTACAATCAAAGCTTCATACTCTGCTTCATTGTTAGAGCAGTCAAAATCCAACTTATAAGAACATACTCTAACATTACTAGGAACCTTCTTAGGCTGGAAAATAGGGCTTCGAATCCATATTCCAATGCCAGCTCCATCCTTACCAACAACTCCATAAAAATCCATGCTCCAAAGGCCTTCTTCTTCTTCTTGTAGATGCTAAAATTTTGTTTCTTTCTCTTCTTTACCTTGGCTAATTTATGGATGTTCACTATCTTTTTGCTGCTGGAAGGCAGGAGGCTTAGAAGTGCTTGTTTCTTTATCTTTTTCCTTTTTGAGGACTTCCTTAAAATTATCTGAAATTTCAGGTATTTCATCTACTTGTACCAACTGAACATTTTCATCATTTAGACCACCATCTGAATATAAGACAAAGGACTCTAAATATGTGTGGACAACATTAATGGGATGATTTACTAGCTTCTCTTTGCTAGTGTTCATATATTTCATTTTCTTCTCCCTATATAGTTTTCTCAACTGGCCAAACATGGGAATGGTGGCATAAGAGAATTCAAGCCGCATGGTTTCTTTAAGTTTTGCACCCCAAGACCTAGATAGAAGCATTCCAAATCATGGTGGAACATCAACAACAACTACATCCATAAAAACATTCTTGGCTAGGATTTGATCTAAAGATACTACCAATTCTTTGATAAGACCAATACAATGGAACCTACTAGAGTCAAAAGAATACAAATCATGGTATTTCCGAGTAATATCAAGTCCTAAATTCTCCATGATGGCCTTGAGCATCAAATTATGTGAGGCTCCGGAGTCCAACATAGCATTATGCAAGATGAACTCATGTAATCTAAGACTCAGGTAAAAGGGAGGGACTTCACATTCTTCAGATTGATCTTCAGCTTAATCTTGATCTTGGCTGGACCAAAGATAAGTTTAGGGTAATCATCCTCAACATTAACCATATCAGAAATAGAGTCTATTTGCAAAATTCTAGACACCTAAATTTTATAAGTGATGTTTTTCACCAACTCAGTGAGGGGCATGGACACTTTCAGCTTAGAAAATTCATTTTCTAAATTAAAAGAAGCAGCTTTTTCTAACTCTTTAATGGGAGGATCTTTCTTCTCTAATTTCTCCTTTGTTGTGCTCTACTGGTTCATTTCAATTGTTGTGTTAATCGCTGAAGGTGCTTTGCTGGAGGAAGGATCAGCCGACTCTTTCCCTTTCTTCTGAGAATCATTCTTCATTTGGAGTTGTTTTCTTTTATGAATGGGACTAATCAGAATATCTATGTTCCTTAAAGAGTACTACCTTTTTTAGGCCGATAAAACATTCATATACCCTCTCTGGTAATCATTGGATTCATCTTCTAACACTGCATCATTAGCCAAAATGAAATATTCATCTTTTTGAATGTCTGCAGTCGCTGTATATTCCTCTTCTTCTATGAGAAAGATAGGGGCATTGTCAGCCATGAAGAAATGATTGGATTCAATCACAGGGTCATCATCATCATCTGTCTCTATTCCTTGGACATAATTATGCTATAACAAAGTTCCTATTTGTTGTTGTGGTGGTGCTTTGTCTTGCACTCTCTGTTCTCTCTGTTTAATTCTGAATTTCAGTTGCTGCCCTCTGAAATTCAGATTTCTTATTTGAGTTTCAGGTCTATCTGAAATAGTCAATAGATCAACCATATTTTCCACTGTTCGAATCAAAGTGTCCATTTTGTTGTCTAAAGGAGAGGCTTCTTCTTTCATTGTGACTCCCTTTTCAGCTCTGGGTCGTGCTCTTTTAGCTAGCAGATTTTCTTCTACACTTATCGCTATCTTCTACATGTCTTCCAATGTAGTGGGATCTCTCTCTCGCAGTTGATATGCCATGTCAGCATCGAAACCATCTGGAAATTTGAGCAAGGATAATCCCATAGGAGGTTTCAGGTTATCCAGAATAGCATTATATACAACATTAAATCTTAAACAATAATCCTGCATAGTTTCACCCACATTTCTCTTAATATTTTCATATTCAGACAAAATTTGGAGTGAGCTAACTTCACCTCCAAAACTTTGGACAAACAACCGTGTAGTTACATTCTTTGCCTCTACCTCATGAAGATCAAAAAAGTCATTCATCTTATCAACATGCTACTGGGATGTGATGATTTGAGTGGCATCAAAGATAGGAATTTTACTTTGATAATCAGCAGGCATATCATTCAAAATTTGAGGTAAAAATAGTGGTGCATACCGGGTAGCCATGAATCTAGGTGGATTTACAAAAGTGTTTGTAGTACAAGGATTTAAGAGAGGTGTTGACGGAGGAGATGAAAACTGAGAATTAAATGATGGGAATGCTGATGAATTAGGAGGAGGAAATGATGTTCCTGATGACTCTGAAGGCTCAGGGATATTAGTTACAGGGATAGATGACTGAGGAGAATTCAGAATATAATCATCAATTGAGGAATTTTCCCTTTGAACTTCAAAATCTACAAGGAATTTTGGATCTAAAACTGTGTCATCAAGTGCAATTTCAAACTTATTTCTAAACAAAGAAAGCTCAAAACTTTCATCAAAAGAAACATCTTCTACAAATAACCACTCACTGGGCCAAGTATAGGATCTAAAGATAGGCCTGGGACTTAGTGATCCCTCTTGTCTTCTGACTATTCTTGGGATAAGATTAGGATTCTCAAACACAAGGGGAGGATTTGGATCTGGATTAGCCCTTCTGTATCTTCTTGGAGCCAGTGTGGTTAAATTTCTATTGTACAAAATTCTATTTCAGCCTAGAAAAATCTGAAACTCATCTTCCAGAGTTCAGGAATTTACAAGGAAAATATTATTGGGGTGATCTGACTTTATGCTTTGATACCAGAAATATATTATGACTTAGGAAGAATGAGAGCTTGTAATTATATTCCTTTCCAACAACTCTTTAATAATGTTCTCCCTCTCAAACAAATGTTTAAAGGTTAATGCGATATAGGGGAACACATTAAACACTTAAGCGAACCTTACATCTAATCGTGATATCAAATTATAACAATGGCACGATCCTTTTTTAAAAAGACAAACCTTCAAACTTTATACCATAAAACACATTTATGCTACCAGCATGACATAAATTTCATTCAGCAGGGGCCCACGCATCCATATTTCACCTTTTTATGAATAAAATAAACATATAATAATGTAAAACCACCAGATCATACCTCGATCTATTGCTTGTGCACTCCACTGCGCGATTGCCATTGGATCCTACACTCTCCAGATCGAACAATCCTCATCAATTCTGCGTTTTTTCAAAGGCCAAATTTTAACAGATGAAATTTGTGTGATATGGGTGGTATTGGGGAGATGACGTGCCCTTATATTACTGGATCGCGTTTTTTTGGCGTGGTTTCGCTCCAGGCCAAAAGCGACGCGATAAAGGTGGTTTTGGTTTCCGAAACCCGCTGGTGGTAAATGAACTGCACTTTAACTCGGGTTTAACACTTTAACTCCTTGTGTTAACTCGTTGGCTAGGTCCCACTTAATATTTACTTTGCTGGAAATAGAATAAAGCTTTTTAACTTGAACAACATAAATTTATAAGGTTTGGTTGCGTTCTATATAACCAGGGTTTAAAACATAAGACAGAGGTTTCAGTACTCCTTTTCACACAGGGCCTGATTTAAAATAGAATACACATTCAATTTGAGTGCTGAGAACATAAGCTTGAAGACAGTCAGATCACATCTCCCCAACAGAATCACCAGAAATGTTATCACCCGATTTAGACCTCAAGCTAAAAAAGGAATATGGTTGATCGATTGACTATTTCAGATAGACTTGAAACTCAAATAAGAAATCCAAATTTTAGAGGGCAGCAACCGCAATTCAGAATTAAACAGAGAGAACAGAGAGTGCAAGACGAAGCGCCACCACAGCAACAAATAAGAACTTCGTTATAGCATAGTTATGTCCAGGGAACAGAGACAGATGATGATGATGACCCTGTGATTGAATCCAATCATTTCTTCACGGCTGACGGTGCCCCTATCTTTCTCATAGAAGACAAGGAATATACAGCGACTGCAGACATTCAAAAAGATGAATATTTCATTTTGGCTAATGATGCAGTGTTAGAAGATGAATCTGATGATTACTAGAGAGGGTATATGAATGTTTTATCAGCCCAAAAAAGGCAGTACTCTTTGAGGAACAGAGATATTATTATTAGTCCCATTCAGAAAAGAAAACAACTCCAAATGAAGAATGATTCTCAGAAGAAAGGGAAAGAGTCGGTCGATCCTTCCTCCAGCAAAGCACCTTCAGCGATTAACACAACAATTGAAAAGAACCAGCAGAGCACAACAAAGGAGCAAGTAGAGAAGAAATATCCTCCCATTAAAGAGGTAGAAAAAGCTTCTTCTTTTAATTTAGAAAATGAATTTTCTAAGTTGAAAGTGTCCATGCCCCTCATTGAGTTGGTGAAAAACATCACTTATAAAAGTTAGGTGTCTAGAATTTTGCAAATAGACTCTATTTCTGATATGGTTAATGTTGAGGATGATTACCCTGAAATTATCTTTGGTCAAGCCAAGATCAATCTCTCCATGAAAATTATATTCAAAAAGTACATTAATGGATTGATTTAGGCTAGGTATAATAATGGGAAATTTTTTTAATGAAATGAATGAAATTTTTTAGGGATGTGCGGGCCAAATGGGACAGTTTAAAACTGGGGAATTAAATCAGGATACAAGGTGTTTCATGGGGCAAGGTAGGCAAGAAATTTTAGCAATAAAGTTTAAATAAGAATGGAAATGGAAATACTGGTGAGAAGCTAAAAAGCGCATAGAATATGGGTCCTTTTCAAATAGAAGAAAACATAGAGTATTGAATGATTTCCCAAGGAAGAGCATTAAAAATGGATTCTACCTTTCTATCTTGAAAGCATTCAACCATAAATGTTTATGAATGAATGGAAGACATAACAATTTACATATGAACACAAGGAGAGAAACAAATGCTAAATTTCATACCACATGGATCCCACAAATCAGAGTTGCATCTCTTATTAATTTCCTATCTGAAATTATTACAATGGAGCGCAGAGTGTTCTCCTTGATTTCCACACTTTTCCCCTACTTACTTATTTACAGATTTCCTTACAAATGATTTACAATTACATTAAATAGATTAAAATGTGCGACATATATCCACAGAAAAAGGGAGCTATTTTAATAACTAAAGAACTGAAATCCAAATATGGGCGAGAAACCAATAGACTTCCCCTGAAAAGAAGGAATGGCAATACATTTTGGGACATCTGAAAATCTTGTTGTTACATTTTCTTTAAACAGAGGAGAAGACAAACCGAATATTTTGTGCTTCATAATTAGCACTCGGCCCTTTGACTATTTCTTTCCATTATTCGTTTGAAGAAAAATGACATTTTAATAAAATGCTTTTGAGATAAACTAAAATGAAATTATGCCTTTAGTGAAGGGAGGAAAACATTTTTGAATGGAAGGATCAAAGGGAAAGGAGGTGGGGTCCACGTTGCAATCGGAATAGGAGGGGAGGGAGGGGATGCAATATATAATAAAACATTTGAAAATACATTTTTGTGATGGTATCATCGCAATCGAGATCAGGGGGTTGAATATTTTTGAAATAAATCTAAAAAGCTTCGATGCGATTGAAATAATGTACAAGGGATAATGGGGTAGTAATAAAATATAAAAAGGAAAGGTTGGGCACTTTTATAAAGGAAAGAATGATTTTACAATTGAAATGGCAGACGACCTAAGGTGGGACTAGGGTATGAATCGCAATCAGAATCAGGAGATTGGGGTAGGCGCATTACATAATACAATTCTGCCGATGTGATTGGGGAGAGGCGATAGGGAAAACCTTTGTATAAATGAAAAAAAAAAAATTGAATTTAACAAAGGACATAGCCCTTTATATTATAAATGGGTGGAAGATCGTATGGTTGGCCCAAAGGTCAATCAGAATCGGGAGGTGAAAGGGAAGCAGGAGCGAAGCATATGTGGAAATGTCGATTTCGATGAGTGCGATGGCTGTGGGCCATCCGATCGCAGGGGGTAGATCGACGGCACAGGAGTAATCGAGAGTTTTCCATCGGGAGGGACTCAATCAGAGGGGAGGGATCAAAAGGGCCGATTAGATACAGGTCATTGGATCGTTTGATTAGATCAATGGTCAGGGTGACATCGGGCGGGTTTCCATCGAAGATATACAATCAGGAGCTCTTAATGCAATCGCATCGGAGGTTTTGTAAAGGGCCAATCGGGGCGCACATATAAAATGTTGCGATGCGATGGGAAAGGGAAGGGTTTGAAATGGGGGGGTTTTATAATTTAAAACCTTTAACTTTATTATAGTTTAAAATAAATGGAGGGGAAGTGGTTTGGAATGGTAGGGAATTTATATAAATAAACTTTATTATAAAGTTTAGGGGTAATGGTGGGGAAGTGGTTTTTTTTAAATCACATCGGATTTATATAAGACTTTTGCAATGTGATTATGTGATCAGATGGGGAAAAAGGGGTTTATAAAAGAAAATATAAAACTTTAATAACATAAAGTTTAAGGAAAATATGGGAACAAAAGGGGAAGGGTTAGGGTATAGAGGACTTTATTCACTTAGGCATAAATCTCATTCCAGAAGTCAGTTTTGAGAGTGTAGTATACTGTTGGAAAGCTCTTTCCGGGCTCTTTCTGCTGAAAATACTTAGAACATGATTTGATGCTAAGCATGTTGTGGAAAACTTCTCAGAAAGGTAGGGTAATGAATTTGTGGACATAGCAGCTTCTGAAATGTGACTTATTACATATGCTGACATAAAATTACATAATAAATGATAAAAAAGGAAAAGTATCATGTTTTCACCTTAAAACATGGTTTTGAGGTGAAAATTACATCAAGATGAATAAAACATTTCTCTGATATTCCAAGGTACTGTGACTTTGATTTTATTGACTTCTTCATGACCTTGCTGATATTTATTGACACTTTACTTATTTATTTTGACCACGGTGAGATCATAGAACCTAATGAGACCCATCCTATGACCAAATAATATGATTTTGAGAGTGAGAGTGACTCATGACCTGAGACCATAGAGGAGAATCAGCAAGTTTCACATGAGGGAAAACTTATGATAAATCACTACCATCAATGGATCCATGACCTAGCAGAATGGTGAAATTTATGGGTATGGGACTCCTAATATGCAAATGCAAAAGAGCAATTTTGATCACTGATGGTAGTATGTCTAGACTGACATGAACACTATCAACTGGTACTTCCAAGTCAACTTTCTTGTAGTCTTCTACTGTTGTAGGTTTAGGCATTGTTGGCTGTATTATTGTCATAATAAATTTCTTGTTGGTGTATTCAAAGGTTGATAATAATCTATTTTGACTTCCTGGAGTTCACTCTAGATATACTGTGAATAAATCTCATTCTTTAAATCTTCATTCTTAGCCTTGATTTCCTTGTATTTCTATTTGATGTCCAAATCTATATTCTTTGCTTGCTGTGATGAGGATGCCTCCATATTTTGTTTTTTTTCAATCATTTGTGTGTCTGGAGTATTCTTTTCTTGCTCATTTACAATAATTGTAGCAACATCTATGTTCTTCTCCATGTTTTCTTCATCTAGCACCTCAATTGTTTCTTTTTCCTTGTTCACTGGATTGAGCTTAGGCTCTTTATTATATCTGATTTTAAACCTAGTCTCTGTTGTTGTTTCAGTAGTGTAGGTACCTTCTTCCCTGATTCTCTTAGTGGCTTTATCCTCTTGATTTACAGTTTTCAAGGTATGACTAGTATCACCCTATTTAACTTCTTCTATCAAGGTATTTTATAGCCACTCTATTTGATTAGCAAACTGTTCAATTTATGGCCATTTATCATGGATATAAGGGGCTAACTTTCATTTTATCCTCATTTTACTAAGTATTCCCTGAGAATTATAATTCCACAAGAAAATTTCTTCAAATTTGTATTCCAGTAACTGTTGTACTACCTCTATACCTGCATCCATGTGAATGCAAATCAGAAGGTCCTACCTGGTTCTTCAACTTGAATTGAGTCTTGTTTTTGTAGCCAAGAAGTTTATAGAATATGAATTTAGAATTTTCCTTATGTACTCTAAGGCAAAAACTCTCATTGACAAGTATTTTGGTAGTTTATAGGGTAAAAGGTTTGACCCATAAACTATGATCTTTGTATGATTTTGGTAAAGGTACCAATCTCTAGTTATACTTTTTCTAACAGCTGTAACAATTTTTTATCTCATTACTGATTCTTGGCTGTACACTATTTGTCAACATGTTTATCAATGGATGAACAAAATAATATATAAAATCCACATAAGTGAATTCTGTTGATTCTTTTCTAATTAGAGAGGTACAAAAGATGACTGAAAATGGATTACCCTCTACATCCAATTTATGGAGGTATATTGGGAACTTATCTACTTGGAAATAAAGGAACATTTGAAAGAGGAAGGATGAATATCTGAAAACTCCTTTAGTGGGTAATTTCACAAGCTGATCATGGATATTATTAGTTATGTATTCAGCATAGTTATAGATGACAGAAGGAGGTTTACCATGCACAAAGGTGGATAGGAAACCTAGAATGGACTCATCTGTGTGCTCATCAGTGAAATAACCTAGGATAAAGGATAACATAGAAATGACATGCCTTGACCCTTCAGGAAATTTAGAATATGAATAGGGAGGTTTTACCTTTGGGATTTAAACAAAGGCAGGCATGAAAGTTTGGAAGATCTAAAATATCTTAGGAAATTCTAACTCAATATAAATATTTGTGAGAGCTTCTATGGATAATGGGACTATATTGGATCTTGTTTCAACTGAAGCATTAGGTTAATAGACTCTGTTGTAATAGTAAACAATACTTCTTTGTTAGCATCAACCATAGATCTTTGGTAAGGTGAATAATAGGTTTGATAGAACCTAATGACTTGTGGACACTCATGAGTATGTGGAACCACATATTTGGGTAGACTTGACTCCCAAATCTGAACTTCACCTCCCTGATCTAATGATTTTTCTAGACTTCAACAGTGGAGATCTAACAGATTGAATTCTATCACTGGATCAATTATCTTGTAATCTACATCAGCTAGAGGTGTATGTTCCACATATACAACATGAGGTTGTGGTCGATTTATAACAATGGCAGTTTTAGAAGCCATTACTGGGTTTGATTTTGACAATTTTTAGCTTCTGGATGCTTAAAACTTTGTATTTAGGCTTTTTGTACTCTTCTGTAAGCTTAAACTATTTACAGAAGGTATTTTTGTCTTTGATAGAGGTTTCTTGAACAAAAAATGGTATAATCAAGATTTCTTATGGTTAAAACTTTCAATTTGGTTTCAAACCTGATCTTCAAACTCTTTTACAGACTTAGAAAATGTATATAAGGGTTTTTATGCTTTTTTTGGATAAAATAGACTAAAAAAAGTTTAATTCATGCATAAAAGAGGTTCTAAGTATTTTTCAAAGCATTTGAATTAGTTAGGGGTTCCTAAGATCTGCAACAAGGCTTAAAATATCTTCAATTTTGATTAAAATAGTTTATAGTATTCGAAACTGGGGTTTAATCAAGGTTTCTCATCAAATACTTTCTTTGGGGGAAAATAAGGTCTTTCTATGGATAAATAGGTTTCACAAGGTTACTCCTTTTGATGACAAGAAGGTTAATTTTTTCGGAGAATACCTGTTTTTTGCAGGTATTTGGTCTCAAAATAGGGTTTGTGAGGCGTTGGAGACCACTTGGATGCTTTTGGAGTCCTTGGAAGTAGATTGGAGGCTTCAAGCAGTCTTATCATGAATTTTTAATAGATATCTGGTTCTTTGGGCATGAAAATCGGGGGAAAACTGTCTTTTCTTCAATCAGAAGGGTTTACACAAGAATAAAATGTAGAAAGGGTTTAAACTACGCATAAATGAAGCTTTATAGAGTTCTTAGGTTTAAACAGGTTTTGCATTGAATGTCGGTCAAGTCAGAAGGGAAGTGGTTTGGCACCGAGAGCTGAAATACCACCAGTGGTTATCGCGTGAGCTAGAAATGGTAAGTGGTTTATTTGGATTGGATGCGATCCAATAGTTTTATGCCGCATGGAGGAGAGAGATTATGGCAAAAAAACCTATTTCGCAAATCACAAATCGATTAGAAATCAAGCTTGTGAAAATGCAATATCGTATCTGGATCATCAGATCTGGAGGAAGATATGCGAATGACGGAGATTTAGTAATGAAGTTGTTCGGCAGATGGGGTTTGGGGCTTGGATAATTATATGCAGTGGGGTCGGTTTAATATTTTTAAAGGTAGTTTAAACATATAAACTAATGTTTTAATGTGATAGGCGGTATATATGAATTTTCATAGTAAATAGGTGATTTACATGTGTTTTATGACCTTTGGGCGGGGGTTATACATATTTAATATATTTTAACCTATGGGGGAAGCGGGATAATATTTGGCACATGGGTATTATAACCATAGGTTAAAATTTAATATAGTGGGTTTGGGGTATTTAATATAAATGAATTAAATATAACTACGAGAGGGAATTTTATAAGGGAATTAATATAATATGTTAAAGTTAATATGAAATGAAATCTTCAGAAATGTATATTAATAAACTAAGTAAAGTGTATTTAAGTGCTATTGGCACATTTTCATCCTGGTGGCCCCCTTTATACACTCATACTTAGGATAAATATCCTTTTATGGGTTTTTTGAATGTTTTTGCATGAAAATGGGATTATTTAGAGGGATTTTTACTTTCCCTAAGAAAAAAGTGTTTTAACTTTAGGAAAGGGATTATCCTTTTGGAAAAGGGTGATTACGTTGAGGAAATGGATTTTTAAGAAGATAATTCAATACTTATTACCAATCAGATATTAAGCCTTGGGTCCAGTCCCAACAAAAGTCAGAGAAATGCTCTGAGCCTTTTTAACTGAAGGTTTTGAATACTGAATACTTTGAGGGGAGAGAAATTAGTAATTTTTTCATATGATTTTTTATTACACGCCTTGTAAAACTACTTTCTAACATTTTTTCATTATTTGCATGGGTGCATTTAAACTATTGAGCTCTTCATTTATTCTCTAACTATCTACTGATTTTTCAAGTTTAAAATGTTTGATAGATCTTTATTTTCTATCTATAAACATGAAATTCAAAGCATGAGAAAGTTAAGATTAAACTATTTAACTCATCATAGATTATGGAATTTTGAACAAGCTGCACATAATCATTTATTTTTGTAGTTAAAGTAAAAAGCAATGGAATTTTGACTTGCATCACTTTCATGTCTTATTCTTATCTCTTTTTTGTTTTTGGGGTTCATTTTTTTATGATTTTTTATCCTTTTCTTTTAAGTCCTTTGATCTCTCTTTTAGGACTTTTACCCTCTTTACATTTTTTATTATTTTCAAATATGGGAAAACAACTTGGAGAAAGCAAAGTATGTACATATTTACAAGACTAGTCATAGTCAATTAAAAAATTATGAAACCTATTATTATAGGACCCTAACCCCATCAACAAAGATTGTAGTTCCTTTATTGTTTGATAAGTATCTAAATAATGAAATGTTAAATGACAAAGATCAATGGGTTCAACAAGATCAATCGATTAAAAAACTATCATCTTATATACTAGTGGGAAAATGATTATTGAAATGGATGTTGTTAGACTCAATGTTATAATCAAGTTGGTGGATTGACATACACAATCCTTGATTCTTGATTGGTTCCATTTATGTCCAATTCCATACTAGACTAGTAATACGAAATCTTGGCGAATTAAAATCAATAGTTGGCCTTGTAAATCTCAGAAATTGATTAACAAAAAATGAGAAAAGGTTAGAAGGATATGCCAAATCAAGTCTCGTATCCATACCAACATGGGGGTTTTGATCCACTAAATGATTCAATAAATGAATGCTAATCAAAATGATTTATTGTGCTTTAAAAACCATTGATTAGCTTCATGAAATTCACAATAAATATTAGGAGTTTATTGTTCACAAAATAACTTAACATTTATGAACTCTTCGACTGATGATGATTTTTATCATGATAAATAGAATGATAGACTTCATAGTTGTGTGCATCCATGAAATATGTATATTCCAATCTCGATTTCAATGTAATATATTTACATGAGGATGAATTAACTACAAAAAAATCCTCTATTCGATCAGAAAACCAATCTTGAGAGTTAGAAAAACTGTTTCAAAAAAACCCAAAATCCATTGACAATGAGCCTGGATCCATTGAAATAACCTAAAGGAAAGTGTTTTCTTAGGAAATCCAGATCTTGCATAGCTCAGGGATCTCATCAGGATTGTGAGAACATCATAACCATCAATGAAAGTTGAAGTGCCTCAATTCCCTGACAATTTATAAAAAAATTAAAATTTGGATAACTAAATTTTGAGAACCGAGTGAGATTGCAAATTACATGTGGAAAAATACTATTATTTAAATCAATAATATCACTATTATCTGGATGGCATCCATATAAAACACTAGTTTGATCAGATTTTACGACCTCAAAAAACAAAATTCTTAAGTCATAAGATTATTCTGATTGCAAATCTAGAGATGAATAAATCGAAGAAATCTCATGAGCACTCCGATTTTAAAAGTTATCCTCATAAAAAATAAAATATTGCAAGGAATGGGATGGATTCTCAATGATTTGTTTTTTCTCTTCTTCATCACATGCAATCTTACCTCCTTGTGTCAATTCAAAACCCTACTCATCGGATTGTATATTTGAAGATCATGACATGTCTTGGTCACAGGCTAATTCATTACAAGCAGTAGGACACAAGGAATGATAGTTTGAATAAGAGGTACCCATAATTAAATATTTTGAAGAAATCTAAAAATTAGTCAATGTACCAAGGAAATCATCACCATGTATATCAATGGAATCGTGATCATCAAAATGATAGTTTCTCGAGGCTTTCTCCCAATTAACAGTTTAGATTTCATTTGATTAACTATTGAGATGAATAGGTCCCAAATTAGCCAATAATGAAGGAAAACCGTTTTTAAATTGAATATTTTGAAATAGGGAAGAGAGATAAAAATTATCTTCACCTTTATTCTCCTCTACCTATGAAATAAGATCACTTTGTACCCAATCATAATTTAAACTAGTAGATTGAAAATCCAAAGTATCTGAGGGAGTTTCTGGTAGAGAAGATTGATTAATAAAATCAAGGTAAAAGGTGTCTTGAGGTGTAGATAATAGGGCCTAGCAAGTGTCCCTTGAAGAAATAACATTTTTAATGATGTTAGATCCCGGATTGTGTTTCTTTACATTATTGTGATATGGAGGAATTAAGGGATCAAACTCTAAAATAGGTTTCATGGGATTAAGATAACATTCAATGTTTCCTTGGATGAGATCTTGATCATAATAAGGAAATATAGGTAGGATGAATGGATCATCAATTTTATTTTTAGATTTCCCAATACCAACATCAAAAGGACGAGGAGAGGAAATAAAGCGAGTGGTAGGTTCCTCCTCTAAAATTAGAGATGTGTTGTGGTTGACATACGTTGGAAGAGAAAAATCATTTGGGGGTTTGAATTTGAATTGTTTCAAAGATATTTGAACCCAATACTGAAAATTTCCATCCATGAAATCCCAATCCACATCTTCTTCTAAAAACTCATAACAAATATGAAGAAACCGATCAAGGAAATCCTCTAATGTTTCATCAGATTTCATTCTAATTTGGTTGATCCTTTTATACACATATTGATAATCATGCCTATGATGAATCTCCTTATCACGTTGTTGAAATGAATGGATAGAGTAGCTGGTAATGTATGACACCATTATTTGATATGAAATTCAAGGGTGAGGATGAATAAGTTTCCCTAAAAATATTTACAATGAATTCCATTAGAGATACAAAAATTAATGAATCGAAAGAAGTGTCCAAGGATAGATAGTTCACACTCACCATCAAACTTAAATTGAGACAAGTTATTGATTATTCTCATGGGTATTTTAAGATCTACTCTTTTATAAAAAAAACCCCATGATTATGATTTCGGAAGAAGACATTTAAGATATTAAAAACATACTCAAATGGATCATCTTTGTAGTGTCCCTTCTTAGTGAGATAGCTTTGATGACACTTAGAGATGGTGATTTTGATATAATGATATAATATTATGTATGAAAGACTTATGTACATGCTTATATGCTATGACCTGGTTTAGGTCACTTGGTTGTTGTGTGCTTATGATAATATCTATGGTTGCGTACACAAGAATTGATTTTGGTTAAGAGCATATTAGCGATGTTTTCTCTTTTGGTATCCTATTTTGTACATAGGTGTATGACATGAATGGTGATTCAGAATTGAGACACAAATCCATGGATGATCATGGTAGGTGGAACATATGGTTAATTATGATTTATGGATGATACATGATTTTATGATTATATGTGCGTAATATCGTACTAAGCATGATGTGGCAGGGGACTTTGTCATTGCCAATAGGGATGCTCAACTTATAAATGAATGTGGAAGTCATGCACAATATTTGGTAAAATTTGAATAAGTTAATTATGAAATTCATTTGATTTATTTGGTCAATCAGATTGTGATGTGTGCAGGTCTTGGAAGAAGACCTTGCCAATGAACCATCAGATGGGTATGAGCTCACAATCAGTACCTTAAGGTGAAACGTGTATTTTCAAAGCATAATAGATGAGAAGCCATGGAAATTAGGGCGCGAAGTCCTAAATCCATGAAATATAAAGACGTGGAGTCTTGGATGTATGATAAAAGGATTAGGACACGGAGTCCTAAATCCATGAAATATAAAGACGTGGAGTCTTGAATCTATAATGAAATGTTTGTCATGAATATTTAAAAAGATCAAGGTGTGGAATATTGGATCTTTAAAGTAGATCAGGGCGCAGAGTCCTCAATCTACTAAGGCACAAAGATGCATACAATAGGGGTGCGGAATCCCTATTATCCAAAATACCAGTCATGGGAAGCTCACATATGAATTTCCTTAATAAAATCTCATTCCTAACAATTTTGGAGTGACTTTCTAAAAATAGAAAGTCATGTATACTATTTCAAGTATGACTTTCCAAAAATAGTAATTCACCTCCAATCAATGGGTAAACAAGTATACTTTAAGGAAAATCACTTAACTTATGATTAATCAATCATAATATTTCAATCTCGACTTAATCCTCAATATTATTAATATTATTATTATTATTATTATCTTTTATGAGGCAATGATATTATTATTAAAAGGGAATTATATCTCCTCAATCACTTCGCACCTCTCTCCTTCATGACTCTCATGGCTCTATGTAACTCTCTCTATTTTAAATATTACATTACACTCTCTTTTATGCACTTATCAAGTAATGGAATATTCCTCTTACACTCATTAAATATATGTCATAAAATATTCCTCTTACACTCACTTTAATGCATATGTTACACTCTCCTTAAATAAGGCATGCATACCTCTTCTTAATGGCATAAGTTACACTCCTCTAAATGGAATACAATGCATGCATATTAATCCTCCTTTATGACAGGAATTTGTTGCTCCTCCTATATATGAGTCTCATGTATTCTCATTTGAGGGGAGAGGGGTAATGCCAAGAGTGGAAGAGACTTGAGGAATATTGTGAGAGGGAGAGATATGGAGAGTATCCAATATTCCAAAAAAAATCTGAATTTCTTACTAATCTATTAAGTATCTATTGAGGTTGAACATGAGTGGTCTTTAGAGGAAGTGAAAACTATCTTCCTTAGTTTTCCTTGCATCTCTCTCTCTTTACTATTGTATTTTGGTACTGTTCGTGAGCTTTTACAGTTCGGGGGTTCCAGGGGGAGGAGTTCTCCTTGGATATGGTTGGGTGGAAAACTGGATGGTTCAAATGAGTTGGTTAAGGGATTGAAGGTGGATCATATTCTCAACGATTGGAGCTGAATATCTCTTTAGGTATAATTTCCATTGTCCTAAAATTATAGTATAGCTTTAGCATAAAATAAAAAGTAGACATTTAAATTGTTGTAAGCATCTAATTTTGGTTTAGGCTTATGTTATCTAGAATGTTATTGATTGGTTAAAAATGAAGAATATATTAATGTATATGTATGGATCTTTAGATCTCAATATTGGAGTTATTATTGGTGTAGTTTATGGTACTAATCTTGGTATTGTAGCATTTGAGAAAGGAAAGCCAAATATTGTTGAAGGTAATTGAAATAAATAAATTCCAAAGGACCTCGGTAAGTATTTCACAATTTATGGTTTTGTTTCAAGTAATTAGATGTATGTTTTAGAAATGGTTTTAGGATAGTTTGCAAAGTGTTTGACAAAGTCCGTGAATGAGTAATGTTATTTATGCATGAATAAGTGCTAACTTGCAGCTTACATCAGAAGTAAGAAAATGGACATGTACCCAAAACATACTTGTAGGAATTACAAAATCAACCGTTAAAAGAAAATGCAAAAATATTGGCAACTAAAATATGGTTTGGAAGATCAAATGCTTGAGGTAATTTGGAAATAAATTTCAGTTATGGCTTATGTTTCATATTCTTATCAATAATTCAATGTTTTGTTATTCAAGTTGTTGTAATAGTACTATCAGAATTTTGACAGAAAGCCTTAATGGCTGTAACATTCAGGGCTTCCATATGTTTGTTAAATTGTAGCAATTGGTGCAAAAAGCTTGTCAATCGTGTCAAATCAATTAGCTTGTGGGTGGTAAAATGTTTCAAGAACTCATATGGTGGATTTAGAAATGTGTGATTTCAATGATCATATCTTAGTAGCATAACTCTAGGTTGTTTTTCCTCATGTAGAAGTGTAGTTGTAAGTTTTCATTCCATATGTTTGACAAAAGTCATAAATGAAACATTTAGGCTATAAATTTTGTTGTTTTCAAGAATCGCATTCCTGGGCATTTTTAATTTGATTCAACCCAACATCAGGGGGCATCCGTGACTAATGAACATGTAACCCCTGATTTTAGAACAAAAAGATACTTTTCAGAACCCAGATCAGAAATTTGGGCGATTTTGTAGATTGCTGCTGTGAGTTATGTGCGCCCATTGTTGAGTCTTTGATGAAAGACTAAGATTATTTAGTCCCTGTTTTAAGATGGAAAGATTTAAAGTTCCAATTCTGAATTTTATGAGATAAATATGTTGAAGAATAATCTTAAATTCATTGTTGCTAAGTGTTTGACAAAATGCCTCAATGAATTTTAATTGCATGCTTGCAAAGTGTTTTTCATAAGGGCTCAATGAGTGTAGAGTGCATGTCTGCAAAATTTTTGTCAAAAGTCTTGAATGGCTATAGCTTTTGAGCATATAAATTGTTAGTGTAAAATTATTAGTTACTGTTGTTTTTATGTTACTATAAATTATAAAAAAACTATTTAATGGGTGTAGCTTCCTATGTCTGCAAGTTTTTGGTATGAATGTGAAAATAAATTTAATAATTTGCTGAAGTGTGAATAAGACAATTGTTTCTTGCATTATCTAAAGCTTTCAAAAAAACAAGGCTTGTTGTTGGAAACAATTTTACAGTGATTAATTCTTTAGGATTTTTGCATCAAATGAGTATTTGTGATTATGTGACATCTACTTCTCTATCTTACTGATGGTGGCTAAGGTGGGACCTTAAAATCTTATTGTCCGACCCTCCTTTTACTGTTAACTATTGATTATTCTAGCAATCCATCAACTAAAGGGTCACCTCGATCTGAATTCCCAATTAGACCTCACACCATTTGGAGTAGGAGCCCCATACATAGTATTGGACCGACCATCATAAATCAAAGGTTTTCCTTAGCTGCAATGAATAACATAAGATAGTATGCACATAACCTTTGAAATACACAAGTAAGTTGACACTATGAAACATCAATTGTAATGTGTAAAAGGATGAATTCATGAGAGGGAAGTAAAGAGCGTGTCTCTAGAAGGAAATTAATAGTACTATCCTAAGAGAGGCACATAAGAGCAAGGAGATATTCATTAAATATTTAGTGAAGTAGTTCACATAGAAAAAATGATCAATTAATAAAATATAACACACATTCAACAATATAAGCTCCAAAGGCAATGAAGCAGTTCAGTTCCTTCAGTACAAATGGACATAACACTTACTACAAAAATATAAAGAATAGCATTAAAATATTAAGGATACATGCGTGAAAATGTGATGGCTCAATGAGATTCTGATGATTAGGTGAAGTATCCAAGTACATAGTTACAATGGTGAGACACTAGCTCTAATAGTTGAATATTAAGTCACTTCTTGCTCCCCAAGGAATGATATTCTCTCTTATGCAAAGCTGGAGAATCCAAGGCTATATATCTAAATTCTAAGCCTCCAAAAATCCCTTTACTTAGGTTATGAAGGTGTATTTATAACAAGAGGAATGGCCTTTCATATCACCATGACTCTTTAACGTCCTAGGTGACCTTTAGACTTCTATTGACACTTGGGTCCACATGTGACTTTTCATATTCCACATGACTCTTAGATTTCCACACCTCTACATTTTGTAATTTTATTGAAACTACATAATTACATTCCACATTATGTTGCAACACATATCAACACACATGAAATTGTGATTAAACTTGTGTAGGTCGTGACTTGGAACTTCATGATGGTGTGGCAATGCCGAGATTCTCTTCTTACTACTTCCTCAATATCTTCATGACTGATCTTGCATGTGCTTCATATTCATCCTCTAAGAGGCGGACTGATATGGAGACTCCCACGTGATCTTGATATTCAATCTACTTTGTGATTTAATGCCCGTTCATCTTACTACTTCATTATATGTTCATGGTTCCAAATTCACTAGTGTCTCCTGCATGATCTCCTTTTCATCTCCTTTAACATCATCCCTTCATATCAAGATACAGTAGCATCACATGGAATTCACTCATGACAAGACAACACCAATGTTGAAATCTCTTATTCTATCTGATTATTCAGGATATTAATTGACTGCTGTGGAATAAGGTAATGGGCCAATAAGGAGGATCAGGGATTACATAGGGTGTAGTTCTATAGGGTATTCATGGAGGTTTGGTGTCTGTGATTGCACAATGTGCATTACCCAAAGGTCAAGGGAGAAATATTGCGTAGTTGAGGGAGTTAGTAAGACAGAGGTGAGGGATTGATTACTGTAACTGCATAGTGCATATTTTTGGAAGGAAAGAGAGAAAAATAAAACATAGTTGGGAAACTCAGTGAGGAAGGATTTCTCATTGTGTTTGAGAAGTGCACAGTTCATAAATACTAGTGATTGAGAATTGTGCATTTGAGAAAGTCAAGGGGGTAAATAGAGAGGGATTACCTACTGTGACTATGTAGTGCATAGTCCTTGGAAGAAGATAATACATAGTGCACAATTCCAGGAAGAAGGGGATGTTAACAGGGGCCTAAGACTATGAAATGCATAATTTAGGGAGGCATACCATAGGAGGGTTGATAGGGCAAGGCTTTTCTTCAGAAAATTGACTGAGTGGGATCAATGGGATGAGGCATGAAATGAGGAAATAAATTGAACATTATCACAAACTTATAAGTAATCAACCATAAGAAAATGAAGCACTTAGCACCTAAAATAAACATGTACCCATTGAAATGACAACAAAATGATGCTTATGTCCAAGTGTGACATTTAAGGTACACTTTTCAACACAAGTGACAACACCAAAAAAACATTGCATAAGACTTTGGGAATGAGTCTAATGCATACCCATATGATAAATAGAACACAATATTATGAGATACTGCATCAAAATTTCCCTTCAAGAGTGTACATATAACTCCCTTTAACTAGATGTGATACTTCCATTAATGAAAGGAGACACTTGTGACAGTAAGAAACAGTGAAAAAAAATTTACAAAATCTAAAGAAAATTAAAGAGACACATTCTATTGCAAAGATAACACAAAAAGCACCACTTTTGAAAGTTAAAGAAAGAAAAATTGATAGTTTCAAAAATAAAAGTTACACTAATGAAAATAAAATCACACAAAAGTGACAGTTAATAAAAATCACTAGGGAGATTATACCTTCGCTACTTACCATGAGAGAACTGTATACTTGAGGTTGTGCATTAACTATTTAGAGGGAATAAATACTAATAATCCACAAAGAGTTGCATAGTCATTGTCCTCAAAATCTACAAAGTCACTGTTCTCAACATATGTGCAGTCACTGTCCACAAGGATTTCACAATGATTGAATTTCTAAGGTACACATTGAGTGCTAGTCTTCCTTGAAATAAGAGTTCTTGTAAATTCCTCAAAAGTTGAGAGTGTGTAATAAAGTGAATTTGACAATTAGAACCTAAGGAACCATCAATTTAACATGAAGAAACTATGAAAAATGAAAAAAAAAACAAATCATATGATCACAAGTAGGCTCCAAAATTCAAGTGTAAGAAAAATTTTGGAGGGTGTTTTTCGCAGTGATGACATTTTGGTCGCTGGTTTCTTCCTTCAATTTGCAAAACCTGGGTGGCATGTACATCCCATAGTTCCACACAGGTCATTGTTATGAACTATAGGAATCCACAAAATATCTCCATCTGTTATTCTTTGATTAGTCAAACTTTCCATTCACTCTCTAGCTAGCTCCATATTCAATATATGTCACAAGAAAATAGAGCACACAATGGTTCCATTGAGTAAACTAGTAGGTATTTAGTATACATTATGCCTCCACCTGTGGATATACAACTTCACCAAGTCTTTTCATATAGGTCTAAACAAGGTCCCTTATGCTAGAATCTCAATGAGCATGGAAATTCCATCTACCATCAAGGTAGGAATCTATCGACATATCATCGTACCTCCCCTTCCATCCCAAGAGATCATCACACCTATATTTACATCGTAAAATTAATCTTCCTAAACTCCTAGCTCCATGATTCCACCTTTGTATCACAACATTTAACTTTTTATGAGATATATTAAAAAATTTCAAACCATAAATATTAATTTCCCAATCCTTACTTCATCTAGAATCCTACTCTCATAGGCATGATTTTGAAATTCATGTCATTAGGCTCCCTTGTTTTTGATCTATAAAGGTGGATTTTATCTTACACACCACTCTAAAATTTTCCTACATCCTGATCTTTCAATCAGCCAACACTTGTGAGTGTAGATATATAAATACATGCAATCCCATTTTGCATAAATTCATTAAAGCCTAAAATGATTTTTGAATTATTAGACTTGTAGTAATTCTATCACTCTATCTAATTTAAAATATGTTGAAATGAGATTATTATTGCATTTCACATGTGCATCATGTTTATTCCAAGAATTTCATAATGTAATTAATCATTCATTCCAATAGACTAGTAATTCAAAACTAAGAAATACATATCCGTAAATTCATTATAATTTTAATTATCCATTTCACTAAATTATGCACTGTAAAATTTATTGAAATATTTCATACCGAAGGCTCCCTTCATTCAGCATACCATGTCCTAGTATCCATGCAAGCATGCATTAATATGAAATAACTATTTTGAATTTCATATAAAGGAATTTTCACCTAGTACCTTTCCTTTACTCCTTTTTACCTTGGCTTATTTATTTTCTTTTTTACTTGGTTTTCATTATCAACGCTTTCGGCTAAAGCCTTTTGAAGGGTACAACTAGTTGATGAAATTTTGATTGTCGTGATACTCAATATTTATTGAAAGGATCTCAACCTCACACATTATTCACAAATCCATCAATTAAGCTATTCGTAGCTTCCAATGAAAATTTCTTACATGAATTTTCCTTTTCATTTAATTCCCACATGTTCTCATCCTTGCTAAGAATGCACTATCAATTTATAGCCTTCATCCATTTTTTTCATCCTCACAACAAATATCAGGAGCATAAACATAACTTATTAATAATGAAAATTATTAATAAGTGGTAATTTTTTTCCTACTTGCAAAATGGTGTTCCATATAACATGGAATCCATTAAGTATCCTCACTGTGTTACCCAAATATTGGCAGGTAAAATTCTATTTTCGTACCATTAACAAAGTGATTATATTTTTAAATATTAATCAATTATACTACTACTATGAAAGTTCTCAAATTATGGTGTTTCAAACCAATTAGCATTTTCATTCCTTCATTTCACCTTCCCATATTTCTCGTATTCATAAAATATAGAGTACACACATACACACATATGTGTGTGTACACACACACACACACACATAAACCATGCACAATTTCAATCAAGGAAACTCCTTCTTATGTTGTTTTCATGACTATCATGTCACTTTCCATTTTATTCATGTGGATCAAACCTCCACCTAGTTTTTCTATGTTACATCCATATAATACTAGTGTAGCCCCCAAATGATTCTTGTTGTACCCCATAGAAGGCCTTTATTGTTATTTTTTTGCCCTTACATTATTATTTTTATGTAGGCCCTAATTATATTTTGACCCCTTAGAATCCTATATATACTAAGGAGGTCTTGTCATTTGAATCATCCAAGAATTGTTAATTTATGTGATGTAAAATGAGGTTCCCCCCTCAAATAGGCTTATTTTCATGTTTTTTTATCTATATTTTATTCTTTTTTTGTGATCTAGTTACATAAAATTTGGTATCAGAGCTTTGGATCCTAGGGTTTTGCTGCTTCAAACATGTCATCTTGGCATTATCACTACAAATTTTTTTATGCGAAGAGTTAGAAGTGAAAAATATTACAACATAGATTCAAAATATTGTTGAACTTCCTGTTAAAAAATTAGATCTTGGTTCTCTATATTTTTGAGGATATGGTCGAAAGAATTTAGGGTTTCTGCATGCCCCATAATTAAGTCTCAAATAGGTGAAATGGGGAAAATTTTCATAACTTTATTTTCGAGCATCATGTTTGAATTTAGTAACTAGTGATTGAAATTTTATGGAATTTAGTTTCTTGGGGATAAATTTCAGGGTCGAAGGTAAAAAAAATGACATATGGAAGTTTGTATAAGTTCACTATAGTGAACCAATCCATAATCAGGTCATAGTGGTAGATTTGGTATAAATTTAACTTGAAGAATCCAATTTTGGTATAACTTGTGGGGTTGGAAATAAGACACAAAAATATACATCATGAAAAAGTTTAAAACCTTGGAGGGCCAAATTTCAGGGATACAACAATTTCAAAGTCGAGCTCCTGAAAGAAAGAAAAATGTGTGTATTTTTTTAAAATTTCATAAATTTTATTTGAAAATTAATTTTGAAGTGATTCAAAGGGCATAATGAAGCATATTCATCATTATTTGGTTCCAAAATTCCTTGAAAAAAATATATGGATACACAGTAATACAACAAAAATCTCTACTATGACACATGAAGGAGAGGAAGAAATGCAACATGATATATCAAAATTATGAGACCAAGTGAAACAAACTTTACTCTCATAAAGAGTAACCAAAAATGAGCTGGAAGATAAGATGGATGGTTTGATAATGGTTTAAAATCAGACATGGAAGGTTTGAAGGATAGTTTAAAAATAGAAATGAATAGGGACCTACAGGGTTTAAAGGAAGGTTTGAAAAATTTGTTACAAGAAATTATTCCTAGTGGTGACAAGGTGCTCCATGAAAATTTTGATGAAGACAAAGAATATGAATTATGATTTTAGAGACTCCAACATCGTGTTAAATACCCACCATATTACAAATATTGATATGAGGAAGTTTGATGGAAATGATCCAGTAACATGAATACTATATATGGAGAAGTTCTTTGATCTACACGATGTGCAACAAACACAAAAGGTATGACCTACATCTTTATATTTAGAACCCAATCAATTTGTATGGTACCGATATATTTGTTATCTTAAAGAACCAGTCACTTGGACAATTTTTATAGAGGAATTGATAACACATTATGAGGATAACAAGATCAATACCTTTAGTCAAATGATAAATCTCAAACAAAAGGGTTCATTTGGGGAGCACATTGAAGACTTCCAAAGATTAAATATCAAGGTAATTAATATTCCATAGGAGAATATGATTTATGTATCCAACATGAGGTTCTACTTTGGGAACCTAATTCATTGGAGAATGAATTCAGGGTGGAAAGAAAAGCTACAAATAAAATTATGGAAACAAGGAAGTCTACCACTTGCAACTATAAAAATGGAAGTGTTACCTCTCCTATATTCCCACAACCTACAAGGTTGACACCACAACCACTAGAGGAAAAAATAGAAAAAGGGACTTGTTATAGTTGTGATGGAAAATAAACCAAACGTCATGAGTGTACTAAGAAGAAATTATTTGATAGATATTGTGAAGAGGAGGAATAAAAGGAACAAGAAACATCAAAATAAGAAGATATACACTAGGAATGAACCCCAAGGGTTAAAAAAGAAGAAATGAATCCGACCATATCGTGTAATGCATTGACACGAATTACCACTCCTCAAACTATCAAGAGAGAAGGATGTATCAAGAATAATAAGGTAATAGTGTTGATTTATTCTAGTACTCATAACTTTATTCATTGTATGATAGACAAGGATTTCAATTTCCTTCTATATCTAGCACCAAAGTGTCAAGTGATGGTTGCAAATGGAGGAACTATAAATTTCTTAACGAAGTTCCATAATATCAATCTAACTATGGGGGAATATATATTGAATAATACAATTCTTTTCATTACAATGGGCAGTGTGGATGTTGTATTAGGAGTCCAATGGTTACAATCTTTAGGGATGCTAACTTTTAATTTTCAGGATTTTCTTTTGAATTTTTTCTTGGAAGGAAGGGAAATTTATTTAATGGGTATCATAGAGAAATCTATGAAAATAATAAACTCTAATGGGATGATAAATGTTTTGAAGAAGGAAAAATTAGGGGTAATAACATAACTATGTTCAATAGAAGTTCAAACATCTAAGACATCTATTTATCCATATCCCCAAAGAGTGATTGCTAATAATTCTAAGGTACTTGATACTCCCAAAGGTCTCCCACCTATTGATGATCATGATCATGCTATTCAGTTGATTCCATGAAGTTTTCCTCAAGCATTAGACCTTACAAATATCCTTATGCTTATAAGTGTGAAATTGAACATATGGTTTTAGATATGTTAGGTACATGTATAATTCAACCTAGCCAAAGTTATTTCTCTTATCCAATGGTAGTGGTGCGTAAGAAGGATGGATCATGGCGTATGTGTTTGGATTATAGAGATCTCAATAAGATCACTATTAAAGATAAGTTTCCCATCCATATCACTGATTAATTTATGGATGAAATAAATGGAGAAACTTACTTCATGAAGATGGATGTACATTCAAGATATCATCAAATTAGAATGAAGATAGAAGACATTCAGAAAGCAGCATTTAGAAATCATCAAGGTAATTATGAATTTTTGGTCATGCATTTTGGACTTACTAATGCACCTTCCACATTTAAAGGTGACGAGTTCCTCTTTCAAACCCTTACTTAGAAAATTTGTGTTAGTATATTAAGATGGTATACTAATCTATAGCAGGTCTTGGAAAGATCACGTTCAACATGTTGACATGGTGATCAAACTATTGGAGAAGAAGAAATTGTATGTGAAAACCTCCAAATGTTTCTTTGGGGTAAAGGAAGTGGAATATTTGGGTCATGGTATATCCCATTAGGGTGTTAAGGTAGACCCTAAAAAAACTAAAGCCATCAAGGAATGGAAAATACCCAAAACCTTAAAGCATATTTGGGGATTTCTTGGGTTGACATGCTATTATTGAAATTTCATTAAGAATTATGGGAATATATCAACACCTATAACAAAATTACTAAAGAAAGATTCATTTTTTTTTACTCCATAAGAAACTAAGGCCTTTGAACATCTTAAAGAGGTAATGTGTCGAGCTACAATATTAGCTACACTAGAATTCAGAAAATATTTTGTTGTGGAATGTGATTCCTTATGAAATAACATTCGTGTTATTTAATGCAAGAAGGAAGACCCATTTCTTTTGAAAGTCATCCAATCAAGAGAAATTATTTCTAGAAACCTATTTATGAGAAGGAAATGTCGGAAATACTACATGCACTGAAGAAATGGTACCCTTACCTAATGGGAAGACACTTCAAGGAAAAAAAGAATCATGATAGTCTTAAATAATTCTTGGAAAAATTATTACCTTTAGAAGATCAAAAAAAATGGGTCACAAGGATATTCGGTTTTGACTTTGAAATCATCTAAAGAAAAGGGAAGATAAATGTTGTTGCAGATGCACTCTCAAGGAGGGGATGAAGATGTGGAAGCATTTCTCTATGCCATTTCTATTATATAACCTGATTGGATAATTGAAGTAAGGGATGAATAGAAGAATGATGAATACGTATGGAAACTCATTCAAAAGTTGTAACAAGATCCCAGTGCATCTGATTCATTTATTTGGAAAAATGATTCATTGTGGTACAAAGATCGCTTATATATATGTAAGAACTCATAAATTAAAAAAAACAAGGTTATTTTGGACTTCTACACCTCTCCTATAGGAGGGAAATCATGATTTTTAAAATATTACCACAGGGTAAAGAAGGATTTTTTTTGGATGGACTTAAATCTAATATTCAAAATCTTGTGGCAGAATTTTTGGTTTACCAATAAAATCAGTTGATATAATTAATGCGTCAGGTCTTTTACAACCATTAGTGATTCCAAGTCAATGTTGGGAAGATCTATCAATGGATTTATCATAGGTTTACCTAATTCTAAATGAAAGGCTGCCATCATGGTGGTAGTTGATAGAATTACCGATTAAAAACACTTTTGTGCACTACCTCATCCTTTCAAAATCTACATGGAAACCCAAAGATTATTTTAAGCGATAAAGATCCCATTTTCATTGGAAATTTTGGACACCATTATTTTCTTGTCTTGGTACTCAATTAGCTCATAGCTCATCTTATCATCCTCAATCTTATTGAAAAATTAAGGTAATGAATTTTTTTTTAGAAGGATAGCTTCGTTGCTTTTTTTTTTATAAACGCACACAATGGATCAAGTGGTTAATCTTGGAAGAGTTGTGATATAAGACTCCCTTCCATACCGCAACAAAAATGACCCCATTTATGGAACTTTATGGATATCATCCACCATCCATCACATTGTCTTTAAGAGATGATTATAATGTTCAAGGAGTGGAAGATCACATCGAGCATCAACAATAAGCTATCTAACTCTTAAAGGATAACATGACTCTATTGCATAATCGCATGAAACACCAGGAAAATCAAAATTAGAGGGAAATAAGTTTTGATGTGGGTGATTAGGTATTTTTACGACTACAATCATACAGAAAAATTACCCTTAAGAAGATAATAAATATAAGAAATTATCTACCAAGTACTATGGCCATTACAAGGTGTTGCAAAAGATTGCTACTATGACATACAAATTGGAGCTGCCACCATCTTCACAAGTACACCTAGTTTTCCATGTTTCATGCTTAAATAAGGTTATAGGTGAAAATATTCCAGATCAAATTATATTTACATAAATTTACTAGGAATTAAAAATCATATTGGAGCCCGAAGCGATCACAAAAACAAGAATATGACAAATATGAAATAGATCAAGTTTAGAGTATCTCATTGAGTGGAAGAACTTACCAGTTGATAAATACACATGGGAGGATGGGAATTTTATTTAGAAGCATCCATAACTACTCAAGCATTGGTGACAAAAATTTTGTGAAGGAAATGGGCATTTTAGGACCCTATAATACTAGTGTAGCTCCCATTATGTTATTAGTGTGCCCCATAGAAGCCCAATATTCTAATTATTGTTTGTAGGCCCTAATTATATTTTGACCCATTAGAATATGATATATACCAAGGAGGTATTTCCATTTGAGTCATCCAAGAATTTTTCATTTATGTGATGTATAAGGAGGGTTCCCCCTCAAAGAGGCTTATTTTCAAGTCATTGATATATTTTTTCTTCTGTTTTTGTGATCTAGTTACACAACATTCTATCATATTCTTTTTCCTTCCACTTCGATTTATATTATGTACAAAGTTTAATCAAGGTCTTGCACTTCCAATTTTATTTTATTCATCTCTTATCTAGAGATCCATTTCTTTGCTTTCCCATACCCAAAAAACTACCAAGAACAATGCCCAAAATGCAGGAAGAAGAATGAAAATAGAGAAAACCCACAATATAATCGCATGAAAAAATACAGTGTAGCATAACCATGCTAAAAATAAACAAACAAAACAATAAGGAAACATATGAAGCTATTAATAACAATAAACATGTAAAAAATTTACCTTACACATCATTCAACAAACTCAATCCCTTGAAGTAGAGTGTTCAATATGTCCATCACCAATATGTGTACATCATCTTTAACATAGTCCTTTCGAAGGTTTATATGAACCTACAAATTCTAGTTCCTCTCTAAATAATCCAAGAAGGGCCTTTCAGTATCTTAGAGATCTTGGGGGATGCTTCATCCTTTCCTTATGTATTTGATAATGTTGGTTCATGTTCTTGAGGCTTACATGAACTATTTATGTTCTTCTTTTTTTGTATATTAGGACAATCTATTCTCAGTTGTTCCTCTCCAAAATGCGAACATGAAACTAGATTTCCTTTATTTTCAATCTTAGAAGGTTTCTCTTTGACCTTGTTAGCATGACCTTCCTCTATGTCCTTAGAGGATTATGCTTGTTACAAAAAATATTTCATGTATGAAAAGTGTTTTAAAATCATTGTATTCAACCTTGCGTACTATTTTTTCTTCATAATGTTCCTTTTATTTTCTTCCTTGCATCTCTCCAGTTGAACTTTCAAGCTCCTGAAGATTTCTACTCTATCATGGGAATTGACACTTTCTTTTCATGATGAACTTGGTCCATGCTACATTTCACAATACCATTTCCCACACATTTTATTTCTTGCTGAAAATGGATTTTTTTGTGTGTTTTCACACACATAGTTTTTAGTTTCATCAACATAAAAAAATTAACTTGTTACCTTTCCATGCCAACACCAAGCATGTTGATTTTCTATTGTCACACATCTAGAATTCACGTCAACCAGAAATTCTAGGAGTCCAAAGTTCATATTGATATTGTTACATTCATATCATCACTAAGTTTGAAATAATCCTTTTACCAAGACTAATATCTAGAATAGCTACAAGTTAAAATTCAATTAGAAAACACCTAAAATATAAAAAACTATCATTCCTATCCTTTCAAAATTCTAATATCAATAATTATATGGATATATCACACAATATGCAATTAGCACATAATCATCCATCACAATTCTACGAACATCACCCACTTGCACATAGAAAACAATCACCAAAAGACACTGCACTCTATAATTAAGTTTCAAATATTTATCCTCAAAGGTCCAGTATAGAACCTTCACTATTTCATTTGATTTGGCTTGGGTCCATCCAGTCCAAGTGTTGAACCTGGATGCTCTAATACCACTCTATAATTCTCCCTCCAACCCCCTTAGATTTTCCAAGCCTAGTGGGAGGTGTTATCTTCAACTAACCAACCTCCATGGTATCCTTATGGAAATGGGGAACTACAAAAATTACTCTTCTTCAATATGCGTGGAACTCAATTTGGGTAATATAATTTCAACCATATCATCAAGAGTTTTCCGGTGACATAAATTTTCCCCTATCCATCTCCTAGATAAAAATTTATGGTCATTCGAAGTTGACCCTCTTAAACCCCTTTCCACACTAGCAAGACAATTTCCACGTATTACCCATGTGTAAATTCCACCTCAGGGGAGGTACACCATGGAATAGTGTGATCATGCCACATACAACTACTAAAAGCATTTGAAACTCATCCTTTTGTGGCATGATGGATATTTTTGTGTTAAGTGATGGGGATAATTATTCATCCCACAACTTCCATATCCTCCGCAAAATTCATCATTTTCATCCCGCCCACAAAATGCAACACAAAACCCCTTTTAGGACTCATGCTTCATGTCTAGGACACATTGACATCACTATCAACACCACGTAGCTTCCATATGCTAGGTGGAACCATGCAATACCTCCACATGTCACCTAGGTTGTGAGTTAGTGCATAATCCATGTCATATGATTTCAATAACCTAAAGACATCACAGTGATTCTTGGGTGATGTAACCCTATCATGTGGCATCCTTGCACATTTCCATGTGTCACTTAGAAACTAGCAACTTATCCCTCCAAAAAGGTCATTCCAATATTCCAAGTGTCATAGTGTTCACATGCCACATCAACATATCAACCACGTCATATGCCCATGTGACATCCATTTAGCCTCTCTCGACTTACATGCCTTCTTCCAACTTATGCTAGTCAAGGGGCCCACCAAATTCTGACCATTCATGTCAATCCACAACTTAGTGTTATGCAGGTCAAGATCAAGTGCTGAAATTTTCACATAAAAACTTGCACCTCTGTTGATTTCCTTTGGGGTACTCTTTTCCCATTCCCAGGGATAGAATTAATTCCATCCCTCGATCTTAACCCTTCCATCCTATGGATACATACCTCCATCTCTTAGTGCATACATGTTTCCATCCTTTGATGGGAATAAATTCCCAGTGCACCCTATTCCTTTTGTTAATAGTTTCATCCCATACTTGGGAGGACCCTCTGGAACATGTCCACAACACAATAGAGAATTTGAGTGCAAGTGGTTGAAACTTTCCCATCTTGTGCCTTCTATATATCATGCCTCCTTCCACATCCACCACTTAGCCATCCTAGTGCAACACAATGTGAATATTCTGTGGAAAAGTATAGGGAATTTCTATTTGACACTCCTCTTAACTTTGTACTCTTTGTAAGGCTCCCAAGATTCCTTTACAAATTAATTTAATTCATCGTAGCACAAGCATGTCACCTTGCAAAGTACAAAATTATGAACTTAAATATTTATAGGAACTTACCCGAATATCCCTAGAGCCTAGTGTTTCTTGGAATATTTTTCCCTATAGAGATGACATCCTCCATCTCTATACTAAAATTAAAATATTTCTATGGAATTAGTGTTATAACATCATTTATCACCTTTATATACTTGATGATCTATCTATTGGCCTTGGGCAGCCCTTTCCATTCAAACTTGGTAATTTTCTTAAAAAACATTATTTTGATTTCCATACACAACTCTTCCCTGTCTTAAATGCGTGCAGATGTGGGTCCACTCATATCTAACCTGCGTATAAAATTTAAAATATTAAAATATATAATCTCCCTATTAATTGGGTGGGTTTTATGGGTTTGACCTGAAGCTCACCTACACCAGCCCGTGGCCAAAATGTTTCCCAACTGAAAAATGACTTGAGGAAGTATAAATACACCTCATGGGGAAGGCCTAAGGGAGGAGAGAGAAAGGTATTGATACTATAGCCTATTATAGCCCAGATAAAATCTGATTATCCCTATGCCTCTTGCAATTCTAAGGTTCAGGAAACCCGTGTTTCCTTCTCTAAGATGTTCACCTCCTTTATGTGACATCCATGTACACCTTTCATGGAAGAAGATTGTTGAGGCTTGGGTTGGACGGATCCGAAGGACGGTTTCACATGGAGTCGTGGCTGATTTCAGGTGATATCTCCACATTTATTTTACATACATAAATAAAGAACCTATGTCTCGTTCCTGATATCATGATCTTATACGTCTCTTATACATGTTGATGATCTTATATTTGTTTATTTCATGTTATATTTTATGAGTTTATATGATCTAACATACTAACATTTAGGATATATATGTTGTACAACTAGTCTATGTGATTGTTCTTGAGTGAGTTGCAGGTCTTGAAGCATGTGGAGAAGCAAAGGGTTTTCACCCTGCGGGAACAACCTCAAACATAGGACATACGGGTAAGGTCATATCTCCCTAGTTTACAAGTTTAAGCATTAGGACATTTAATTTGACTGCTTCTTGTTGTTGTATGCCTTCTGTTTTGTTAGGTCCCTCAACCCAAACCTTAGGCTAGTTTTTCCCATAGTAGAATTGGAGACTCCATTAGGGATGACATCTATGTAATTCCTTGTTCGGGTTGTTTTCTCTGGATTTTGGGTTCCTTGACTTTATTGATCACTTTCCCAGTATTCTTAGCTCATTATTCATCCAGGAAAAAACCTTGATCTCATGGATCATGCTTTGACTTTTTATTTTTCCTTGTTTTTTTTCTATACGCTGCTTCTAGTGCACACATTTTCATATAGTATAATCCCTTATTGTTGTTAGTGTAACCCCCTTATTATTATTATTGTACCCTTTTAACCCCCATATTGTTATTATTGTGCCCTGAAATGATTATTGTTAGGTTGGATATGATTACATTGTGGCCCCATGGACTCCTATATATAGAAAGGAGGTTTTGTAATTTGTATCATCTAAGAATTATTCATTCATGTAATGTATTGGAGGTTTCCCCCTCGAAGTGGCTTATTTCTAAGGCCTTGATACCTCTTTTCTTCTATTTTTGGAGCTGGCTTCACAACATTTGGTATCAAAGCTTTGGATTCTAGGGTTTTGCTGCTCCAAACAGGTCATCGTGGCATTTTCGCTATAAAAAATTTTCTGCAAAGGCTCAAAATTTGATATTTTTACGGTGCGAAGCTGAAATCCTGAGGAAACGCGTCAAAAAATTGAATATAAGGGTAATTGATATTCTAGAGGAACACAGGATTTATCTCTTCGTAGGTACTCTTAAAGGATAACCTGAATTTGGCACAAAATCGAATGAAACAACAGGCAAATCAACATCACAGCGAGAGAAGTTTTGATGTAGGAGACTGGGTATTTTTACAGCTACAATCATACAAACAAATGTCCCTCAAGCAAGCTAAGAAGAATAATAAATTATTGCTAAAGTACTATGGTCCTTACAAGGTGTCACAAAATATTGGTACTATGGCATACAAATTGGAGCTTCCTGTTTCTTCACGAGTGCATTCATTTTTCCATGTTTTATGCTTAAAGAAGGTTATAGGTGAAAATATTCCAGTTCAAATAATATTGCCAGAACTTGATGAGGAAGGAAAAATCATATTGGAACCTGAAGCGGTCATGAAAACAAGAACTCAACAGCTACGAAATCAATCAATTTCAGAGTATCTCATCAAGTGGAAGAACTTACCCACTAAAGATTCTACATGGGAGGATGAGAATTTTATACAGAAACACCTAGAGCTACTCAAGTGTTGAGGACAACACTTTTTTGAAGGAGAGGGGCATGTTAGGTCCCTATATTACTAGTATAGTCCATTACTGTTGTTAGTGTAACCCCCTTATTGTTATTATTGCACCCCTGTAACCCCCATATTGTTATTATTGTGCCCTTAAATTATTATTTTTAGGTCAGCTAGGATTACATTGTGGCCCCATGGAATCCTATATATAGAAAGGAGGCTTTGTAATTTGTATCATCCAATAATTATTCATTCATGTAATGTATTGGAGGTTGCCCCCTCGAAGTGGCTTATTTATAAGGCATTAATATCTCTTTTCTTCTATTTTTGGAGCTAGCTTCACAACAAAAACACATGTATATGTGATTTTCCTTAGACAGATACATGTATACATGCAGGTTGCACACAACCTACCCACGTATGGCTAGTTAAAAATGAAAAATTGGTTTTTGGGACCCTAAGTTCTTTCTGCCTACTTTTGGTCACTCCTATAGAACCTCTCATATATCTAGATAATGTTTCTCCTTATTGTGTATTAGTTTCTCTCTTTCTTGTTTGAAAACCTAGTCAACCTAGTGTTTGCCTTGCTTGGTGAAGTTGCAGTTGTGGTTGTCTCACCAAGACTTATTTATGAGGTTCTTTGTTGTTTTGACATTCCAGAACAATGAATTTGTGTTGGTACATTCATGCTTGGCCTTGTTATTGCTTCACTTTTTGGTTTTTGGCTTGTTTGCTTGTTTGGTTTTCTTGATTATAGAGGTCAACTTTTTTGGAAAATCTTGAAGTTGTCTTCTTGGTTTCCGCTGGAGTTTTATGTTGTTTTTTAAAATCATTTTCTTGAGTTAGTTACTTCATTCCACTGATTTGAGTCCCGTCATGAAAATGACATGGTTGGCTTAAGGAATTTGGAGTTGCATGTTTGCTCAATTTTCTGATTTGAAGCCTTTGGTAGTTTGTGCTTTTCTCATAGATTTTTTCTATCTCCTTAAAAAGCTAAAGGCTAAAAAAAATTGTTTTTTCTATTTCTTTTTCTTTTTGCTTTAATTTCATGGTTTTCATCCTTTTTGCAGCAATTTTGTAGTTTTTCATCTTGTTCTGATTGCTTAGTTTTGAGAGAAGTTTGGTAGTGGTCTTGTCTTTGATGTATTAAGTTGTATTTGGAATTTTTGTGCAAAGAAGTTCTTGTTTGGGCTTGTCTCTGCTTTTGTGTCAAAGTGATTAGACCTGTCTTATTGAAAAACTCATTTGCTTCCCTTTGTGAGTAGTCCTAGAATTTTCATTTGTCATTGGTAGTTTTGCATTAGTGTAGTTGCACCGTTAAGTAGATTTAGTCTTTTGATAGTTTTTGAAGTGTGTGACAGTATTGAAAAGAAAAGAGAAAATTCTTTCTTTTTAGTTTTTTTTGTAGAACCCAAGTAGAAATCTCTTTCATCAAAGAAAAAGTTCCATATGCATGTATTAGACTTCTATTGATTTCTCTTTTGTGTCAACACATCACAAGTTGCATTCTCCGTTTATCCCTGACTTAAAAATAACAACCATTAAAATCAAGTGCTTAATTAAAATGACCTAGAATTTTTTGAGTTTCATTAATATACACCAACTAGTCTAGGTCATATGGCCTTGGAATAGGTGAGTGTAAAGATAACTCTCCAAGGCCACTCAAAATTTCAAACGTAGAAGTTTATTAATGAGTGAAATACAACCTCGTTAAGTGGAGCGAGAAAGCTCTACCTACAAAGAGTTAAGCGCAAGGGCTAGTACCTCTAGAAGAGAGATAGCCCCTCTCCTATTTACTTGATCCTGACCTAAGGCCATTCTGCTCGGCTACCAATACAAATTGGTGTCCATAGTTGTTATTCCTAGGTATCACATAGGTGACTATGAGGGGAATACCCATGGTACTCGAGGAAGAAGTTGTATCACTCTCTTTAGTGCTTCTGGAGGATGCCCTTACGACGCTTGGGTACTTGTACCAACAAAGGATTTTGTTAGGAGGTGAGAGTAACTATTTATGTTACCTTTTCCAGTAGGTCTGGGGCATAATTACCCCAAACTATTCTCGAAAGGTCATTTTATTCACTTTCTTGTATTTTGGTGTTCGATCCTAATAACCCGGAGCGAAAATATTGGAAGGCTGCTTGATTGCTATATCTTAGGGATTTTTTTGTAGAGAGTGATATTTTCTCCTATATTGCCATAGCTTTGTAATGTTTTGAGTCTATCATAAAATCTCATGATTATTAAAAGTGGCTAACCAATCGGTTCGTCGATTGAGGAGGCTTTGTGGGCTTTCGCTTGCGAGTGTCGATCCTTCTTTAAGAAGGCATAGGAGCAATTATGCTAGTGATTTTCATCCAATATTTGCAAACACATCAAAGAGTGATCCTCTACTTGGGGCTATTGTTTCTATGGGTGGTCCTAGTACTAGTGGTGATTTAGAGAGGAGTACTCCACACATCTCTTGATTCCTTTTTTTGGCAGAAGAAGTTGAGGTGGAAGATATTCCTGAACCTATAGTTACTCCTTTCTCTCCTCTTCTTGCTATTTTTCCAGACGTTATTTTGTACGTTGGGCCTCTGTCTTAGAGACTAGCTAGCCCTCATTCCATCTACGAGTGGGGGCACCCAAACATTTTCTTCCAATTCTGGTCACCTTTTACTGTGGAGGTAAATCTCCTCTATGGACAGAGGAGATCCCACTAGCGCTAGAGAGAGTCTAATCGAATCATGCAATGATGTTGGTTCCTAATTATAAGAAATACAAAGATCGTGATAAGTAGCCTACCGTAAATCCCACGATGTTGTTGTCAAGGAAGAAGCGGCACTCCTCATCTCTAGCCTGGAAGATCACAATCCTTCCATTTGAAAAGTCTAGACACTTGTACACATGCAGATAAACGATGACATACAATGTAATATTCAAAGCATATAACTATATATCAGTCAAAGAAGATATAATTGGTTGCATTACATAAAAGAGTAGACACACGAATGGAACCAAAATCTTCCTTCGGCAGGGTTTGCAGCAGAGTACGTCTCAACAAAGCTCGTTAGGGATTTGATAGAACTCTATCTTTGATAGGGTTCTCCTCAGCTCTACTCTTGATCATCACTAAGCTATCATTTCCTTCCCAAAATTTCAGCTAGCTTGCAAATGGAGAGGGCAATATTTTATAGATGGAGGAAGGGAAGTTGGGATCCATATAATCATGGAATAGGTCCTATCTATTAGGAAGGTTCCATGAGAGGTGGAAAACCACTTCCTGTACATGGAGATCCAGAGCCAAACCACTCAACTTATTTTGATGATTCATTCTGGAGTTTGTTAGAATCAAACTTTTGCCATTTATTTTTAAAAAAGATTCCTTAATAGGCTTGGCGTGAGTGAAACTCAGGGACAGAGCACCAGCTGGCACGCCCTCTAGTGTAAATTTCCCCATTGGCATGAGGGATGAACTGGATAGTCGCGCTAAGGCTAAAACATCTATTTTTAGGGTTTTTCAAAGGAAATGTTCTTCAGGAGAATGTTTGTCCTTATATAAGAAGATGTCATGAAAGTGTTTTTAGGACATTTTACTATTCACAAGTCATGGGAATAGTCCTACAATGTACAGGATGAGGGATTGCAGAGACGGTGAAAAAATGTTGTGTAACACTTTTCTTTTGGAATTCCTTCTGGTCCAATTCCTTCAGCTCCTCTCACTGTCGTTGCAGCTTTCTCCACACCCATTTCTTTTATGGCTAGTGGGTCACCCTCTTTTTAGGGTTTCCCCTTCCGAAGTGGTCATATCCCTAATTCGAACCTTTGTTGACGTTCATTTCCTTTCTCTGCTCAAGGTAAAGGTTTTAATCCTTTTCTCAGAGGCCAAATATCTAATGATTTTCAAGGATGGAACCCTGCTTTTACATGGCTGGGAACTGGGAATAAATTTTTTTATGGTCAATAGGGGAATGTTACTTTCTCGTCCATAGGTGCTTCTCAGGGTTTCTCTCCATTCACTAACGCTTGGAACCCTTACCAAGGGGTTTCATATTCATTTAACACTTTGATTGGGAGAAATATCCCTGTTTACGGTAACCCTACAATAGGAGGGGGTCATACTGCAAATGATTATGGGCCACAAGGCTTCTCTTATGGCTCATATTTTTATACCAACAATCCATGGAAACATGGTGCCTCAGAAAATATAGGGTATTCTTTTCATAATGTTGGGAATCCTTCTGTTGGTGGGTGGAATTGTCAAGCTTCTCCGCTCTTACTGTTCCTGACAACCCTAAATTTGCCAGATTTTTCAAAATTGACTAATGATCCTATTCGATGCATCCCGGGCTAGCCTCCGTTCCCTACTAAACTTCCATCAGATATTTTGAAATTTGAAGGGAAGACTGGTGAGGATCTAGCCTACCATTTTACCACTTTCCATTTATGGTGTTCGTCAAACTCCCTCATCGATGATTCGATTAAGTTTAGATTATTTCAATGCACCCTAACTAGAAATGCTACTAAATGGTACATTGAGATTACTGGGGGCACTTTTGCTCCATTTGGCAAGTTGGTTACCATGTTTTTGAACCATTTTTTATTTTCCTATTTTATATGATGCTAGAAGTGAGCTCTTGACCAAGTTCTAGTAGGATAAGGCAACACAAATTTCTGACCATATTCAGGAATGGAGGAGAAGGTAGAGGCTCATTAAAGACCAAATTCCTAATGAATTCCTTCTCAAATAATTCCTTAAATCCTTACAGCCAGAAATTGTGAAGGATATATCTCTTTCGGAGGTATTTTCTGAGGAGAAGGCTATCTTTAGAGCCCAACTATTGGAACTGATCTATTATCAGTCTGGGATTATTAATAAGATTTTGCCTAATTCTACTCATTCCAAAGTGGATTTAGCCAAACCAAAGCTAGGTCGTCATGCTGATGGGCTTGTTGGTATGATCGATAGTGGCACTTATAAACTTTTGAATCAATTTCAACAATTGTCTCTACAATATGCTCCTTTTATTTAGGCTACATCGTCGGTGTCTGCTCCTTCCCATCCCTTAACTATTAATTTTTTTCAATATTCTAACCCTAAAGTAAATAAAAAATATAATGGGAAGAATAAGGGACAAATTAATAACAAAAATAAAGATAAGGATCAGAAGGGTAGCGTGAATAGATCCAACGATAATGTTGGAAAGGGTAAGAGAGAGGCAAAGAAGAAAGTGAATTCTCCATGCAGGTTATGCACTAGAAACCATGTCACCCATCTCTGCCCTAAAACTCAGGATGCTCAGCACTTATTAGTTCAGCAAGGTTCCTCTAGTTCTCAGGATGTCCTTACTAACCCTTTTCCCCAAGGGCATCAAATGATTTATGGCACGAATTCTAATACTAGAGCTCCCGCTAGGGGTAACCAGGAAGGGGAAAATTCCTCAAATTTATATATGATGAGTTCTCACGTTGATATCGCTATGAGATCATGTGATTATGGTGAATCTGAGTCTTTGAAGGCTAAGGGTGCTCCTGATACTTCTGAGCCACTCCATATTGAGAGGCTTGTAGTCGAGCCTATACCTCGCATGTCGAAAGGTTATGCTAAATGTTCGACAATCAACCCTAATGCCAAGACAGCTCAAAACTACTCCATTATAGAAGATCTGGCTTAGATTCATTACACTATGTCTGCGTTGGAGGTACTACACTCATGCCCAGCACAAAGGAGTGTGTTGCTCACTACGATCAGGGCAATTGATCCAAAGAACCCTCTTATGATCACATTCGATATGTCTAGTCTTAAGAAGAGACTTCCTCATCACATGCCCTTTCAGATCAAATTTACGTATCAGAAAATCAATATTTTTCGAATGATATTCGATGACGGAGCTTCCACGTGTGTCATGTCTATCTCATGTTGGAAATCCATTGGATCTTCTCAAGCCATGCCTTCACCTATTCTTCTCACTGTATTTTATGGCCATTCTCACAGGACAAATGAAATTGTTCCAGCTTTTCCCATCTGTGTTGGGGGCAAAGTTGTCAATATTGAAGTTGAGATAGTCGATGAAAATTTGGACTACAACCTTCTATTGGGGAGGAATGGGATTTATGAGATGGATTCTCTTGCTTCATCATTAATTCACATCTTGTGGTTTCCCCATGAAGGGAGGATTATCACTTTTGATTAGATGGAATATTCTTCGATAGATCCAAACACATCTTCTGACTATACTGTACCCTTGGTGAATGATGCCAAGCAACCTGTGGAGAATTTAGGGGTCAAAATATATACCTCATTGATGGGTACCTTTGATCTTCAGCCTCCTTCCATTCATATTAATGCTATCTCATTCTCCAGGGCTCCTACTCGAAGGGAGTTCTTTCAAACTCATTATTTTTCAGACTCTTGGACCTTGCCTTCTCCTACTACCACATTAGAAGAAGGTCAAGTGGGTGGAATGGAATTCCCTATATCTGTAGCAGATATTTCTTATCAGTATATTGTTGACTCTGTAGATTCCATTTTAGTTTCTCTTTCATCGGAGGATTTGGACAGAGATGTGGCTCCGGATTAGACACTTAATTCATCTTCTGCTTAAGAATGCCTTGATACTATTCTACCATCTGAAGAAGCTATCCTCGAGGAAATTATTGGTGTGGAAAGACTGTGGGATTATTTTCATCATCAATCATATTTTCTACTGGATTTGTGAGAAATTGAGTCAAGAATGTCTAGCCCTTTTTCTTCTAGTTATGTTCACCCGATCTTGAACCCTTTGGCTCCAACACAAGTTTTTGCTGAAGGAAACATGGATGTCATTTATGAGACTATCCCGGTGAACATTTCTAGGAATCCCAATGTTATAGAGAATTTTTTCATCGGAGTTGAATGTTCCCCTAAAGAGATTTAGACTTATACCAATCTCTTTAAAGATTTTTGGGATGTATTCTCTTGGTCTTATGAAGAAATTCTTGGAATTGATCCATCTACTGTCCAACATGAGATCAAGAATTACGAGAATGCTAAGCCTATACGACATAAGCTTTGTCTGGTCAACCCTAGGAAATTCACAACTATCAAGGCTGAGGTTGAGAAGCTGATTAAGGCAGGTTTCATATATCCCGTTCCTTTAACTGAGTGGGTTTTGAATCCAGTGCCCATGGTTAAGAAATAAGGAACGATACGAGTCTGCATTGATTTCATAGATTTGAGTAAGTCTTGTCCAAAGGATAAATACCCCACACCATTTCTTGATCAGATTATTGATGAGTGTGTGGGGAATGATATTTTCTCCTTCATGGATGGTTTCTTGGGATACAATCAGATTAGCATCCTTCGTGAAGATCAGCAAAAGAATAATTTTATTTTCCCCCGGGGTAAATTTTCATACAAAAATATGCCTTTTCGTATTAAAAATGTTGGAGCTACTTTCCAACGAGCCATGTATTATGATTTGCACGACATCAAGAATATCATCAAAGCTTATTTGGATGATTTAGTTCCTTGTTATCAAAATAGAATTTATCATCCCTCTCATCTTCAACAGATTTTTGAAAGATGTTGTTATTATAAAATCTGGTTGAATGCTAATAAGTGTGTTTTCGCCGTCACATCTGATTGGTTGTTCAGATTCATAGTGTCTAATGAAGGGATTTAGGTAGATCCCTTCAAGGCTGAGGCAATACTTTAGTTTCCTCCCTCGTCTTCTATTCCTCAACTTCAAACTCTTCAAGGAAAATCAATTTCTTAAGGAGATTCATCGTTAACTATGCTGAGGTAATGAAAGGATTTATGAGATTATTGAATAAGGGAATTCCATTCTTGTGGGATGACTTTGCTCAACGCTCGTTCAATTTTTTGAAAAAATCATTGAACTATGCTCCTTTATTTATTCCACCCGATTATAGCAGAGACTTCCTTTTGTATCTCACCACAGAAGAATCTACTATAGGTATGGCTATGGTTTAGAAGGATGATTCTCTTTGTGAGAATGCTATTTATTATCTAAGTCGAGGCTTGGCAGGTCCTAAACTGCGATATTCTCCCACTGAGAAGTTAGCTTTGGCACCATGTTGTCCAGCGGCTCAAGCATTACATTTTCCTTTACAAAATTTATGTTTTTGCACCAGTCAATCCTTTTCAATTTTTTCTTAATAGGCAAGTGATTGGGGGAAAATACAATCAATGTATTGTCATTTTTCAAGAGTTTGATCTCAAATTCTTATCTTCCAAGTCCAAGAAATCATTGGTATTTGTGGATTTGATCTCTAAGTTGCCTTGTGGAGATGATATTATTTATGAGGAGTCATTCCCTAATTAAATTTTTTTCCTCATTTCTTCACAAGATCCTTGGTATGGGGATATCATTTTTTATCTCCAAACTTCTAATTTTCCCCTCGCTTTTTTGAAATATGAGCGTCAAAAGTTGCATCACATGGAAAAAAATTATCTTATTATCGGTGACGCCCTGTATCTTCACAGGGTTGACTTGATCCTTGATTTTTCTTAACTCTCAAAGAGGCTAAGGTTGTGATGAATAATTTCCACTATGGAGCTTGTGGTGGTAATTTATTTGGGCTTGCTACATCTCAAAATATATTGCATTCTAGATATTTTTAGCCCTTGATTTTCAAAGATTGTTTTGAGGTGGTAAAAAATGTCATCCTTGTCAAGTTTATACTTGGAAGATATGTGCTAATATAGCTCTTCTCTTTCCTGTTATCACCGTCGGTCTATTCAATATGTGGGAAATTGATTTTACTACTTGTAACCCAATTTTGGCAAAAGGTCACAAGTACACTATCGTCGTAATGGATTACTTCACCAAGTGGGCCGAACCTATGCCAACTTTCTCGAATGATGGTGAAACAACAACCTTGTTTATGTTCAACCAGGTAATTTCTTGCTTTGGTATTCCCAAAGATATTGTCACTGACCATGGCTGTCATTTTCAAAAATCCATGATGGCTGAATTAGCTCTTAAATTAGGTTTCTAGAAGGAGCATTCATCTCTGTATTATCCTCAGCCCAATGGGCAGGTTGAAGCCATGAATAAATCCTTAAAGGTTATCCTTAAAAGGATAATCAATAAATTTAGGTCCAATTGGCATGTCATGTTGTATCCTATGCATTGGGAAAACTAGATGTCTTTTAAGACTGCAACCGAGTTCACTCCTTTCCAACTAGTTTATGGTTTGGAATCAATATTTCTTGTTGAGTGTGAGATTCCTTCCCTTAAGCTAGCCATCGAGCTTCTTCTCAAGACTTCCAGTCTCGAAGAACGCCTTTTCTATCTTAAAATTTTCAATGAGCAGCACCTAGATGCAACTATAATTAACGAGGCCCATAAGAAAAGAGTTAAGGTTCAGTCTAATGAGGTGGTCAAACCTAGGGTTTTCTCTGAAGGTGACCTCATTTTGGTGCACGATCAAGACAAGGATGCCTTGGGGGGCAGGAAATTCAAATCCATGTGGTATGGCCCTATTGTACGATACAACAACCCTCCCCATTTAAAAATTTTAGAGTAAATTTTACTTTAGAAATAGGTCCCCTTTCCTTTTATATAGAAATAAAAGACTTTGAAGAAATCCAATTATTTTAAATAAAAAAATAAAAAGATTCATTGTTTAAAAGTCATACACCGCATATCACATACCACAAATGCATGTGACCTTGAATATTTTTGATCCGATTAAACTTAAGTTTTATATCACATCGGTACAAATAATAGAATTATTCATGTTAAAAAGTCTGATGCGATCGCAATCGTAAATTAGTGAATTCTTATGGTTTCACACTTTTTTTGAAAAACTCTGATGCGATAGAACTTATCGCAAATCACATTTTGAAAAGGATACCCTTCATTCGGTCTATTTTCATAAATGTGAATGCAATGTGATTCATCACAATCACATTTCGAAGGAACAACATCAGGTTTGCTTATTCTGCAAAATCCTGATGCAATGGACCTCACCATCATCACAATCGCAAATCGGTGGAAATCATGTACAACTTAATTCCTTTGGAAATTTCCGATGCGATATACTATCAATGCAATCTCAAATGGATGGAAAACATAAGATGCCATTTGATTCCCTTTCAAAACCTCTGATGCAATGGATAGTTAGCCTTTGTTTATCACTGTTTGCGCTGCGCATATATTATGTTGGGAAAAATACTGAGACGGGGGGGGGGGGTGAATCAGTATTTAGGGCAGACAATAAAACTTTTCACTTTTCCTTCCTAAAAACCCATACGCTACTTTCTTGAAGGAAATTAGCGTATATACGCGGATATACTTTACAGAACTCGCGTATTCTCAGAGATCTAAATATGCATTCAATTATTCAGATCATTACTTTATTCATTCATCAGATATTTCAGAAAACTGTAAACAGGTGCAGAAAGAATAGAATAAATCATCACACATCATCAACACACATGAACACCAGGATTTTAGGTGGAAACCGAAGTTGGGAGAAAACCACCACTGCCGTTGTCTCAGCCTTCAAAATTTTATTATCAAGAAAACTTCTTACAACATGTACTGGTGCAGACTCATACCAGTACGCAGGCTCCCACCTGCCGAAGTCTACAACCTTCTCTTATTTACCAACATCTTCTAGAAGGGAGCAACAACCCCCTGCTCTTGTTTACCAGGTTCACCTGGAAGGGAGCTACTACCCCCTGAAATTAGCACCAACCTCTACTTGGCAGAAATCCTCTACTTTTAGACTGAAGGAATCAACCCTCAGCTCCACTGCAGACCACGTTTCATCAATTTTCAAACTGGATCAAAACAACATCAACACAACCCTTCACTTATCAACAATCATATTTTCCCAATGCTTCATACAGAACAGTGAAACCACTGTAACCAGAATATCAGAGACAGCCCAAACTTCAGAATAGATTTGCAGAAACACTTTCACCCTTGAACATTCATTGGTTCACATATCATACGTGCTTTTCATTAAGAGGATCCACATATGCACACGCTTTCAATGAAGTGAACCCGCGTATACATTAGTGCACTTTTCAGAAAAACCCTAACTTCCCATACGTGCCTTTGTTTAAACAGATCTGCGTATACATGCGCATTCCATAAAACGAACCTGCGTATAGATTTATAAAATATAAACTTTGTAGACCAGATCAGATTTACAAACTTACCCATATTTCTTCATCAACAAATTTGCGCCAGGTCTTCTTTTATTCTTTTCAGATCATCCTAGAGACTCATCATTTCTAGATCTAGAGATTTTGAACCTTCATCATATTCATAGGTGCATCAAAGATTCAGATCTATCGATTAAGAGCAGAGTATAACCATGCAGATATACTTCAGAGTGAAGAATTCATTGAAACCCGGACTACTTGCACACACTTTGCACAATGATTTTCTTCTCCTTATATATGATTACCCTTTATCAATACCATGAGCCAAAACCACATAACTTCCAATGGTATTCCTGGACGGGATCATATAGATGAATCATCACTCAATAAAAAGGGTCAATACCATGGTAATAACCCCTAGTTTTACACTTTTAGAGCGCAAATGGGCATACGCGACTTGGCACGTACTTTCCTGCGTGCATACACTACTTCTACTAAGAAAACCCGCGTATGCCTTGAGACATACACTTTTCATCATTGTTCTAGCACATACTGGAATTCCTTTCATCATTACCTTCTGTACTGATTGTAAATACTTCAGATTCTCATCAAATAACAAGTTCATCAAGACACATTTCATCAAGGAAAAATTTTCCATCATCTTCATCAAGTGGGTTGCCATCAAGGACAACACTCTGCATCATATTTCCAAAAATCTCCCCCTTTGGACTTGATGGCAACCATGATGTTGTTTGATCACCACAATAGGTAGATACATTACGCATAATGATATTCTTCCCTTATTCAAACACCATGTCACACTCCCCCTTTAACATCAAGGGAAAAGGGCAGATCGAATCCAACACAAGGTTTTCCAAGAGTGCTGTAGATCTGAAGTACACTGAAGTGACCATGCTCCCCCTGAGTTCATGCTGAATCTTCAAACATATTTTACAATGAAGTACTTGAATTTATGACCTTCCTATCACCAAGGACTCATATTTACATCCAAGATCCAACCAAGTGGATTTACATATGAGACTCAAGTACCCAACCAAGTGGGTTTACACAATTGAACAAGTCCTTACATGACTGAATATTACAAATTTACATCATGGGTCTCAACATGCCCTTTTTCAACCAATTACAAATATGACCTTTTGTAACAAAAACCAACAATATCTCAAGAAAGAGATCATATTTCAGAATCATCATACTGCCAACAATGCATTATACTCAGCAAGGCTAATGCTCCCCCTGAAATAGTGCATCCAAGTCTCCTTTCTATATGACCAAGGCTCCTCCTTAGCTTGTGAAACCTGAACACTTTCAACATCAAGTCATCAAGGCATCTTTACCCAATAATAGAGAATGAAACAGATATATAAGAACTGGAGCACCACTAGAGACATCAAAAAACATGAGAGATACCAAACAGCATTGGGAAATGTTGACCCCAATCAAAAAATGTCAGCAACCAACCATACGTGGCTTTATGTATATAAACTCGCGTATATACATGACTGTCTTCTAGGAAACCCGCGTATCCAATTTAATCTTCTGAATTTAATCAGATTTGATCTTCTGAGAGGCAAAGACAACACCCAGCTTTTGTCTGAGATATTCGAACACTTCCCTGGGCAGAGGTTTGGTAAAAATATCAGCAACTTGTTCTTTGGAAGGAACATATTCCAACTTCACCTTTTGTTCAAGCACTTGTTCACGTAAGAAGTGATACTTGATGGGAATGTGCTTGGTATTCGAATGCATAATAGGATTCTTTGAGATACTGATGGCACTTGTATTATCACACATAATGGAGATAGGAGAAGTGCATTTGATTTGAACATATTCCGTTTGCATCATCCAAAGGAGTTGAGTGCAACAACATGCGGCAATGCCCACATATTCTTCTGTTGTAGACAAAGCAATAGAATCCTTCTGCTTCTCTCAATAACCAAGATACTAATCGGGGCCCCATATAGAATGCACCACCACTAGTGCTTTTCCGATCATCAACACTTCCAGCCCAATCTGCATCAGTGTATGCATGAAGAGTAAGATCAGCATTCTTTGGATACCATAGTCCAAAGTCTTCAGTTCCTTGTAGATATTTGAATATTATTTTCACAGCCTGAAGATGAGACTCTTTTGGATTAGCTTGGAATCGTCCAACAATCCCTACTACATGCATGATGTCTGGTCTTGTCCCAGTGAGATAAAGTAGACTTCCTATCATAGATCTATATTTTGGTTGATTCACCGTGGGGGAATCATCATGAGAACTCGAGATTACATCCGATTACTCATTGGTGTACTTACAAAGCAAAATTTTCCATATACTTTTCGGTAATTTTCTAAGGTATTTTCATTGAGATAAGAATATACTATCCGTAGTTTGATGCACTTGCAAGCCAAGGAAGAATGTTAGCTCCCCAAGTAAAGACATTTCAAATTCTTGCTGCATGACAGAAGCAAATTTCTGACTCATAGATTCTTCATTACTTCCAAAAATGATATCATCAACATAAACAACCACAATCAATAGTTTATCATTTTCAATTTTTGTGTATAAGTTGCTATCAGCGGACCCCTTTGAAAATCCTTGTTGATGCAGATATTTGTCAAGACAATAATACCATGCCCTTGGAGCTTGTTTGAGACCATATAGAGCCTTTTTAAGTTTGCAAACAAGTTTTTCATCATTTCCCAAAATGAATCCTTCTGGTTGTTCTATATAGACTTCTTCTTCTAGATCACCATTGAGAAAAGCAGATTTAACATCCATTTGATAAAATTTGATTTGTTGGAAGCTTGAAAAGGCAAGAAACATTCTTGTAGCTTCAAGTCTAGCTACAGGGGAAAAGGTTTCTTCAAAGTCTATACCTTCTTGTTGAGTATACCCCTTGCAAACAAGTCTAGCTTTGTTTCTTATAACATCCCAATTTTCATTTAACTTGTTTTTGAATATCCATTTAGTTCCAATGGCATTTTTATCATGTGGTCTTGAAACTAATTCCCAAGTGTGACTCTTTTCAATTTGATCAAGCTCTTCATTCATGGCTTGAATCCAACATTCATATTTTCTAGCTTGATTGACATTGTGTGGTTCAACAGTGGATAGAAATTCCAGATAGCTAGAAGATCCCACAAGAGTCCTTCTTGTTTGTACACCTGATCCCTTGTCACCCAAAATTTGAGATTCTGGATGGTTCTTTTGAACATATTTGGATGGAGCTTTTTCAAATAAATCATCTTCAGATTATTCATTGGGTTCATTGTCTGTATCATTTCTATTTGATGTAGAAGGATATACGTCATCATCACCTTCATATGTTGTTTGTTTTTCTTCTTTTGGAGCTGCAAGAGACTCATCAATAACAACATCAATACATTCAACAATCTTACGAAGTCTTCTATTATAGCGTTTATATGCTCTACTTTGAGAGGAATAACCAAGAAGTATTCCTTCATCTGCTCTTGGTTCAAACTTGCCAAGATTTTCATCATTATTTTTTATAAAGCATTTTCTCCCAAAAACTCTAAAATGCTTCACAGTGGGAGGATTACCATACCAGAGTTCATATGGAATTTTGTCACTATTTACATGAACATGTGCCTTGTTGAGAATATTTACCGCTGTATGAGCTGCTTCTCCCCAAAATGTGTCAGGTGTTTCGGAATCATCAAGCATGGCTCTATCCATTTGTTGAACTGTTCTATTCATTCTTTCTGCTACACCATTCTGTTGTGGAGTGCCTGCTATAGAAAACTGTCTTTTTATGCCATGTTGTTCACAAAATTCAAGGAATTCATTTGATGTATATTCACCTCCTCGATCAGATCTAAGACATTTAATTTTTAGATCTAATTCATTTTCAACCAGAGCTTTGAATATCTGAAATTTCTCAAATGCTTCATCTTTGTGTTTAAGCAACCCAATCCAACACATTCTAGAGAAATCATCAATAAACAAGATATAGTATTCTTCACCACGTGGTGACTTTTTCCTCATAGGTCCACATATATATGTATGAATAATTTCAAGAGGCCCATTTGATGATCCTTCCTTGGCATTAAATTGCACTCTGGTCTGCTTACCGAATTGGCAAGATTTACATATGATATTTTCTGGAAGAGTAATATTGGGAAGACCACGAATAGCTTTAAGTCTGCTTGACTTGTTGATTTGAGAGAAGCTCAGATGCCCCAACCTTCTATGCCATAGCCAATTTTCTGAAGATTTGCTCAAGTAACATTGTTCTTTGCAGTTCTTCAATACATACAGGTTGCTTGGAGTTTTGTTTCCTTTTATAATTGTTTTACCTGTATCAAGATCACGTACCACACATTCTTTTGAACTAAAGACAACTTCAGTTCCTTGGTCACACATTTGACTTACACTTAACAAGTTATGTTTTAATCCATCCACATACATGACATTATTGGCTTTCACCTTTTCTTTTAGGAAAACAGACCCTTTTCCTTTAATAACAGCAGGTGTATCATTTCCAAAAGTAACATTCTTTTCCTTTTCTAGAGCACTATATGCAAGAAGTTTGTTTTTGTCACCTGTCATGTGTTTTGAGCATCCACTATCAATGTACCATTGATTTTCTTCGCCTTCTGCAAATAAAGCTATGCCACAATTTTCAACCTGTAAATCCTTCTTTTTCCATACTTTGGTGCTTGAAGGAACATGTTCTTTTGGCTGGACTTTGCTTCTGCATTCCGATTCTTCATGGCCAAATTTATTGCAATAAGTGCATTCAACTTCATTTTGAAGAGGAGAAAAGTTGTTATAGGTATTTTTCTTTGTTCCAATATCAATCCTTTTCTTTCTTGCTTCTCTTGTCATGATAGTTTTATAAGCAACACATTGAACAGCTTTATGACCAAAATTGTGACATGAGAAACATTGTCCATTGAAGTAGAAATTTCTGCGATCATGAAATCTTCTATTTGAATTTACCTGCTGGTTGGTGTTCCTTTGAAAGGTATTCGTGTTGAAGTTCTTTGACTTGAGCTGATCATTCTTTACATGTGAAGATTATTTATCCCTTTGTTGAGTGGCAGAATGTTGTAGGCCAGTTGTAGCTGCTTTTAGATAATTTGGTGCTGAGGCCTGAGAAGATTCTCCGGTATATCCAAGACCTGTCTTTATAAGAGGAGAACGTTGTACCTTGGTAATCTCATCTAAGGTTTCAAATCCTTTAGCAAATCTAAGATTCAGAGTCTTTACTTTCTCAAGTTCTTTTCTTAGACTTACCACTTCACATTCTAATTTTTCAATGTGCTTCTTCTCTTCTTCAATCTGATTTTTCAGAGTCTCTATGATTATTTTACTTTCTTCTAAGCATATTTTTAGTTGATTGTTTTCATTAAGAAAATCACTGTCCTCTAGAGCATCCATAAAAGTATCCTTTTCTTCTTTAGAATCATTTTCAAATTCCATGAGAAGTCTAAGATCTTTTTCACCTTCTTCCTCACTATCAGATAACCCATCATTGTCTTCATGAGTATAGTAACTTTTTCTAGTGCTAGACCGGTTCTTATTTCTTCTTGCTACTTCCTTCCCTTTTGCAAGAGTTTCTTTATGAGGACATTTAGCATCATAATGACCAACTCTTCCACAATTAAAACATTTGAAAGGAAGCTTACCTCTGAACCGTCCTATGCCAAGTTGAAGTTTCTTTACAAAATTTACCTCCTCTTCTTCTGAGATGTATCCTGATCCTTCTGCTTCTTATACATCTTTACCTTTTGTAGAAGCTCTAAAGATAGCTTCTTTGACATCAGATGGTCCTCCTCTTCTCATTTCATATGCAGTTAGTATGCCATGTAGTTGCACCACAGTAAGATTTTGAAGATCCTATTTTTCTTCAAGAGCATAAACTTTTGACTCAAACTTTGTCGTTAGTGATCTTAAGATTTTTTCAACCAAGGTAGATTCTGCTATTGTTTCTCCCAGATTTCTCATATGATTTACAATATCATCAAGACGTAAAAAGAAACTGGAAATGCTCTCGTTACTATGCATTCTTAAATTTTCGTATTCAATTCTGAGAGTTTGGAATTTCGCACTTTTTACCTTTGCATCACCTTCATAGCTTAGAATGATTTTGTCCCATATTGCCTTTGCTGTATTTAGCTGCATGACCTTGACAAATTCAGATTCAGTTAGACTCCCCAATAGAGCATTGACTGCCTTTGCATTTGTTTCATAATTCTTCTTTTCCGTTGCATTTGTTGGTACAGTGGCTGGATATTGATATCCTTGTTCAAAATTGGCCCATATATCTACTCCCATAGACTGAAGATAGGATCTCATCCTTATTTTCCAGAAGATTAAATTACTTTCGTTGAAGAGCGGAGGCTTGATAGATGTTGTTCCCTCTTGATTTCTCATCTTGCTTGATCTTCCTTCTAGCGGTTAAGCCCTTTCAGAAGGACCTTCTCTGAAACCAATTGTTGGGAAAAATACTGAGAGGGGGGGGGGGTGAATCAGTATTTCGGGTAGACAATAAAACTTTTCACTTTTCCTTCCTAAAAACCCATACGCTACTATCTTGAAGAAAAATAGCGTATATACGTGGATATACTTTACAGAACTCGCGTATTCTCAGAGATATAAATATGCATTTAATTATTCAGATCATTACTTTATTCATTCATCAGATATTTCATAAAACTGTAAACAGGTGCAGAAAGAATAGAATAAATCATCACACATCATCAACACACATGAACACCAGGATTTTAGGTGGAAACCCAAGTTTGGAGAGAACCACCACTGTCGTTGTCTCAGCCTTCAAAATTTTATTATCAAGAAAACTTCTTACCACATGTACTGGTGCAGACTCATACCAGTACGCAGGCTCCCACTTGCCGAAGGCTACAACCTTCTCTTATTTACCAACATCTTCTAGAAGGGAGCAACAAGCCCCTGCTCTTGTTTACCAAGTTCACCTGGAAGGGAGCTACTACCCCCTGAAATTAACACCAACCTCTACTTGGCAGAAAGCCTCTACTTTCAGACTGAAGGCATCAACCCTCAGCTCCACTGCAGACCACGTTTCATCAATTTTCAAACTGGATCAAAACAACATCAACACAACCCTTCACTTATCAACAATCATATTTTCCCAATGCTTCATACAGAACAGTGAAACCATTGTAACCAGAATATCAGAGACAACCCAAACTTCAGAATAGATTTGCAGAAACACTTTCACACTTGAACAGTCATTGGTTCACATATCATACGCGCTTTTCATTAAGAAGATCCGTGTATGCACGTGCTTTCAATGAAGCGAACCCACGTATACATCAGTGCACTTTTCAGAAAAACCATAACTTCCCATATGCTCCTTTGTTTAAACAGATCCGCATATACATGCGCATTCCATAAAACGAACCTACGTATAGATTTATAAAAGATAAACTTTGCAGACTAGATCAGATTTACGAACTTACCCAGATTTCTTCATCAACAAATTTGCGCCAGGTCTTCTTTTCTTCTTTTCAGATCATCCTAGAGACTCATCATTTCCAGATATAGATATTTTGAACCTTCATCATATTCATAGGTGCATCAAAGATTCAGATCTATCGATTAAGAGCAGAGTATAACCATGCAGATATACTTCAGAGTGAAGCATTCATTGAAACCCAGACTACTTGCACACACTTTGCACAATGATTTTCTTATCCTTATATAGGATTACCCTTTATCAATACCATGAGCCAAAACCACATAAATTCCAATGGTATTCCTGGACGGGATCATATAGACGAATCATCACTCAATACAAAGGGTCAATACCATGGTAATAACCCCTGGTTTTACACTTTTAGAGCGCAAATGGACATATGCGACTTGGCACGTACTTTCCCACATGCATACGCTACTTCTACTAAGAAAACCCGCGTATGCCTTGAGACATACACTTTTCATCATTGTTCTAGCACATACTGGAATTCCTTTCATCATTACCTTTTGTACTGATTGTAGATACATCAGATTCTCATCAAATAACAAGTTCATCAAGACACATTTCATCAAGGACAAATTTTCCATCATCTTCATCAAGTGGGTTGCCATCAAGGACAACACTCTACATCATATTGCAAACAATATTATTTATTAATTGCAATCGGAAAATTCAAAAGGAAAGTTTTATGTTAACATTTCAATATCTCCGATCTCCGATTGTAGGATCATCATTAATTATAAAATCAAACGAATTATGGTGATTGATTCCAATATAAATGTGTGAATGTGACTCTCATGGAGGGCATTTAAGTTTAATACGGGGTTAATCAATTAGAGATCATTGATAAAATATTTTCACACAGTTTTTCTTTTAAATTCGTTTCTTCTCGCTTTCGAAACCTCTTACTAGGTCACAAAGAGAAAAACTTGGTATTCCTCCAAAGGAATTTCCTTTACGTAGTAGAGTTAAAACTAGAAAAACCCCATCGGAATCAGATAGTGATATTCTTTCTTCATAAAAAATTCAAACATCAGTTTCCCAAACTCTAACTTAGAATATTATAGTTATCCCAACATCATCTACTCAAACACTAGTTGTCTCTTCTAGTCCTTCAACCATTATCACAACAATGGCACAAAGACCATGGGCTAGTCCAGGAGCCATTGCAATGCCTGCACCTCTACATGATTTAACAGACCATCCTGAAAAATGGCTACTGAAATTTAGTCCTGACTTTAACATACAAGCTGAAGAACACATCAATAGCTTTATGCTTGTTGTAAATTTAAATGCAGTAGAACGTGAAGATGTTGTGGTTAGATTATTCCCCTATACTTTGCAAGGGGCATTAGGATCATGGTAATTTTCATTACCATCAAGATCTATTACAAGTTGGGATATTTTCCAAGAACATTTCTTAACCAAATTTTGAGATGATAGATCAATAGCAACCCTAATCAATGATCTCTCTAATTTGAGAACAGAACCCGAAGAACCCATCAAGGATTTTAATTCCCGATTCAATAAACTCTTGAATAAAATCCCTACAACATCGAAGCCTAGTGAGCAATTCTGAAGTGAATGGTATATAATAGCTTTTCCTTCAAATATAGAAATTTTTGTTGATAAAGCTCCTAAACCTACTTTGGCTGAAAACATGAAAGAAGAAATTGAAGTTGAAAGAAAAATTGTTGCTTTGGATAATAAAAATGCTATTGAAGACAGAAAATCCACAAAGGTTAGCATTAAATATGATTCAAGAAGAAAACACTGAGAGATCCATATGATATGGAAGGGTTGTAGAAATTTCTCAAAACTATTTCTAATGAGATGGTTGAGATTAAAAATCAAGTGGCAGAAAATTCTACCAAAATGCCATTCAGAAATTTCAAAAGAAATCAAACTACTGAATCAAAACCACCCAACTCAATCTCTAACGTAGAGTCAGATCTAGAAGAACAAGAGGAATATGATACACCTCCATTATCGGAAGAATATGAAGAAGAATAAATAACTGAATTACATGGTATGTGGGATTTCATTCTTCCTAATTCAGATAGTGAAAAGGAACAAGAAGCCATGCCAGTAAGTACAAGAAGTAAATCTACAGCAAAGCCTGTTCAAACAGTTCCCAAGAAGAAAAGTTCAACTTTGACTACTAAAGACAAATCCCCTGTAAAGAAAAAATTCCTCTTTACCAACTCAAAATCAACCATCATCTTCTAATCCTCCTACAACAACATCCAAAACTATGGTGGTATCAGATCCTATGGATTATAACATTGTTGAAGACATGAAGAAAACCAGAGAAAATATCTCTTTACATGAACTTAGCAAACTTAAACATCAACAGAATCTGTTATTGAAATAAGTAAATGCAACACCCATTACTCCTCTACCAAGCGGTGTAGTTGCCAAAGCAGCCAAAGGATCAGGTAAGCCACCAAATAAAGTAGATGCTACTGATACTGTTCTTGTTGGAGAAAGATCAAGTTCTTAGACACCTCCTTTTATTTTGACTTATGAAATCTATAACAAGAATTTGCATAAATCTTTGATAGATTTAGGAGCATCATCTAATATAATGCCTACTTCAGTTTGTGCAAAATTGAATATTGAACCACAAAATTCTGCAGTTCATATTGTTTAATTAGACCGGTCTAAAGTACAAGTTGTGGGAGAAATCAATTCAGTTACTATTAGATTAGCCTATAATCCTAGGATAGTCCAGAGAATTGATATACTGATTGTAGATATTCCTGATTTTTATGGATTAGTCTTAAGCAGGGATTGGTCTGTAAAGCTTAATGGTTATATTGCCATCGATTATTCACACATGTGGATTCCTCACAAAAGGAAGCCAAATCAAATCAAGGTTGAACGATAAAAACACATGATGCATACTGCGACAGAATTTGAACAAGAAAATGAACCTGTAGCTTTTAATAACAAAATTCTCAGAGGTTATTCTACTAAATCATTCCTTGGAAATTTCATAGTACCACAATCACCCTTTTCTGTAAATACTTTTATTTCGCAAATTGAAATTTTTTCACAAACTAATTCTTCAAGAATTGTTAATGTTTCTGATACATCTGTAGATAAACCTGTAAATAATTCTTTATTTTGGTCTTTGTATTTCAATTGATCAAAATCTAATGATGGCGCAGGAGCCGGATGCATTTTAATTGATCCAGATGGGGAGAGAAATATGCTTTCATGTAGGTTAGAATTTGAGCGTACAAATAATACTGCAGAATATGAAGCCTTGATTCAAGGGCTTTATAAAGCAATAGAGTTGAATGTTAAGTACTTGAAAGTGTATGGTGATTCCGAAATTGTTATCAGACAAGTAAGAAACACTATCCATTGTCTTTCAAATCATCTTAAACATTATAAAACCCTTGTTCAAGACCTTACCACTCAATTTTTAGCATTCAACATCTTTTCTATCCCTAGAACTCAAAATTCATCAGCTGATTTGTTAGCTAATGTTTCCTCCAAACTCCTCTCAGCTGAAGATTATAGTCCAGATAGGTTTTCAGTCAAATTAATATTTCGTCCATCTGTTCCCGATAATATCACAAACTGGAGATTATTCTATCATGATGAAGATATCTTGAATTTCTTGACTTCAGAGAAATATTATGATGAACAAATAATTGATGAAAATGATCATGATATTCAAAATACCTCAAAAAGTAATGAAAATTCCATTCCCTAATATGTAGTTAAACTTGAGGATCTATATGATATAAAAGATAGATTCAAGAAAGTTACTAATGCTAAACTTCAAAGTTCTACTTTGAATTTTGAATTAGTAAACCTTGGTACTGAGTCTAAACCTCAAAATGTTAATCTAGGACTCAAGTTAACTTCAAAGGAAAGGATCGCTTTCATCAAGATTCTGAATAGGTATATAAAAAAAAAATTCTTGGAATTATGAGGACTTGAAAACTTATGATACTTTTTTCATTCAACATACAATTCCAATGATTTCTGATGTGAAACTTGTTCAACAGAAGTTAAGAAAAAATCATCCCAATCTGGAAGGTCAAATCAAGGCAGAACTCAATAAACTTTTGAAGGCCAAAATCATTTTTCCTATAAGACATTTTATTTGGGTCCATGGTACCGGTCAGGAAGAAGAATGGAGATATTAGAACCTGCACTGATTTTAGAAATTTAAACAAGGCTTGTCAAAAAGATAACTTCCCATTACCAACGATGGAACAAATACTTCAAAAGGTAGCTGGTTCCGAACTCATGTATTTTCTTGATGGTTTTTCAATCTATAACCAAATATTGGTACATCCAGATGATAGGCTGAAAACTACTTTCAGAACAAAATGGGGAACTTATGCTTATCAAAAGATGCCTTTTGGTTTGATAAATGCAAGAGCTACTTTCCAGAGAGACATTGATATAGCATTTAAGGGTCTGATTAATAAATCAATTTCTATCTATCTTGATGACATAAAAATATTTTCAAAGAAAAGATCCAATCATCTGCATGATTTGAAACATATATTTGAAAGATGTAGAAGATATGGTATTTATTTAAATCTAAAGAAATTCTTATTTTCTCTCAACGAAGGAAACTCTTAGGATTTGTTGTGTCAAAATATGGTATATATATTGACCGTGACAGAGTAAAAGAAATTTCTGATATTTATTTACCACATAAAAGAAATCCATGCAATCATTTCTAGGGCAACTCAATTTTGTAAAAAGATTCATTCCTAATTTTTCGCAAATAGTTTTACCTTTGCAGAATATGATTAAGAAAAAATTGGTTTTCAAATGGTTACATAAAGAAAAAGAAGCATTTCGTGCAATCAAAAAGGCAATCATTATTGCACCTACATTGAATACTCCTGATTTTTCTAAAAAAATTATTTTGTATACCTTGGCTACTGAAAAATCCTATGCTTTTGTTTTAACACAGCTCAATGATCAACAAATAGAAGCACCAATTTCTTTCTTTAGCTAAAATATGCACGGATCTGAGATTAATTATTTTGCTGTATAGAAACAAGCCTTCGATGTGTTTAAATCAATAAAAAAAATTAGAAATTTTCTCCTAATGACACATACACAAATTATTGTCCCATTTTCTGCATTGAGACAATTGTTAATTCAAAAGGAAGTAGGAGAAAAGAGAGATAATTGGGTAAAATCTTTACAAGAGTATGATATTGATATTAAGCCAGCCAAGATTGTTGAAGGACAAGGTTTTTGCAGATTGTTAGCAGGAGCTTCCAACATACTAGAAAATCAAGATCAAGATTATTTTGTTCAAGTAAATTAGATAAGTGTTATAGATTCTAAATCTCTGTTTTCTGATCTGATATTTTACTTAAAAAATTGGTATTCTCCTTCTAATATTAGCTATAATAACAAGCATGCTTTAAGATTAAAGGCTAAACATTGTGAAATCATTGATGATGTGTTATTCAGAAGAAATTATGATTCAATTCTATTAAGATGCCTTGAAAAGACTGAAGCAAAAAGGTATTGCAGGAATTACATGATGGACCAGCAGGTGGACATTTTGGAGGTGATACCACAGCTCACAAAATCATCCATGCTGGATATTATTGGCATACCCTTTTCAAAGATACACATGACTATGTAAGGAAGTGCGAGACTTGTCAAACTGCTAGTGGAGGACAAAGGAAGCCAACCTTTCTTTTACAACCAGTAAACATTGAGCAACCATTTGAGCAATGGGGGCTTGATATTATTGGATAAATAATACCACACTCTTCCAAACAACACAGATACATCCTTACAGGAACATATTACTTCACAAAGTGGGTAGAAGCAATTCCTTTAAAGGTAGCCAATTCTGATGCAATCATTGAATTCATTGATCAATTCATCATTACCAGGTTTGGTGTACCTAACTCTCTTGTTTTTTATAATGCATCTTATTTTTCTGGAAATAGTATAATGGAATTTTCAATCAAAAGAGGTTTCAAATTGAAATATTTAGCAAATTATTATCCACAAGGTAATGGTTTAGCTGAATCTACCAATAAAAATCCCATCAAAATCATAAAAAGGACCATTGATCATAATCAAAAGAATTGGCACAAGTCTTTAATTTTTGCACTATGGGCTGATCGTATTAGTCATAAAACTTCAATAGGTACTTCACCTTTTAATCTAATTTATGTAAAAGAAGTTTTGATACCATCAAATCTAGTTCTTCCATCATTAGTCCTAGTTCAATTTATTGAAGAAAATCCTTCATCATCTATTCAGTTGAGATTTTATCAAATTCTTAAGTTAGAAGAAGATAGAGAGAAAGAAAAAATTATTCATGCTAAACACCAACAACTGGTAAAATCTTCTTTTGACTCAAGTTCCCCTGGATCCAAAACTTTGAAAATTGGTGATCTTGTTCTGAAATGGGACAAAGCACATGAAGATAAGGGTAAGCATACCAAATTTCAAAAAATGTGGCTTGGACCATTTCAGATTGCTGAAAAGATAAGCTCATCTACATTCATATTGCAATACTTATCAGGAAAGAGAGAATCTGTTCCTGTAAATGGGCTTGTCTTAAAGATATTATTTTCATAAGGAGGTAACCCCTTCTTACATGTACATATTCCTTTCGTCAATTTTGTTTATTTTTGTAAATAAGGTTGTTAATAGTCTTTAATTGACTTTTACTATTTGAAAATATCTTCGAGAAAATATTATAAATACTTATTTTGATGTAAATAAGAATTTTTAAAGAAATGATTACAATTTGTGGGTAGTTAAAATAAAATTTTAAACTTTGAAAGTTTGTTTAAACATTTGCAAAATATTTTGAAACCTTGAGAAAATTGTAAATCATTATAAGTTTATTGAGCAGAGAAAGGTTATGCATAAAAATTAAAGAATTGTTCAAATTTTGGCATTCAAAACTCTAAGAAAATGTTATCCATTGATTCTTAAGGAGAAAAATCATTTCACCCCATCCATTAAGATTGTGATTTTTTAGAATGTCATTCTAAGAAATTATATGTAAAATTAAGAGATGGGAGATCTCATCACGAGCCTGCTTACCACGATCATAAGAAGTAATAAAACTGACATTACCAACACTGCATACCAAAACAGGGTAATGGCTTATAATTATAAGACAAGGGGTCTCATCATGAGCCAGCTTGTTCAGTTTAATTACAACTAGTGAGTGGCATTGTTATCAACTGGCTACCAAACCAAAACAATGGCTTTTAAATTAAAAAAGTAAAAGACAAAAAAAAAACATGAGGTAATATGTCTTATGAATTTATCTTTTAAAGAGTGACCATGATCTTAATTGGATGGGACAATGAATGGCTGATGGTTAAAAGGTAACCTTGTCCAGACTATAAACGTTTGCGGGCAGCAGAGGCAATGCCTATGACAATAGAGTATATTACAAAAGATAAAATTGGAAAGGCCCCCTACTTTATTATTATCAACCAATCGAGGCTTGAAAAAACCCAAAAATGTTTTTATTCTTGAGAAATTAGAAAGAAATTGTAAGTGATTTTTATTATTTTTTAGAGTTAGATTTTATGTAAATTTCTCCAAGATAGTTGTCATTATCTTTAAAACATTTTACTTACTCAAAATATAGTGTTCATTTTATTTTTTTAAAGATAACTGTTTCTTCTAGTGAATCGCCAATTGTTGTATGGTACAACAACCCTCCCCATTTCAAAATTTTAGAATAAATTTTACTTTAGAAAGAGGTCCCCTTTCCTTTTATATAGAAATAAAAGACTTTTAAGAAATCTGATTATTTTAAATAAAACAATAAAAAGATTCATTGTTTAAAAGTCATACATCGCATATCGCATACCACAAATGCATGTGACCTTGAATATTTCCGATCCGATTAAACTTAAGTCTTATATCTCATCGGCACAAAGAATAGAAGTATTCATGTTAAAAAGTCTGATTTGATCACAATAGCAAATCAGTAAAGTCTTACGGTTTCACATTTGTTTTGAAAAACTCCGATGCAATAGAACTTATCGCAAATCGTATTTTGAAAAGGATACCCTTCATTAGGTCTATTTTCATAAATGTCGATGTGATGCGATTCATCGCAATCACATTTCGGAGGAACAACATCATGTTTACTTATTCTGAAAAACTCCAATGCGATGGACCTCATCACCATTGTAATCGCAAATTGGTAGAAATCATATAAAACTTAATGCAATCGCAAATATACTATCAATGCAATCGCAAATCGGCAAAAAATATGAGATGTCATTTGATTCCCTTTCAAAACCTCTGATGCAATGGATAGTTAGTCTTTGTTTATCATTGTTTGCGCTGTGCATATATTATTTATTAATCGCAATCAGAAAATTCAAAATAAAAGTTTTACGTTAACATTTCAATATTGTCGATCTCTGATTGGACGATCATCATTAATTATAAAATCAAACGAATTATGGTGATCGATTCCAACATGAATGCGTGAATGTGACTCTCATGGAGGGCATTTAAGTTTAATACGGGGTTAATCAATTAAACATCATTGATAAAATATTTTCACACAATTTTTCTTTTAACTTCATTTATTCTCGCTTATGAAAGGTTTTTCTCATTTGCAGAGCCATAGAACATCCAACCCTCTCGTTCGTCAAGCGAGTGAAACGATACCAGATGAGAAAATGTCTAAGAAATTTAAGAAATCAAGAACTTCTACTGCTCTAAAGACTACTGTTGCTTCCATAGTGCCAAAAGAAAAACCAACCAAAATCAAGCTGGTTACAGATACAACATGCCAGGGTCTCGGGAAGCTTTCCTGGGAAGAAGTGTATAACTTGATTGAAGCAGAAAAACCCACTGTTACAGAGGTAAAGGTGATAGTACCAGATGACGAAGACTCAGAATATGATTCTGAGACTCCTCTCAAAGCACTTGCAAATTATTTTCTTCATAGAATTGCAGCTCGGGAAAATATATTCCCCTATTATGATGTAATACGATGGGTGAGAGACAATATCACCATCACAAACAGAACATTTGTTTCAGCTATGGGAACAACATTTGGGTCTTTCAGAGCAGAAGATATAAAAGCAATGTACCATCTACCAGACCCTCAAAAAATCTATAACAAAGCCTTCATTAAAGATTTTTCCGCAGGCAATGAAACTCAATCGGAACCAATAAGGGAATGGAGACGAGCTCCAGAAAAACAAAAAAATGAAGCATCAGGTATGTACTTTGTGGAGTTTCTTGCACCCCCATATTACTATGCTGCTGCAATGATGTGTAGGGTTTTCAGAAATGATAATTCTGCAAGGTTTTCAATTCAAATGGTACCCCTGATTCATTCTGCTCTGAATTCTGAGATTATGGATTGGTCAGCTATCCTTTCTGACAAGATAGCTAATATAATTCTGGAATATAGAGAGGATAAAGATACTGGAAATACAAACCATTTTCATTTCTGTGCCAATATCTTAGATGCTTTGTGTTTCAATTCAGAATTTCCTATTCTAGGTTGGAAATGGACCCCTCAAAACACTGTCCCGATACATATTTACCATAAGAATTTGTGGAAGGTCCATTTTAAAAATCATGTATATAGGATTTGTCACGACTTTATGTTAGCTGTCTATCAGACCATTTTTAACCAATTTCCTCCTCGGCTCTCTGAAAAGGCAAAGAATGATATATCCCTAATTGGAAATTGGTTTGGACAAGAAATTTTTACCTATATCAGAGTTTTTGGAAGCATTTTTGAACCTCATATCTTACCTCTATATGTCCCTGATAAACTACTAGCCCAAGAAATTTCTTATCAGTTGACAGAAAGAGGGATGTCAAGATGTTTAAAGAATGCCAAGAAATTTATGTGGCCTACCTTTCCCTTTCATTGTGAAAATTATACTGTTAATGATTTCAAACATGCTGAGAAGGAAGTCGTTAAAATAAGAGATCTTAAGCTTGCAACTGTTCCAGGTAGACAATATGATCTGAATAAAGTAGCTTTTGATTTCACAACTTTGGTTCAAATTGCTATATTTGAACATGAACCTGATGACTTCGATGATTTATTTGTTTCTATTGAGAAATTTTCCCAAGTTTATGAGTTGGCTAAATCCAAGTTTCAGACAGAGGATATGAATAAATTTATGCAGTTCAGAAGCCAGAGATTGCTGAAAGCTCCCCTTGACCAGCTAAGGATTCCTTTGCAAGAAGATGAAAGTATAGAAACAGAACAAAAGAAAAAGGAAGACATAGCTACCAAGATATAAAAATAAGTGTCTATCAGCAAGCCTGATATGCATACTGAGAAGGAAAGTACAACTGACAAACTTGATGTTCAGAAAGAAAAGGAGAATACAGTTACCAAAACTGATATGAAGTCTGAAGTAAGAAATACAGGTAATAAGCCAGATGAACAACTTGAAAGAGAAACAACCACGGAAAAAGTGGTAAATTTTGCTGAAATTATTGTTACTCCCCAATTGCTAAGACAATATGGACAATTTGAACAACAAATTGGAGGACAAAATAATCCTCAAGTTGATAGTTTGAATAGTCAAGATATGGAGATTATCCCTGAACATCCATCAGAAGAAATTGTGTTGAAAGTTGAAGAAATCCCTCCCCTAGATATCTTTTATAGTCCTAAGCATAGGGTTATTTTCAGGAAACAAAGGAAAAGGAGGAGGAAAAATCAAGAACCACTTTCATCCCCACAATTTGAATTCATGAATATTGTCTGTAAGAATACTGAGGTAAATCCTTCAGGGGATCTTACCAAACTATCACAATATGCAGGTGCCTATAGTGCAGCCACTATAGATAAAACTGCTGAAGTCAATCAAATTATCAAACAAAAGGACTTACAGATAGTAATTCTAGAAGAAAAGACAACAAATGATCAACAAAAGATAATGTAGTTAGAGTAGTTAGTAGAAGAAAAGCTCAGAGCCAAATAGTTGGAAGAACAACTGAGTGTGGAAAAGAAAAATCTTGATCAACAAGCTTTGAATAAGCAACAACAGTTGTCCCAAGAGGTGTCCAAGTTACAAACCTTGATGAAAAATGAGAAAAATGCCAAAGAACAACAAGAGAAAATATTTCAAGCAAGATTTGATAAATTTAAGGATTATCCTAAAATTGACCAATTTAAAACTAAAGATCTGGAAACAAATAAGCTATTTTCTTAGCAGTTAGATGATCTTTGTCAAAATATTGCACAAGAAGAGCCTTTATGTGAAATAACATCTTCCCTTATTGATGAATCAGTCCGTTCCAGAATTTAATTTGAGAATCCAGATGATAAGATATCAGAGTTTATTTCATGGCAGGACTCAGAACAAGGAAAGAATGTAGATCTTCCCAGGATCAAAGAAAGGCATAAAGAAATTTTGTTTTCTGAATGGGATACACCGTTAATTAAAGAATAATGTACTACATCAAGGGCTAGAGCCATAATGAACAATCTGACACAATTAGTAAATGATAACTTATATACTACTAATTTTATTTTAGATTGTACTCTATGTCAATTGCCAAGGATGAAAGAGATTGATGCCAGATGGAAGCAGGAAATAATCAACAGGAATCAAAATATTAGAAAAATACAGGAAATTACATGGGATTTCCTATGGACATATTTGATCAAACCACAAAGTCAGTAGATGGAAATCAAATGCCTTTCTAATGCCATAAATTACATCATTCCAGAGCTATCTGATGCCACATACACTAGTCAGTTGCATTCGAGGCTAAGTCATTCAACAGAAGTTAATGTATGCTTAAAATATGCCACCTCAGCACATTGAATACAGAAGAAAATCAGTGAATTTGTTTTATTTGATATCGCAAGTCTTTCCCAAGATCTCCAATGATAGTTTCTAGCATAAGTTATAGATAATCTATTTTGTTAATTTCCTATTTAAACCCATTTCATGCATTTAGAAAGGGGTCCTAAATTTGTAATATTTTGGCTTGGATCATATATTTCTGTACTCCATTGACTATTTTATTTTTATAAAGGATCACATCCTGTGATTTATGGTGAAACATCTTTAAGAGTTGCATTTTTGTACCCTGGAGGTTGTTCTAAATTAAAGCGCAGGGTTTGGATATCAAATTGCATCAAGAAAATATCTCAATGAATCTGGTATTTCTATCGATTTACTATTCTTTTTTTTATGTAATGAAGTATTCTCTTTGAAATTTGATATCATTTATATATGCTTGTTTTCTCAAATATTTCTTTATCATATCATTTCTGAAGATATAGAAATATTTATCTATCATAGTATATGAAAATGATATATATAATTATGAATGCGATGTGTTATTCTAACTCTTTTTAATTTCTTAAATAGAGTTATCATTATATGATATTTCATATTTCTTTAAAATAATAATACATTTTCATGGTTATTTGTTTAATTGAAATAATCTTCAAGTCATATTCATACTTAATACCCAGGTTAGTTTTAGAATTATTTGCAAGTTATAGTTTAAGTTAGATATATTATTTCAGTCAGTTAGTTCCATTATTCACCTACACAAACACTCCATCACCAATCCATTTATTATTAGGAAACTGGTTCTATAAATCTAGTTGGAGCCATCACACCGAACGGAACAGATTCCCCCAATGCTTGAAGCAACGATTTTCAAGGCTTCAATAGGCCCTTTAATTGTAAAAAGAGTCCTTAAGAAATGAGATTATGCCTTAGTTGACTTCAGTGGAAACAAGCTGGCAGAGCCCAGAAATGAGCTCTATCTTAAGAAGTATTATGCCTAGGCAGTTTCCTAGAATTTGCTTTGGTTGTATATATTGTATTTTTTGTGCATTTTTGTCTATCGATTGTGGTGTGACCTTGATGTTTTTTATCTACTTTGGCAGTTGTTTTTGGATGAAATGAGTCATTTTGGATTTGCTAATGGTGTTGTTCAACATACCTGGAATCTTGCTTCGGTGGCTTGGGTAATCTATTATCCATCCAGTCAGTTGCTAGTCTCAAGGGGAATGTGTATTGGTCTAGATTTGAACAGTGTAGCAGAATATACTATGGTGATAAACCTACTTTTGGAGGCAATGTATCTTGGTATTGGTTCGTTAGTAGTGTACTTGGATTCACAATTGGTGGTTTCACAATTGAACAATACCTATCGTGTCAGAGATCCATTTTTATATCGATTATTTCTGAGAGTGCATTTGTTGCAACGATCATTTAATTATGTTACATACATTCATATTCCACATTCAGAAAAAAATTTTGCAGATTAATTAGCTAATTAAGCAATTGATTGGCATATTAATCATTCAACACATTAAATATAAAAAAAACATCAATCATCATTGTATATATGAGACAATCACTTCATAAAATCATTGTATATATATATATATATATATATATATATATATATATATATATATATATATATATATATATATATATATATATATCATAGTTTTTTTTTAAATATGAAAAAATTGGACAAGTATGTCCTACAAAATTAGGGCTTATGCCCGACCATTTCCATCATCAAAAAATATTAAAATCATCTGGTCATCATAAAAAGTCTATCCCTGTGGGCCCTGCTCTATATGGGTGTCACAGAATAATACTATGGTTGTTTCCACACGATGGAATAATCACACCTAGTCATGTGGTACACCGACCACACGTCTCTGAACTGCCTTGGCAAGGTCCTATACTGCATCCATAGGGACATGGCAGGTCAAACCCTCCTTGTTCCTCTGAATAGCATGGAGAACTCTGCCAGGGTCCTCTGCGGCATCCTTAGCCTCTCTTTTATGGCACTTGTGCCTTGGGAAGCTCTCTAGTCTGACTGGTCCAATATTTCTCACATGATCAGTAAATTTGTAATTCAATTGCCCTATCAAAAATATTTGTTCATTTTCATACTTTATATTGAAAATCAAAAAAATCATATAATCAAAAAATCATTATGCGATCTTACCATTCGCTCCCCATGTTGCGTCAGGTGGTAAGGGAAAATCAGCATCTCCCTTGAAGTCCATGCCAATATAGGGGTAATCCTCCACTTTGATCATTTGTTCTCCCCACCAAAGGAAGAACTCGTCATCCCAGGTGGTTCTAGGGACTTCTCCACCTCCTAGCCTCTTCAACAGATTAGCCCAACATGCTATACGTGGACCTTGTGGGTTGTTGATAATAGAGATAGCTTTGGGACGAAGCCCTAGAATCCTATCGAAGAAGAATGTGCATAAAATGGTCCCATAACCAAAGTGTTTTGTTTTATTCTTTTGTATGGAGGTTAGATGTTTATTCAATTTTCTTAGCAAGATAGTGCACCAATCATATAATGTAGTCAGGAATTCCATTGCCAAACTCATGTTTCCTCATGAGGCTTGGTGTAATGAAGCTGATCCGACTACTGTGAAAATGGTGAAAAGAAGTATCTTCATGTGCATACCTTGCACATCTCTAATTTGGTTCTATGTCCCGACCTTCTGAGTACCTTCAACATAGTATATGTGAATGCAATCCTCCACATTAATCCCTCCTATGGGGTTTCCTTGTAGATTTACTGGTTCTCCCCTTAGAGAGAGTCCATTTATAAATTATATGTCTCCAATCTCGATCCTTAATAACATTTGATCAATCATGAAGAAATCCTCCTCTGGGTCCTAGTAATTGACGAGCATTTCAAGCAATTTGGTGTTTGTTTTCATATTTGGCATCTTAAAAAACTTGAGAAAACCACATCCTCAGAGTATATCTAAGGATAATTGGTCCTCCATGACCTCATTCTCAATTGTGCTATGCTCCCTCTCTCTCGAGCTAATGGTCATCCTGGATCAATTCATTAAAAATCCATTAGAATTTCATTTTAAAAATTTTCTCTATGCATACGCAAGTTCCTTCCTACACATTCACATCTAGACACGAGTTCAAAATTTCAAACTCGCGTATACATAGAGGATTTCTAAAAAAAACATAAATCTTACGGTGAAATTCATCAAAAATTACTTGAACTGAAAATTAAATTGATTACTAAGCTATTTGAGAAGAACACCTGAAATATTTCGACTAATTTGACTAAGAATTGCTCAGGTTCGAAGTTGGGGATTTATTTTTCTCCAGAGCTCTTTTATAAATTCTTCAAAGCACAAATGACCAAATGTGAATCCAAAAGGCCTATTTATGCCCAAAATTTAGAATTTTTTCAAAACCCACTTTTCTAAAGTTTTGAGTTTACTTTTTGAATTTGTCCAAGACTTTATGACCTTTTGCTTGTAAGTGTTAGGATGGGTTGTTTTCAGGTCCATTTGACGATTTCAAGATGATTCCATGTTTTCTTTGATTCCATGACCGCTGACCTGTCATGGTGGGTGTGTAGGTGGATTTGGTGCACAAGTGTACCAAACCACACCTTCTTAAGAGGAGTGGTTGTTTCCTCTTAAGTTCCTGGTCACAGGTATATAATAGGGAGTCAACAAGTTAGTGAACATGCTGAAACATAAAACATACTAGATAAGAAAATAGCATGCATATATAAAGAGAAAATAAAAACTAAACTAAAAGAAAACACAAAACAAAAGCTCTAAATAGAGTCAAACAACTTCGATAATCTAAACGGTGGTGCCTATGTCCCCTCTTATTGAGTGCTAGTAGGAATAAAGGATGAAACGTTTACCCACGTTCCAAGGGGTCGTTAGAACTAGGGAGTTCTAAGACCCGATGCAAGGATGTCTTTACCTCCTACATACCTTGGTGAAAAGTCTCTTTGTCTACTCTGAAATATTGGAGTTGTTGGATGGCCAACAACTGAATCCCCTCTATCTCTGCTCTGGATCACACACTGCTGGATTACTTGGGAAAATTTTGGCCAGAATAATAATGTGTTCTCCCTTTGTTCATCTCTTGGTGGCCTTTTATAGGAGAATTCAAACTCTACTTCCCTCTCTTGGCACATTTATGGATGGTGACCTAAGAGAGGAGGGTGAGTGTGCTCCATTGAGGTCCTAAAGAGGCCTGAGTGACTATCCTTAGATGACCTCAAGTGTGGGATAAATTTCTTGGAGTGTGTCTTGTGGTCTCGGAAAGTGACTTCCACCAATATTAGGTCCACACAACTTTTTGAAGGAAATATGTGCAAAGGCATGCCTATCAAATAAAAATGCGCACGGAGGCCCATTCTACTATGGTGTTGAGTGCACAATTTGATTTTTATCCTGGACCTTAGAGATTTTTTAAGTTCTTTAGATCCTCTAATGTGCGTCAACCATGTAAATCCTTCTCCCTGACATTTAATAATTTCATATTTGCTTGTCCGATATCCGAAATAAAAATTACCCCCTAATGTGTGATGTCTAAGAAGAACCATATATCTGAAATACATTATAGTTTTTTTTTTGTGTGTTGTGTAGAGAGAGAGCGAGAGAGAGAGAGATAGAGAGAGAGAGAGACTTGCTTGTAACATGGAGTTGGAAACAACTTACACTGGGTCTAAGAGAGACCATGTCTTGTGGGAACCCTGCAATAAATGGTATAATACAATAGATACAATTTTTCTAGGAGGTGGGCATGTCCCATGCTCGTGATGCTTTGGCTAGCTAAAAAAATCTATTTGATAGATACAAATTTGGTATGTCACTAGAATGGTAGTGATATGTTGGTTGATGACGATGATTATTGACGCCCTCAGGGGCATTTTTTTCTTTGACAATAGGTGGAATGTGGTACCCACATGCGTAAGCTTGGCATGGAATATAAATGCGCATTGTACACATGGGAGTATGACTAGGACCTTTATATGTAAGCATGACAAAAAATTATTGTTATAAAGGCATGTGTCTTTGAATAATTTGATCAAAGTGCAATGGTTGTAAGGTACGATACAATCGTGACATGAAGGCTTGTGTTCTAGTCGAATGTCAGGAGGATTGATGACATCTATGGGAAATGATGTCTCCCACAACGCCACTATAGGATGTCCCTTTTGTGGTGAGGGGTGATCTAAAGTACCGCTTCCTTTTTGGAAAATAGGCATTGATGTCGAAAAAAAGGAAGCCTCAACCGAATGAGAGAGTCACTGATGCAAGGGATCAGGATCCTTGGATGTGATAGGTTTAACATAAGCATGATGGTGAGGGGTGACTGAAAATTGATGATGGGGATTCAGTGGCCCAAGTTCGAAGTACAAAAATAAGCTTTGTAGCAATCATAACTATTTTTGATGGGGAAATCCCTAGAGTCATAAGGATGTCCAGGGTGGGTATATATTGGTTATGAATGTCATGGTGGCTTATACATGAAGGGCATGATACTCTGAAAAAGGGTGACCAGGGACTATTTCCATGGGAGAAAAAATGGATGGATGAATGGGGGACATAGTGAACCATTTGCGGTATTTGTACACTTACCGAAAGAATGAAATAATAGGTTTGGATTGTACAAAACACAGAGATGGGCGCCCCAAAACATGAAAGTGTTCACTCACTGATGATGTGAGGAAGGTTTTCTTCTGAGGGTGGGGGCCACATTGGTTGGTCTCATGTGTGGGGTTGATGAAGCAGATGGAAAATGTTGTAGATGGGCTATGCTGATGGAGGTATGGTAGGCCAAATGCAAGGTGTCATAGTGCGCTTTCGATCTGCTTGAAAAACCTGGTAGTTCGGGAAAGGGGTTTTATTTTGATATGGTAAAACTTGACCTGATGCATGGTGGCAGAATGGGCATGAGATTCATCCTAGACTAAAGTGGTATGGCCATGGCGTCATGATTTTTGTAATGAATGGTCTACTTTTGGTGAGGGGCGCAATTGAGGGGAGGCTCTACCGACCAACGAGGATGTTTATCATGTGCAAGGTGGGGTGATGATAAACATGGTCGGGTGCTTGGAACCTATGGTTAATTTCTTATAGAGAAATGATGTTAGGATATGTAAATTTTTCTTGGACTCTATCATGCTAAGGGTAGAATGATACCTGCTTTGGAACTTTCAGTGGATGGAGCGATGGATGGTTTGCACGATACCTGTAAAGAATACCCCAAGTGAAAGCATCTTCTTTATTAAAATATTATTGAAAGACATGTGCTAAAAAATAATATGAGAGAGGGCATACCTGTGGTTCGTGGTTATGGCCGATGCAAATGGTGCCTGGTGCCACTTTTCCAACTGAGTAGATTGTGTGGGAATCAACGCTACTCTTCATCCCTGAAGTAGACACTCGGGAGGGATCAGACGTAGAGGAGAAGGTCCTCTTCTTCCATTTCTGATTTTATGGCTTGGGTATGTCTAGCTCTCTTCGGGAGTGTAGACTTAACATTGCTCTCACCATTCTAAGCTTCGAGAGATGACCACATTTTATTGTACGATGGGAGTGTGAACAAATCCAGCAATAGATGTGCATGATATTCTCTTGGTTAGAGAGATGCCATTTCCAGAGAGAAGAGACAGTGCAAAAAATTGTTTGCGAGGTGCTTCAGTTCTTTGCACTAATTGACCCAGTGGCCGATCAGGTCGCATAGTCCGCATGTTTCCTAGGTTAAACCTGGGTCATGGTTGGTTAGCGCGCCTTCCTAACTTTCCCATTATGCAGACATGGGTATGGAGTAGATTTCCTGGGGGAATTCTGCATTCAATGTTGGTCGCTAGGTTTTGGGTTGATAAGGTCTCGATGTTTTTTCTCTAATAGATGTGTCATGCCAATTAGAGGACGTACTCGCGGGATATAGGTACAACGCTTCTCATGGTTATTGCCCCGACATACTAGGCAAAACATCCTAGATATGGGGTTCCTGTCCTGTTCGGTTGATGGTGTGACTAGGTACCATCGGTGTAGAGCTTCTAGGATAGAGCAAGTGGTGACCACATGATTTGGCATTTCACACAATGCACATGTTGGTTTTATTTGTAGAGGGCGGTTGGGGGTGACTAAGGGTTCCCCAACTAATCATTTTTTAGCTAACAAAAATAGGATGGATCTACTTGACACAAATTCTTGAGTTTTCAAGTTGTTCGTGGATTCAGAGTTAAAGCCATCTTTTTGGGAGAGGTAGACTATGGCTGAGTGCAAACTAGCTAGTGCTATGCGAAATCGGGCGATGTAATGGCATTGTTCTAAAGTGTGGTTGTCAGCACATATTGGACATGAAAATTGTGTTGCTTGCAAACCAACATAGTATACACACTCTACTGGATACCATCCATGGATGAGTTCCAGGGCTATGCACTCGTCGATGAAGTGGTCACATTCGTCGCACAATGCGCAATGTATGATAGGAGGGGGGAAGATGAACGTGAGTATTTCAGACGACTGTCATTCCTCCTGTAGGTATAGGATGACGCAATGTTCATCTCTAGCTAACTGGATGGAGGGATCCTCTTGATAGGATTTATTAATGGCGTCTAAAGCATCCCTATATCACAATATCTCTAGGAAATGATTGGTATAGTATCCATAATTGCTCTAGATAGTGCATGCATGATCTGTACGCAATGCCTTGACTTGACTTTTGGTGGCAGGTTCCTTTTTATAGGAACTTCTTGCCATGATGTCTACCGCAGAAATAAGGGACGGTTTTAATTTGTCCAGCTCTAGGTAGATGTGGGTAGGGTGGCCTACTACGTCACATATGGCGCAGGGTGGTGATTCCCATTTTATGGTGGGATTCTCCACCTTCTTTCCTCTTCTATTGGTGTTCTTAGTCGTAACCATTAGCTTTGCAATGGGAATTTCATTCAAAGGGATTTTTGCAACAGTTTCCTGAACACTACTCCCATTGCGGTAGGTGGGACTAGGTACCAAAATGGGATTGAAAATGATAATTTTTATAGGACCACCATGGCCATGACCTACTGTGACACAAAACCAGATTGTGGGAAGAGGAAAGGAGTTTGGGAGGTGGCATAGGCTAGAGAGGCTACTGTGGTCGAGGAATTCACATCATTATTGCTCGTCTCTATGTTTTGATTGGCTTTGGTGCTTGATGAGGACATCATTCACACCAGAGCCTCTATGACATCAGGTGATGACTCAGGTATAATAGGGGGATCTCCTAGGAATGACCCTAGGATGGATGATGATTTGAATTGGCCAAGGCCATATTCTTGGTACCATGTAAGCATCTCGGCAGATGTGTCTACATAGGGTAAAATGACATTGGTATTTTTTAGGGGTATCCTTTTACTCTGTGTCAATTGGTAGACAGTAATGATGCAGTCCTCATGGGAGAAAATCATAGTTTGGAAGACAGATGAGTCTATGGCTGACATGGCGTACATATAACTCCTACCAAGGAGTATATTGTAATCTAGTTGATCATCCAAGACTTCAATATCTATAAGTACCATCTTTCCGGCTAAGTATACTAGAATGTTTTGGTAGAGGCTGACGAGAGTTGAAGGGAGTTCATCGTCTGCTCCAAGCATGATGTCTGATGGATTTAGTTTAGGAGACCCTAACTTCTACTAGATGTTCTTTGACATGATGCATGTGGATGAAACCTCGTCAATGATACATCAGTGAATGGTGATGTTTTTAACTGACACTGGTATCTGAAAGGCGGCCATCGAGGGAAAGCTAGGGGTGGATTTATCTAAATCAAAAGTCATCAGGTGTGAATCGACGGGGTAGATGGTGCCTATTCCTGAAATTAAGGCTTTCCTTTGCTTTGATCATGATTGTAATACCTCCAAAGATGACATTGATTCAGGAGATTGAGCTAGATCATCCAAAATGATATAGTTATGGGCCACTTTGGAATGGTTAACTACCTTCCTAGTTGGTCCCTTAGCCATTTTTGGCAAAGGTTCAATAGGCATCTTTGATATGGTCAAAGGTGTTTTTGGTGCACTTGTACTAGCCCCTGATGAATTGGTGTCTAGTGGGGTATCGTAATTTCATTTCTGTGTCTAAAAAAACATTTCTTCACTGGTCATGTAGATTTCATGCCTGTTTTTTCTGGAATCATCAGGAGTTTTTTGCTGTTGCTGAGTGCTAACTCTCCCTTGATGGGGGAAAGGATCCTGCATAACTTTTGTCTGCTGTGAGGATCCCCCCTACCCACAGTTACCTTGCAGCTTATTCAACTCAAGGAGGTTGGGACAGTTGTGAGTTTAATGGCCGTACTCACCACAGATTGAAGAAGAGTGGTTCGTTCAAAGATTCACCCTCTTGTTCTGCCTTTGGGAGTTTCTTGGCGCCTGGTTTTGATTTCGGTTGGAGTTTCCTCTAGTAGATATCACGAAGGGCATTGTTGATTGTTTCCCTCCTATCCATGATTTCCTTTAGGCTTGTTTTTTCCTTTTTTCTTAGCCATATTAGGAGAATAATTTGGAATCTCTTGATTGTATGGTTGGCGCGGTTAGACTTGGGAAGGTTGCACAAAGTTCACCTGTGCATTTTTTTGCATGGGTGGGTTTTGTTTTGGGGACTGGGCATATTGCAGTCCTTGTCCCTAGTTTATGAATGGATGTTGGGGGGGGGAACTCTTATGTTAGCATGTCTAGCTGTGTACTGGGTCCCTTGAGCTGGAGGTTATGGACCTCCCTGCTGATGGTGGTACGATGATGCCCTATTAGTCACATTTTTCGAAGGTGCATGATGACTTTGGTAGCTGGATTGCGGTATGTTCTAGGTAGAATCATATGCGTAACCAGAGTATGGAATGTTGTTGCTTAGGTGATTTTGGGTCAATGACCTAATCAAACCGTCTGTGGAGTTTGACGCACTGGGAAATTATTTGTAAGTTTGCAGGCGTGGGGCGTTAGGCAAGATATTGTAAATATATCCTAACTACATATAAATCAACTCAAGCTGTTGGGCCTTACTAATGGAGTCCTCTTCGGATATGGAATTTTTTTGTGCCGCATCCTTTGAAATCTCTGCGGTGAGAGTTTTGAGGAACAATTCTAACAAAACTTGATCGTCGAGTTTAGCTTTGCACAAACTATGGCGTTGTTTCCGTTCATGGAGATGGTTCGAGATATGGACAGCAGGTGTCTTCCTAAAGTAGGCTAGTAATTCCATTCCAGAATCGTGGTGGATGAGTAGCTGAAAATAGGTCAATAATGTAGTAGCGAGGGTGCTAAAGGTTCCATGTGTATCAAATGGTTGCTCCACATACCATTTCACAGTTATTCCAGTTATGGTGCACTGAAATATTCTCTGTCGAATAGTATCGTCAACGTTGATGTTCGACGAACACCACAAGTGGAAAGTCATAACATGATTTCTGGGGTATTTTTATTACTTCCCTTCGAACTTTAGAATGTTTGAAGGGAGCTTCATGGGCATGGGTGGCCATGTAGGGTTGTATGAAATGGGATCGTTTGCTATCTTGGTTAAATCTGGTAAATTTAATGAAGCTAAGAAAGGTGATTACGATTTGGTAGCCATTGCACTGTGAAAACATAGTGTTCTGGTTGGGTATAGGGTTTGTCTGCGATGTACCCTGCTATGAGTTCACCTAGTTTCCTGAAACGGTAGCGCTCCTCTATCCCCTAGGGGTTGTGGGAGGAGTGGTATGTGGTGACCCTGTGTGGGTGTTCACTGGTGTGGCATTGGGTGACCGATGAGGGTTCCTAACTAATGATACCCCAATAAAGGATGAACCAATAAGGGTGGCAGTGTTTCTTCTTTGATGCCTAAATGGTGAAAGACCTGGAACCCCTCCCGATAATGGGGGGAGGTCCAAACTATGTCTATTTTGATGAGGTATCATTAGGTCCGTTATGGCTTCAATTAGGTATGGTTTTGGAAAAAATTTAGAGGATAGAGGTTACAATCAAACCAAAAATCCGATCGCATACATAAAACAAAGCGAAAATTATAAAAGATAAAATTTCCCTTTAGATTAATCTTATGTGACCAGTCAATCAAAAAAATATGGGTTTTTGTTGTTTTTGCGTATGATACTCAAATCCTAGAAGACCTAATAGTCCTCACATGCTCAAATGTGACTGGGCCTTGAGAAGATATCTTGCAAATGATGGCACCACAACCCGAAAGAACTAGCGACGCACCCAGTCAACCAAAGAAAATCGACCAAGGTATGGGTAGAGGATCTAGTGCTGCCTGCACAGTCACCTATAGGGAAGGATGCCCTAGTTTTGGCCAATAAATACCATTGTCCCACGTGATCATTAGAGTCTTGAGCTTCTTGGTAATTCAGCTACTAGTAACGAGTATTAGACGGGTCAGGTAGTCTTGAATAATACCGTACGCACTAGGCCTAAGTTTAACCCCCTCTGAATCAGGTCTCTATGGTGCTTAGGTTTTCTTTGTTGCGCGCAGATAGACAAATTAAAATTTCCCTAAAAATTCAAATTTTATGTTTCAATATGTAAATTGACTAAGGAATCTTATTGGATTCCTACCCCCTTGGTCTTTACTTAAACTATAAATTCTCTTGTGGCCCCTGTGGGGAGAGTTTAATGAGTTTAGTTAAGTTAGTTTTAGATTGATTTGTGGGGTGTGTATGTGTGTATCAATAGGTGAAAATTTGCATAGTTTTAACATGTGGATATGTGGTGATCCTTTTCAAAATCCCCTATTAAAATATGTTTGGTTGTTCCTTTCTCAAAAGAAAAACATGTGCAGATATGGGCCGCTTACAATGTTTCGTAGTTAATCTAAATGATCAACTAGAGGGAGATGGTGAATTATTAGCAGAGAGTGTTCATATGCTTGCTGAGGATCATCCAAGGGTGCAAAGGCAACAGAGATTACTTACTCTCTAAGGATAATTCGATCCTAGTCCTGAATCCTAGTACCAAAAATTGAAGTAAAATTACTGAATTTTAAACTAGGAAAATGAAAACGTTTTAGCTAAGAATGCATGGACTAGGGCCACTTAATTTGGATAATTACCTATGTTTTTCTTGGTGTCTAAATTCACAAAACATAAATTATTTCATAATAAAAGTTACTTTCCACCTACTTAAACTATGTGTTCACTTTGTGAAAATAAACTTGAAATTTTTACTAACACCTAAACTACTAAAATGCAGCCAAGAGTGGGTTTTAACTAGTCAGGGGACACCTCAAACAGTGCTGGAAGATTTCTTATGGGCTGCCAGTCACTTTATAAATAGGAAATGAAGGAAAATAGTAGAAATTTTCTACCTCTGGTTTCCACGTGCAAAAGGCTAACACAGGCGTGAAGTCTACGCGCAGGTCACTGCTAAACGCGCATGGTCCGACACATCTATCTGTGAAAAATCCTCATAATTTTCCTGCAAAATTTTTTTTGGAGCTTCTAAACTTTGGCCTCTCACTGAGGGTCAATAGGTAGAGAAGAAGAGAAAAGGGGTTGTTCAAGCCAAACTCCAAAGCAAAGAAAGAGGTCTCTGCAAAAGGCCCAACCACATAAACTTGGAAATAAAATCAGTGGAGTCGTCAATCCTGTGTAGGTGGATTTGGTGCATAAGTGTACCAAACCACACCTGCTTAAGAGGAGTGGTTGTTTCCTCTTAAGTTCATGTTCACAGGAAGATAATTAAGGGAGTTTTCAAGTTAGTGAACATGCCAAAACATAAAACATGCTAGATAAGAAAATAGCATGCATACATAGAGAGAAAATAAAAACTAAACTAAAACACATAACACAAAAGCTATAAATATACTAAAAAAAATTCGATAATCCAAATGGTGGAAATTTCATCCCCTCTTATTGAGTTCTAGTAGGAATAAAGGATGAAAGGTTTACACACTTGCCAAAGGGCCCTTAGAACTAGGGAGTTCTAAGACCTAATGCAAGGATGTATTTACCTCCAAGCTACCTTGGCGCAAAGTGTCTCTCTGTACTCCTAAGGATTGGAGTTGTTGGATGGCCAACAACTGAATCCCCTCTATCTCTACTCCAGATCACACACTACAAGATTTCTTGGGGAAATTTTGGCCAGCATAATAATGTGTTCTCCCTTTTTTCATCTCTTGGTGGCCTTTTATAGGAGAATTCAAACTCTCCTTCCCTCTCTTGGTACATTGATGGATGGTGACCCAAGAGAGGAGGGTGATTACATTGTGTGCCACATTATACCATTGTGTGCTCCCTCGAGGTCCTAATGAGGCTTGGGTGACTGTCCTTAGGCGGCCTTAGGTGTGGGATCAATTTCCTAGAGTGTTTTTTGTGGTCTCGAAAAATGACTTCTGCCACTCTCAGGTCCACGCGGATTTTTGAGGGAATGTCATGCATAGGCGCGCCTATCGAATAAAAATGCACGTGGAGGCACATTTTGCTATGGTCTTGAGTGCGAAATTTTATTTTTCTCCTTAAGCTTAGAGATTTTTTAAATTCTTCAGATCCTCTAATGTGCCTCGGCCCTGTAAATCCTTCTTCCTAACATTTAATAATGTCGTATTTGCTTGTCTGATTTTCCAGTGACAACAATTACCCCCTAATGTGTGATGTCTAGGAAGAACTGTTTAGCTGAAATAAATTATAGTTTCTTCGATATCTTTATGGATTTATACCCTAGAGGCTCCCATTTTATTGTTCAGTAGTTTTGCTGCATTATATGTTGACCATTTCTATATCTCAGCCTTAAGCCGACTTCACTTGGAATCATGTATGAGCCCTCTTTTTGACCATGTCTTTATAAAAATTCAGCTTTGTAATCACCTAGACTTTGTGACTTGGTACCTTTTCCCGTGGATGGAACATTCCTCTAAGTGTCACTTACCAGTTTCGCCACCTTGCATTGAGCATAGGATTGTTCCTATCCCCGGAACTAGTGCATATGTTCATCGAAACTTGTTCTATCCACTGTATTATAGGAATTATTTTATTCTTTTTTAGGCTTTCAATATGAAAAAGACAAAAAAATTAAATATCCCACAAATAGAGGGATTGCGACATTACTTCCATATTTGATGGCAACTAATAGTCAGTTCTGTCGCCCTTGAACAAAGCAAAAAAACCTAAGTCTTTTCTCCATTTTGGGATGGGATTTAGTTTGACATTAGAGAAGCCATAACCTTGTTATTGAGCTAGTAATCCCCTAATTGGTTATCTCTTCGAATCATATGCAGGGTTTGTTCATGCCTCCTACATACAAAACTTATACAAAGTTATCAAATGCTACCATAGTAAAAATGATTCATGATTTCGTTCAAGGGAAGTAAACCTAAGTCAGCCTTTCTGCGGTGTCTCTTCACTCATTTTTCAGTCGACCATCCGTGGTCTGTCAGAGTCTTGTTCTATCACATCAGCTATTTGGTCGTTTTCTCATGCTAGTTTGAGAAGGCCTCCATTGAATTGTTGCTGACTAGTTTGTCTCTTATCGACTTTGATAAATTTCTCTAAGAGTAAACCTATAAGCCACACCCTGGCCCTATTTACATTATTTATAGGTGATCTTGTGTTCAAAATTTGATCAACACCATGGGTCTTTGACTGAGTGGTTTCCCTTGTGTTTTTCTTCAGCTTAAATTATCACACTTGGGATTCGTGCAATACCTTTGTTTCCATTTGACCCTAACAGTGGATTCCTCACTTATTTGTCATCTTTCATTATTGGTTGGTTCAGAGGGTTTCTGTTGTGCACTAGCTACATTTTGTGCATGTCGGAAACATGCTTCGGGTTGGTTACTTCACTTTTATTCGTTTGATTCCTTCCAAATTTTGGACTTTTGGTTACACTCACACTTCATTGATGTGGGATTACTTAATGCCTTCCTTCCAACAAATCTCTTCCCATTGACTCTGACACATTTCTCTGGGAATAATGTCTAGATTCCTTTTGTCAATACCTTAGGTTTTGCAGTCATTAGTGGGAGATTCCTTCGCTATCGACAGTGAGAATACATCAATGTATCTTGATTGATAGATTCTATCAAGTGTTCAACCTCAAATCATTCATTTTCACTTGCTAGATTGTACTGGGGTACCTTGAATCTCATCATCATTATTGGTGAGTTGTCTCACATTTGTTAACAATATACATCAATTACCAGTAATCAAATGATTTCCCACATGGTCGAATTCAACTCATTTATTCCCATTGTGTATAATTGTACCTATTGATCAGTGAAGATCCCATGTTTGCATCAACATTCTTTGGTTCACTTTGACAACTCCTTCAATTTTCTACCAGTGATACCATTCACCCTCATATGTTGTAGTTCATTACAGCAACATTGTATATGTTGGCACCCAATTTGCGTGTAGTACCACTTCTTTCACCACTTATGATTTGGTACTTAGAGATTTAGTTGTGACTTCAGTGATCAGATATCTTTGCAGCATCAATGATCAATCTTCTGTATGTGATACTTTGACATGACTTTGATATTACTTCTGGGCAGTGGTCAGATGATTCACTATGTACTTTATAGTTTCTGCTATACTTGTATACATATTGGATCCGCTCCATACATGTTATGCAAACATGCTTTACTTTCACTGAGCATGGGTATGCCCACCTCAGACTTGAGCTTTCTTTCTGATTTCTTTCACTGGTTTTTGGCAAGCTGAAATCTGGTGAAGTCCTCTCAAGTCCTCACAAGATTCTTTCTTATGCACATAATACATTTTGGCCATCATGTACCCCTTCTGAACTCATATATTAGGGGGAATATGTTATAGCATCCTTTATCACATTTATATAATTTATGATCTATGTATTTGCCTTGGGAAACCCTTTCCAATCAGACTTGGTCATTTTCTTAGAAAACATTATTTTGAATTCCATATGCGGCTCTACCATGTCTTACATGCGTTCAGACACGGGTCCACTCATATTTGACCTCCGTATACAATTTAAAATATTAAAAAATATATAATCTCCCTATTAATTGGGCGGGGTTTACGAGTTTTACCTGAAGCCCACCACACCAGCCCGTGGCCAAACTATTTCTAAATTGAAAAAATGATTTGAGGAAGTATAAATAAACCTCATGGGGAAGGCCTATGGGAGGAGAGAGAAAGGAATTGATACTATAACCTGTTATAGCCCAAATCAATTCTGATTATCCTTGTGCCTCTTGCACTTCCTAGGTTCAGGAAACCCTTGTTTACTTCTTTGAGATGCTCACCTCCTTTATGTGACATCCTTGTGCACCTTTTATGGAAGAATATTGTTGAGGCTTGGGCTAGACTAATCCAGAGGATGGTTTCGCTTGGAACCGTGGCTGATTTCATGTGATATCTCCACATTTCTTTTACATATATCAATAAAGAACCTTTGTCGCATTCCTAATGTCATGATATTATATGTTTCTTATACATGTTAATGATCTTATAGTTGTTTATTTCATGTTATATTTTATGAGTTTATATGATCTAACATGCTGAAATTTAGGATATATATGTCGTACAAATATTCTATGTGCTTGTTCTTGAGTGATTTGCAGGTCTTGAAGCACATGGAGAAGTAGGTTGGTTTTCACCATGTGGGAAAAACCTCAAACATAAGACATATGGGTAAGGTCATCTCTCACTATTTTACTAGTTTAATCATTAGGAAATTTAATTTGATTGCTTCTTCTTCTTGTATGCCTTCCACTCTGTCAGGTCCCTCAACCTAGACCTTAGGGTAGTTTTTCCTGCAACAAGGGATTCAATGCTTAAGTATTATGGGATTTAGGTGTAAATGGGTTAAGGGGTTAAAGGTTAAGGCTCAGGGTTTACGATGATAAGGGGTTAGACCTTAGGGGGTTGAGGGATTATAAGATAGGGGTTATTCATTAAGGGTGTAGTGCCTTAGGGTTTAAGGGATCAAGGGGTTAATGGGCTATAAATGATGAGTGTAGGGTTAGGATATTATGGCTTCAGGGTTAAAGGGATATGGAATTTAGTGGTTATGGGTTAAGGGCTTATGGGTTATGATAATGGGGCCTCTAATCCCCTGATCACAACTATTGGGGGTTCTTCTATCAATTTCTCTTGTTACCTTCCATATAGACCCTATGCCATGAGGTCCTAAGGCACCTTCTCATTCTATAATGCTTATAAATCTTAGTAAACCATGCTCTAACCTCTCACTACTACCCTTAAATGATACCATTATATCCCCTTACCCCGTTCAATACACCAAAATATCCCCCTCCCCTAAAATTCATGTGAATTGAATAATTGGAGGTGGTGGGTGTCCAAAAATACCTTCAAACATTACATTATCATGAATTTTATGGGTGGTTTGAGGATTATAAGTTAGCAGTTAAAGGGTTTATGGCTTATGGTTTAAGGGATCATGGTGTTAATGGGTTATGAGTTATGACTGTAGGGGTTAAGGGATTATGGGTTGGGGGTTAAGTGGATAGGGAATTTAGTGGTTATGGGTAAGGGCTTATGGGTTGTGATAATGGGCCCCCTAATCCCCTTATCAAAACTATTGGGGGTGGGGGTTCCCATATCAATTATTTTATTTATATTCCCCCCTAGCCCCCCTAGCCCCTATGTCTTGAAGTCAAAATTTCCCTTCTCATTCTCTAATGATAGGATTATAAATATTAGTTAATTATACTTGAACCTCTGACTCCTACCCATCCATGCGACCCTTGTGTCCCCTTGATTTTTCCAATACCCCAAAACATGCCCCTCCCCTAAAATTCATGAGAATTGAACATTTGGAGAGAATCATTTAACAACCACATGTAAAGGCTTAATTCTAATGACCTTTTTGTATGGGGATTGTCCAAAGTTTCTTCCAAAAGTTACCCCTCCTCCTCCCCCCAAAAAAAGTCATGAGAATTGAACTTTTGAGGTTGTTGTTAAATGAATGCCTCAAAATGTTCAATTCTCATGACTCCCCCCCCCCAACAAAAGAAAAAGAAAAATTCACAAGAATTTTTTTTTAGAGGTGGTTGTTGTAAATCCCCTGCCACAAAAAAAGGTTGAATTTTTATGAATTTTTTTTTTTTTGGGAGAAAGTGTTAAAGACCATCATAAAAAATACATTTGGGGGCAGTCATTTAAACCCCCTCCATGCACCTCCCCACTGCCCGCTCCCCCCCAAGTTCAATTTTCATGAATTTCTCAGGGGGTTTCAAAAAATTCCATGAAAAAGATATATATGGGCAATAATTTAAAAAACATCCTCCAGAAGTCATGAGAAAACACTATTAGAATATTTTTTTATAAAAGACCTTGAGAGGTTTAACTTTTCATGAATTTTCGGGGGGGGGTGGTGGGGGTAATTTCAAAAACTACCCCTAAATCCATAAAAATACTTTTAGAGGCAGATTTTGAAATAAACCACCCCTAAAGGCCTTTATTGTAGTAGTGTAGGTGCCAATACATTCCAAGTGCCAAGTTTTAGTGCATTCTAAGTGCCAAATATTCCTCTGTTACTTCTCTCATAATTTCCAATAATTAATCTCAATTCACTTTAATTTTAAACCATGTCAATAAATTTCAAAGCAAACCAAGGCATCTCAACTCATGTTAGGCATGCTAAGTCTTGCTCGGTACCAATGTGTGTCAGGGAGTGTTACACATGCTATGGAGTGGCCTAGAATGTCGAAGAGAGATAAGGTGTTCCAGAGAGCACCAATGAATACCAAGGAATGTTACGAAGTAACAAGGCAACACAAGGGAGCGCTAAGTCGAAATGTATGGAAATGAATGAATATGAGGGTGTGTTAGGGAATTTCAACGAATGTTAGATGTTCCAAGGAGGGAGTGACAAGGTATGATAGGTACTACTGAGGCATGATATGGGATACCAGGGCATGTCAAGAAGTGCCATAGTGTTCTAGGGAGTTCCAGGGTGTGCTAACATGTGCCAAAAAGTGGCAAGGCATGCCAAGACATTCTAGGTGTTAAGGCATGCAAAAATGTGTATGGTGCTAGGGTGTTCCAACATGTTTCAAGAAGTCTGAAGGAAAAAAAAGGTAGCACCATGCTAAAATGCAAGTAAATGAATACATAAGAGGGTTAATAAGTTGGGACTTTACCTTTCTTGATAGGGGCATGTTAAGCACACTAACAATAGGTTCTAATACATGCCAAGTGCCAATGCATGCTAGGTGCTAATGTATGTGAATTCATGAAGAGGTGTTTCGAGGCATGCTAGGGACTACAAGGCATGCGAACACATGGTAATGGAGTGTTATGTTTTGTTAAGGGAGTGTTATGCATATCTAAAAAATCCAAGCTACCTCCATCATTGGACCAACATAACCAGAGTGCATTAAATTCTAGGATATCCCTTAACATGACAATGCATTAAATTTAGTTGATGCACCCGGTGCACTAAATATGAATACTAATGAATTACCATCTAAACATTGGTATGACATTCACCTCAAGAACTTGTTGTTCTGTAGGTCCAGCCAGAGTTGGGGTAGCCAACAATTCTTACTTTGGGTAATAGTTCTCTAAAATATACGTGGTGGCAGGTTATCCTTCAAAAAAACAATTAATTTGATCTAGTTGATGCACTTGGTGTGTTTAATATGAATACTAGTAGATCCTCATCTAAACCTTGGTTTGATAGGCACCTTGAGCACCCACTAATCCATAGTCCAAATACTAGTCTGGTATCCACGAAAATTTTCTCTAGGTAACAGTATAATTAAAATGGGTGGTAGGTGCGGGGGATATCCTCGCCAATCCTTGAGGAAAAATTAAATTTTCATGTGCTTGGAGTTTGGGAACATCATCCACTAACCATGAAGTAGCTTACTCATTGCTCCAAAGTATAAAATTAGTGATGGAAATTGAAAAGCATGTGGAGACTCTAGAACAATTATGAAGTTAGTGATCAATAAACTATGTCTCGTTGATAAATGACTTAGCTCTATTCTGACATGAGCATAAATGTGTTAAGGAACCATTATCACCAATATGACTCACAAGCTAGAAAATCAGCAATATTGAAAATCGAAAGATTTAGATAATGGTGCTCTAGCCACCACTAGCTATTCCATAATTCCTCCCTTGCTAATTAAATTCCAAGTACATAAAATTTATCAAGTAATGTGTCCTTCATGCGAAAGCCCATCCATCAAGAAAAATAAATAAAAACGAAGAGACTTAAATCCCCCTCATACATGTCTAAGGAAGGGTGATGAGTGGTAATGAAGGTCTGCATTTAATTCACCTTTAGCCAGGTGGGATAACTGAAAATCCATACTCAATCCAGTGGTCCAAAGACAAACATCTCTACATGAATTCAAAAACGTTCTTTAGTTTTGATTTGGTTTTCACTTTTCAGTTTATTTGTTCTTCTTATGTCGAGTAAATTTTGTGGTTATAATTTAGATTCTCATATCTCTAATCTCTCTGGATATGGACATACTAGTTTTGAAATTTAAATTTAGAGGATTGGACATTTGAGTTTAAGGCTTTGTACTTTATCCCTATAATTGGGCTCGTATGTTTATTTGGACTCTACAACCAATATTGATTTTCAGATAGGTAGTCATTATTATTAACATTTAGTTCCCACTTTGTCTATTTATTTTGGCTTTTAGTCAGGTAATGGATGTTTTCCTAGCATTTATAATCTATTTCTGGGAATATGGATTTCTTTCTAAGCCCTTGGGAAATGGTATAGATATATTTTTACTACTCAACATAACCTATATGCAACTTGTGGTAGGGTGTGTCAAGGAGTGTGGAGGTGTGCTATAGAGTGCTAATGCATGCCAGGGAGTGTTAGGGAGTGCCAAGGAAATATAAGGGAGCACCAAGTCAAAATACATAGAAATAATGAATAAGAGGGAAAGTTCAATGCTCCAACAATCCTAGTAAAGCCAATGTTTGGTGACATTTTTGTGGACAAAATTTAAATTCTAATGGTTTTTTTGCATTATTTATCGAAAATAAGTATGACACTTTCATTGAAAATTAATTTATCCTATGGAAATGTAGGTGTATATTCTATTTGAATTGGTGAATACATTTATGGAAAAATCATAAAATTCAGCCAAATAGAAGATATTAATCGCTAAAATATCCTCTCACTCTTGTGGTGATTTTATGATCCATTTTATTTTTGATAGATATAATAATAATATGAATTGTTATGGGCCATCCATTATTTAACTACTACAAACCAAATTCAAGACACCTTGTAGATTGCAAAGTGGGAATATATTCCTTGGACTACAATTATCATCAATCATGTATAGTCCAATTTATTGTGTGATGGAGTGTTATCCTCCCTTCCAAGGTTCTCATAAGTGACATGAAAAATCTTTGAGCTACTACATATTTCATTTTACCCTAGGTACCATCCTCAGAATGAGGGGAAGTGCCCAATCGGTTTCCTTAGGGAATGCATTACAGAAAAAAAGAAAAAAATATAAACAACTATGTAACTCTTGAATTCTAATATTAGAAGATGACACATAAGTGGCTTAGGTCTAGTTTAAATTAGCATATTTCATGTCGTGTAAACAACCAGTTTTAGACTCATGGGGAATGACAAAACAACTGAAGATTAAACATGATATTTCCCATGTAGGATGGATTTCATAAGGGTCAGTAATTGAATCCACATCAACAGGGAACTTTGTGGGACTTCAAACACCTTAACTCCATCCAAAAAAATATATACATGATAAAAAAAAAAAAAAAAAAAAAACAAAAGACGATAGACCATATTAAAATAAATGGTAAGGTTGCAGAGATATGTTTGTTGCATGCATTAAAGTTAATAAAAAAAAGGAAATAATATTGGAAGAGTTGGTAATTAATAAAAAGCAGACATGTGGCTTCTTTGATGGGGAAAGACAAGACCCATAGAAAATTATAAGTGTTGGGTCTCTCCCATTCCCATCTAAATTCCATTGTGTTAAGATGAAAGCAGGGTTGTGTGCTGGAAATAATAACTATATAGTATTTGTGGAATTAAGGCTCTTAAAATGTGCTTAGAATAATAGGGTATCCTATTCTCAGGTATTTGGAGATACAATATTTCTTATCAATTGAACCAATGGAACTGATTAGTTATAGAATATCAACTCAAGGTGTTTGGATAAGGAATTAATGAAATATGCAAATTTATTTAAATCTATTTCAATCACATGTCTTTGAGGAGCACAATGTGATAGGAAATACTCTATCTAGAGAAGGGTTACTGGAAGCAGCAGGTAAAACTATGTGAACAAGACAAGGATGAAGTAATTCATGTTTCAAAATGTAATGTTTAATATCATGTGCAGTAATGCTCAAACTTTTTTGCTGCTGATCATAGTAGCCTGTCCTTGAATTTTCTAAAGATGGTGGCAAACCTAGGAGACTTTGATGTGTAATGCCACATAATTTATTGTCATGAAAATTATGTCTCTAAATGGTAAGAGGTGTAGCATTTTTTTATTTTCATGAAAATAGGAGTCTTTTTCTGAACCTCTGGTAGTGCAAGTGCACATGATAAGTGTAGTTTATTTCCTAGTTAAAATGAAATGGAAAAATTTCCCTTGGAAGAAAAATATATTTTCGTGCATGGAATAAAGGAAATAATTTTTTTTGACAATCCCAACTTTGCACCGAGAAATAAGAAAGAGAAAAAGTATTTCATATTAAACCTCCTAGAAAAAGTGCATACAAATGACTCATGGAAATATGAGAAAGAGCAAGGGAACCATCCATGCACCAAAGTATATGTTCAAGTACACCCACTATCGTTGATATGTTTTTTTGAAATAACAATTCCAATCAACAACCTTCTTGTTAGAGGGTCGCAAAAGTCTAACACTACTCTGTTATTTTTCCCTGATGCCCTAAACTGATAATAGAAGGAGACTACCCCTCTAGCAGTTGGATAAACTCTCTACGTGTAAGCATGGTTTCACAAGTAAAACCCTCTCTTCCGTGAACTGCTACTTTATTCCTTCAAAGTCCGCACATCCTTAGGCACATTACAACTACCCTTCTACCAGTCTTGTTTTCCTTCACAAGTACAGGACTTAGGCCTCTTCTTTGATAGTCACCTAACAACCCTCCAACTGTACTTGGAATTCCATCAGTTTTCCCAACCATAGTCAATCATGTTATTGATCTAGTGCCCACAACACTACTCTCATCTAGGGCTCTTCAAATATGCCACCTAATAGTGACTTGAGTCCTCTCAAACTATTGTTGTGTACCAATTTCTTTTTTCTCCAATCTATGAAAAAATTTCAACTACTCTTCTTATCATCCTTATAACAATTTGTATATGATTGAAATAGGATCATAAATCATCCACTAACAGTCCATTGACTAACTATTTATATGCTAATTTAGATCTCTGTCCAAAAATCTATGGACATTCAACAAAAATCAACTCCTCTTCATGTCAATCCATTCCTCATATGGCACATTTCTTCTACTCAATCCCCTACTAAAGTTCCACCTTCCTTTGGATTTTCTGTCTATGCACATACTTATGCAAACCATCTTCCAAATATGTGGTATATATTTCAGAGATAAAACTCTCTTTAAGGGTCAGGTCCCTTCTTCTTATACATATATTTGTCACAGTCTCAAGGGCATACCTGATAGACTGAGGATGCTATGAAACCTCCCTAAATAGGGCATTACACTTATATTCTAATTTCTTTAGAAAAATCTGTATACACCCATATAAAAAAAAAACTCTTGCCTCCATAAGAGACTTGGCCTACCTCATATGAATCCATATATTCTAGGTATTTCTTTGACCGAATCTTTAGATATCTAACACCCTCAAGCGATAGTTACCTTGGTAAATATTACACCTACAACTAATTTTAGTCTGGCCCTAAATTTTAGTGAAAGCCCTCCTCCATTTGTGTTATTATTTATCACAAAACTTTCAGCCTACTAACCACCACAAGATAGGGTCTCAACCCTCTCTCCTATTTCAAAATTTTATGTGACCTTCATACAAAAACACCATTGAAATATAATGCCCAAATTTTCATGAATCACCTCACTTGAGCTCAATATGCCATAAGATAACCAACAATATTCCATCCTACTTCCTATATTGAACCCATTAAGATATGTGACATTCTTTTGAACCCTCACATGATGATCATGTTCTTGGTGGATGATCATGGCATCCCTTTAGCAACCCTTACTCATGCCTCTAACTCGACCTACTTTAGGAATACATCTCTCTTGGCCTCCTTGATCAAATGAGGCCCTTCTCACTTTATGTTCTTGCCTTCATACTAAGGCCTCCTTAAATAGATTTCCCTATGTAGGCCTCTTAATAACCCTATAGAACTTACGTGATTTATCAACTTAGACCTTAGGAAATATTATTTTTCATTTTTTATTTTCTTTTATATTTTAAAGCCCATATTGGGTCCAAAACCCCTTCTCTTGGGTTCTTTTCCGACAAAGTTTTTTGTGACCGAACTCACACAAACCCATCTCACTAGGCTTGTGGAGTACCTCCCAAGCTACACAATCCAACAAGATAGTCTAGTTGTATTAATTGTAACTTGGTCAAGCTCTTGTAGTCAAGTGAGGACTTGGTTGGGTTCCCAAGTTGAAAATTAAGTAAGGGTAGTTGTGAGGGCATGCTAGATAGGGAGGGTTAGGGCATGCCAAGGAATGAAAAGGTATGCTAACACATGTCAGACAATTTAAATTCATGTTGAGGAGTGTTAAGGAGTGTCAAGGCATCATAAGGGAGAAATACGTAAAAAATGCATGGAAATGGACAAATAAGAGTGTGTGCCAAGGAGTGTTAGTGAATTCAAGTGTGCCAAGGATGAAGTGTGATAGAAGAATTTCATAATAGGATTTGTAAGAGGCAAGCCTACGATTTCAATAAGGGGCTCAACAAAGTAGTTTTAGAAATAGGTATACTTTGTGTTGGGCACAAAACAATTTTTCCTTTATCTATTATTTTTATATGACATTTGGCACACTTTGGCCAAATTTTCATGGTTTAAACTATTTTAGACAATTTCATATTGTACATTGATTTTTGTAATTTTTGGGGCACTCTACCTGTGCCAAATTATATAAGTTTGTATCTTGTGGTTCTTGTAAACTCTTAGTTAATTCTCTACTGTTTATATGAACCAGACATACATGTGAAATATTTCCCATGTAAGCTATTTTGTTTAATTTTTTTATGGCCATGGCTAGATGTGATCCTTTTATTGGTAAGTTCTTAAGTGGGACAAGTTCAACTTGGAAAAGAATGGCCTAAGATGATGTATAGGAAATTTTTAGGTGAACAAGGCACAATCTACTTGTATTCGATGCAATTGGTCAAGTTTTTGCAAATGGAGCAGGCCAATGTTATATGAACTACAGTAGCTAAGGACTTTATTCAGTTCCAAAGTCGTGAAAAAATGTAACGCTAGTTTTTAGGGCACGAGTGCCAAGACATGATAGGGAATGCTAACATGTGCCAGATAGTTCAAATGCATGTCAAATATCTAAGATGTTTCAAGTGCTAAGGTATGCCAAGATGTGCAAGGGTGTGAGAATACGTGTTAAGGACTATCAAGGCAACAAAAAGGAGAAACAAGTTAAACTACAAGGAAATGAACACGTAAGAATGTTACTAAGTCATCAATTTACCTTTTCCAGCAAGGCCATGCTATGCACACCAACACTAGGTGGAAATAGGTTTCAAGTACCAAGTATTAGCGCATTTTAAGTGCCAAATCATCCTATGTTGCTTCTCATTTACTTTCCAAAAATTGATCTCAAATAAATTTGATATTAAACCATGTGAAATCATGCCAATGCATATTAATGAATGCTAGACATGCTACTACTTGCCAAGTGCCAACACGTGTCAAGTGCTAATGCATGTTAGGGATTGATACACATGTTATGAAGTGGAAGGGCATGTCGAAGAGTGCTAAGGTGTGACAGAGTGTGCTAATGCATGGTGAAGAGTGTTATGGAGTACTAGGGAAACACAAGGGAGCACTAGGTCAAAATGCATGGAAGTGAATGAATATGAGGGTGTGGTAGGGAGTGTACACGAGTTCTAGCCAGCATGCCATGGAGGAGTGATAAGGTATGCTCAACACTAGTAAGGCATGTTGAAAATACTAAGAAAGGGGGGGGGGGTGAATCATCATTTCTTAGAAATTATCACTTCTTAATCCTTTTTCAGAGCATTATTTATTCTTTAGTTATTATAAATGTTCTTCTTCAACAATTATAATCAATAATCAAGAGCAAAAAACACCATACAATAATGCCGAAAGATAAAATAGTAGACACAAATATTTTCAGGTGGAAAACCCCCTCCGGGTCAAAAACACTGAACACTTCTCTAATAATTGTCTTCTTCTCTATTTAAAATAAATATTAGTTACATTAATATTTAAGATACAACTAAGGGATGTGTCAGCCCCATAATTCATAGGCCAAAACCTGTAGGATGCTACTAAACCCTAATATCTTGCTGCAACTAGAAGGATGCCACAATGCCCTGTAGATCAAGCCACAACCAGATGAGTGCCCCAACACTATGTTTACCGGCTGTTGTCGAAATGGATGCTTCGCTTCCATGTCAGTTTATTAGCCACAACTAAATGGATTCCACAACACCCTGTGCAAGCCACAACTTTCCCTAGCACCACCCTGTCGCCCTGAAGTTTTCATAGGTTACAACCTGAAAGTGACTCTGATCACCTAGGAGAGTTGGTAGACCATGTTTCACAATTTTCACACGGGAACCCCTATATTCTAAATCAATGTAGAATAGATGTAAGGAATATGTATAATAAATATCAAATCCTGGTATCACTGATCATTGTTCCCACAAAATGATCACTACACACAACTGCACATCAAGCTATCACTCCATCACTGTTAATGCATATTGTATATCACTGTGACTGTAAATCACTACATAACTTCTAGCTACCACAAAATCTCACTTCACAAATGAATAGTCATCAAAAATTGTCATCACAATACTCATGAATGAATAGTCATCAATGTTTTATCATTTTCATCATCGAATCAAGTTGCACACAATGCAACAACTCTCTGCCACTACTATAAAATTATGGCATAACCCAAGGTGTCTCAGGTCATCCCAATTCCCTACAATAAATGCTCTCAAACATTGTCTCCAAAGAGATGCCATCATATATGTAAGCACATTGTTTGACTGGTCAAACCCTGGAATCCATCCTTCTCCAATAAGTTGTATAACTGGAGGATGCCCCCTTCACTAATTTCTACCCTGCAAGGTCACATTGAAGTTATTCTAGGTTATCATAGACATTGTCAACTCAAGGTTATACTAGTCAAAATCAATATATCAATTTCAATTCTAGTCAAAGTAAAAATGTCAATGTGTGTGGTATGAATATTTCATCTTCTCATACTAAATCAAACTTAGGGGAAAATTTCATTATACATGTAATGACTTAGTGTGTCAAATTCATTCTTAGGATGTAAAAGTCAAGATGAGTATTGTCTTCATCCATAAAGTTAGGTTAAAATGAAGTCACAAGTGTCAGTGATTTTCAAGTATGTCAAGGTCAACCATATGTTAAGTTCAAAGTAAATACATAATATCAATGTCAATCCATATTATATCATTGTGAAGTCAAGAATTGCAGTCACCACGGGTCTTTCCTTATCAAAGAAATAGTTCTATATAAAAAATGTCATATAGCCCACCAATAATGATTCAATAATATTCTATACCACTATCATATAATTTCATAAGCCAAATCACCATTTTCAAGTTGATTCTAAAAGTCAAAATCAAGGTGTCAACATGCTTGTTATGTCTAGGTCTGAGTGTCAAGTTAAGATCAAATTGTCACAGTTATGCTAAGTGACATCAATGCACATAATATTGAGTCATAGGTCTTTGAAATCGCATAGATTATCGTGTCAAAACACTATCATATTCCAACTGCTCTATTATTTAGATCATTGTAATACACAATCAAGATTAATGTCACTACCTCACTATCAAAATGATACACAGGTCCAAAAATATCTAGATCACACTCAATTTATTTTCTATACTTCAATCATCATATCAATAAATCATACAACGATTCACTACTGTCATATAAGTGATTGGATAGGGAAAAAAAAAAAATTTAAGGTCCCTCAAATAGTCACTAAATCAACCCTTAAATTCTATGGCATACCCTTGAAATAAACGAAACCCAACACCTAGCAAGAATGGAGAAATAACATATATTTTTCTTGCCTTATAGAAGCTTGATATTGAATCTGTTGTATCTATGCAATTTTGGATCTCCAAGGTCTAAAATTTCATCCTATGGTGTCTCTCTGAGTCATATTTCCAACCCCATAGATCTGATCAAGATTGGATTCTTGAAGAAAGATTTATGCCCAATCTTCCACGATGACCTGATTATAGACTAGTTCACTATAGCAAACTTGTATGAACAACCACATGTCACTATATCGACCTTTGGCCCTGAAAACAATACCCAGGAAACTAAATTCTATCGTCTTCTTGTTACGTTTTACAGAATAGGAATCCAATTCTTAGAGAGAAAGTTATGATGATTTTACTAAGGTCACATGTTTGACATGCAATCCAAGATCTTGCAAAAAAACCCTAACTTCCTCAGATCATATCTCTAACAATATATCGAAACAATATTAGAAATTAGGTTACAAGGTTCACCACGCTTTTGTTTCAAATGGGTTTTTTTTTTTAGCTTTTGAAGCTTCGTAGAAACAATGCTATAGTGAAAATTCCACGATGACTTGTTTTGGAGGATATATGAGATCTATTTTTATAGAGTTGAGGGGGGCTTCTATAGTGAACGTTGAAGGAGACATTTAGGATTTTAAAACATTATTAATTTTTAATTATAATTGATAAATAGGGTTTATTTTGTTTTCTTATTCCCTAAGGAAGTAGCACTACCTAAATAGATTAGGCTTTTTAACGAGATGTAGGAGGTATATGGCTGCATAGTGGCTTGAAGCCCTTCATTAGGATAGTATATCCAAAAAGTACGGAAAGAAACACAAAATATTAATTTTAGGTTCCTAAAACTAATGGAAATGTTTCAAGTCACCTTCTTTTGGGGTTTTAGCCCACCAATTAGGGTTTTTACCTTCAAACTCACTTATCTCTCTAACCAGGATGAACCACATGGAGTACCACATAGCACTGGAAATATCTCTCCAGGAAGAATCCAATGACATGGATATCCAAGCCAAACTAAATTATTCAACCATTCAAAAACCCTGGAAAAATTTGTGTTACATCCTCAATCCAGAGAACCCAAACCCTAGGAATTGTTTTTTCAACCATCCAATAGTGTAGTAGGTATCTAGATGTAAAATTAAGAATTAATCAAAAGAATTCATTATCCATTTGACATAAATGACTGGTGTTTTTGGTCAAAGTCAAACCTAATAAACTATATGTGTTGACATCAATGACAACATTGTCGAACAATCTCCCCCTTTGTCATTGATTGCAACACATGTACTCCTCCTCTGAGTACAACTCTCATTGACTTCATGCTCTACCTCCTTCTCGAGATTTCAATTTTCTTCTCAGGTTTTCTCTCTGCCTTTGAAATCAATGGCAAAACGTTACTCCCCGTGGGAATTTGCTTGCTTCAAGTGGAATTTTTACCTTCCTGTGCTCCCCCTAACGAGAAGCCTTCTTGTAACAATATGTCAATGGTGATCCTTGTGGACTTGTAACCTACATGTTCTCCCATTGACAAGAAACATTCCTATGGAAATATCTGAAGACATGTAAGCCTTTAATTCTTTTTCTCCCCCTGAACTTATTATGGATTCGACACATTTTTCCTAAAGCTTCCATTCTATCCATGTTGTTTGTATGTAAATGGTATACCTGTGCCACATAATTCTCTATAAACTACCCCTCTTCAAAATTCAAGGATTTGATGAGACAAATTTTTCAAAATAGTTTATCGTTTAACAAACCATCTTGACTTGAGTCATTATATGAAGCAATAATTCCTCATTACCTTTTATGAAGCCTAAGAGCATAACTACCGAAGAATTCTTGTCTTTATGCACTTCTTGTTGATCCTTTACTTGTTCTTCCTGTATTTTTACTCATCTCTTCTTGCAAACCTTCTTATTGTAGTCATCAATTTTCATGATTAATTCCATTTTTTTCCTGTAGTGACGAGCTATTTTTCCATGATTATGAAATTTGTAACATTCCATATCAAGATTCTACCTGCAATATTGAGCTATGTGTCCATGGTTATGATACTTTAAGCATTCAATGTTTTCCATAGGTGATTCCATCTGATACCTACAATCATGAGCTTTATGGCCATAGTTATGTAATTTGAAACATTCAATGTTTTTCCCATATGGCATATATTCTCTGTTGTTGAAAATCATCATGGAGCATGTCTCGTGATGCTGTAAAATTTCTTCTAAGATTTTGCGGATAATGATAGTACCTGTCAAAAACTTCACAATCCCTAGCCATATATCCATAGTTAACACATAAATAGCAATAAACATTAAATAAACAAACATACCTAGACTATTTGTCATTATTATTTGGAGGTGGTGCTGTAGTCTGTTGTTGTCCTTTTTTCTTGACTAATTTGGTATTGGTTTTTGGAATTGAGAATTCTTCTTTGGATTTTCATTATGATCAAATTCCTTCTTAAGATCATCTTGTGAAGATGTGGATCCTGTACCTTCATCAACTGGTGCTTTACTAGCTTTAATTGCCTTCATTTTTTCTTCTTCATATGTCTTATCTTGTAAGCATATTTTTTGTGATCCCTTGAGTTTGTTGATCTCATCAAGCACTACATCAAGTTCTTCTTGATTTTAAGCAAGATATTCTTCAGACCATCTTTTTAAGGTCTCCCCTTCTTTTTTTTGCCTCCTCAACCTGTATCTTGAAGAGAGTGATCTTCTCCACTTATTTGTTCAGAACCTGTATCTGTTACTTCTACATCTTGACCTCAATCCTAAGATTTCTTAGTTCAGCTAAAGAGGTTTCCAATTCCTTTTTTTTTGTTCAACTACGGATATGTATCTTTGATCAGATTCCTTTCTTTCAATTTTTTCTTCCTACTTCAATTGTTTGATACTGCTAATCTCTGCAAAGGTTGTGTCAAGTTCTTGTTTCTTTTGTTGGAATTCTCTCTTGAATTATTGTGTCTATGTAATCTTGAATTATTCCAATTGTGATCTAAGACTACTAATCATCTTCTTAGACTCTTCATTTTCCTTGATGAGTTATTTTGTTGCCTTCAATTTTGCTTCGAAAGGTCTTGTCCTTTCCTTTTGAATTTTGAGTTCCTTTATCACTTTGATAACTTCATTTTGAAACATTGTCTCAGTAATTTCTTCAATTTATTCATCATGATTAGAAGAATATGAATGTTCAATAACATCTTGACCCAATTTCTTTGTTGAATAGAGCTTATGAAGCTTTTCCTAGAGAGCTTTAGCTGTTGAACATTGACCAACTTTTGTTTTCACAGAATTTGGCAAAACATTCAAAATTATATTCATGGCCTTTGAATTGCACCTTTTATATTCTTCAGTAGATGTGTCCCCATAAATAATTTATTCTCATACTTCACATGGTTGAAAATGTACTTCCATCCTAGATTCCCACATCCAATATTTATCTCCATCAAAATAAGAGATTGGTACACAATACTCACTTTCTTCAGATTTTGTTGCACTTGTACCTTCCTTTTAAATCATTGCAACTAGCTTCTTTGGCTTTCCCATATATATGCTTTGAAAAATACCTTCTAGTGATTAAGTTTTTGCTAAAGGAACTAAGATATGATTCTAATTGTTGAAATTACTGAGAGGGTTTGTGAATAAATATTACGTAGGAATTAGCACTTTTTAATTCTTTTCAAAGCATTAGTTATTCTCTAGTTATTATCAATGTTCTTATTCAACAATTATAAACAATAATCAACAGTAAACAACACCATACAACAATGCATAAAGATAAAATAGTAGACACAAATATTTTTAGGTGAAAACCCCCTCCGGGTCAAAACCACCGAACACTTCTCTAGTAATTTTCTTCTTCGCTCTTTAAAATAAATATTAGTTACATCAATATTTAAGCTACATTTAAGGGATGTTTCAACCCCCTAATTCACAGACCACAACCTGTAGGACACAACTACACCCTAATATCCTGCTGTAACTAGAAGGACGTGAGAACATCCTGTAGATTAGGCCACAACCTGATGAAGACCCCAACACTTATTTACCAGTCGATGTCGGAAAGGATGATTCACTGCACTACCAGTTTATCAACCACAACTGAATGGATTCTGCAACACCCTATGCAATCCACAACTTTTCCTAGCAACACCCTGTCACCCTAAAGTGTTCTTCGACCACAACTGGAAGGTGACTCCGATCACCTAGAAGAGTCAATAGATCATGTTCACAATTTTCACACTAGATACCCTATACTCTGAATCAATGTAAAATATCTGTAAGGAAGATGTAGAATAAATATCGAATCTTTCTAGCCACTGATCACTGCACAAATTTTCACATCAAGCTATCACTATATCACTGTCACTACAAATCACTATATATTTTCTGGCTACCACAAAATGTCACTTCACAAATTATTAGTCATCAAAAAATGTCATCACACTAACCATGAATGAATAGCCATCATTTTTTATCACTGTCATCATTGTATCAGGTTGCACACAATGCAACAACTATCTGGCACTGCTATCAAATGATGGCATAACCCAAGGTGTCCCAGGCCATCCCGATGCCCTGCTATCAATGCTCTCAAACTTTGTCCCCAAAGAGATACCAACATATATGTAAGCATGTTTTTTGAATTTTAAAACCCTGTAATCCATACTTCTCCAATATCTTGTATAACTGGAGGATGTTCGCTTCACTAATTTCTACCCTGCAAGGTCACAATCAAGTTATCCTAGGTTATCATAGACATTCTCAACTCAAGGTTCTACTAGTCAGAGTCAATATATCAATATCAAGTCTAGTAAAAGTAAAAAGGTCAACGTGTGTGGTATGACTATTTTATCTTCTCATACTAAGTCAAAATTAGGGGAAAATGTCATTATACATGTAATGAATTAGTGTGTCAAAGTCGTTCGTAGGATTTCAAAGTCAATGTGTGTATTTTCTTCATCGATAAAGTTAAGTTAACATTAAGTAACAAGTGTCAATTATTGTCAAAAATGTCAAGGTCAACCATTTGTTAAGTTCAGAGTAAATACATCATATCAATGTCAAACCATATTATGATATTTTATATCATTATCAAGTCAAGAATTGTAGTCACCAAGGGTCTTTCCTTATCAAAGAAATAGTTCTATATAGCAGATTTCATATATCCCACCAATACTGATTCAATAGAATTCTATATCACTCTTATATAATGTCATAAGAAAAATCACAATAGTCAAGTTCATTCTAGAATTCAAAATCAAGGTGTCAACATACTTGTTATGTCTAGGTCTGAGTGTCAGGTTAAGATCAAATTTTCATTGTTATGCTAAGTGAAATCACTGCACATAATATTGAGTCATAGGTCTTTGACATGTCATAGGTTATGGTGTCAACACACTATCATAGTCCAACTGATCTAGTATTTAGATCACTGTAAGACACAATCAAGATTAATGTCACTACCTCACTGTCAGAAGGACACTTAGGTCCAAAAATATTTAGATCACACTCAATGTATTTTCTATACTTCATTCATCATAGCACTGAATCATAAAATTCTTCATTATTGTCATATAGGTGATTGGTTAGGGAACCGAATGTTTTCGTAACGTCCCTCAAACAATAACTAAATTAACCCTTAAATTCTGCGACATACCCTTCAAATAAACTAGACCCAACACCTAGCAATAATGGAGAAATAACATACATTTTTGTTTCCTTCTAGGAGCTCAATATTGAATATGTTGTATCTATGTAATTGTGGATCTCCAAGGTCTGAAATTTTTTCCTATGGTATCCTTCTGAGTCCTCTTTCTAACCCCACATGTCTGATCAAGATTGGTGTTTCAAGAAAGAGTTATTCCCATTCTCCCACGATGACCTGATTATATATTGGTTCAGTAGAGTGAACTTGTACGAAGTACCATATTTCACTCTATCAACCTTTGGACCTGAAAACGACACCCAAAAAACTATATTCCATTCTATTTTTGCCACTTTTTATGAAATTTGAATCCAATTCTCAGAGAGAAAGTTATGACGAGTTTACCAAGGTCACATGTTTGACATGGAATTTAGGAGCCTGCAAAAACCATACCTTCCTCAAATCATATCTCTGAAAAATATAGAGAACCAAGATCTAAAATTCGGTCATAAGGTTCATCAGGATTTCTGAAGATTCGTAGAAATAAATTTATAGCAAAAATTCCATTATGACTTGCTTTGGAGGATATATGAGCTTTCCATTTATAGAGTTGAGATGGGCTTCTATAGTGAACATTGAAAGAGACATTTAGGATTTTAATACATTATTAATTGTTAATTCTAATAGATAAATATTGTGTATTTTGTTTTCTCATTCCCTAATAAAGATGCATTACCTAAATAGATTAGGGTTTTTAACGAGATGTAGGAATTATATGGGTACATAGTGGCTTCAAGCCCTTAATTACAATAGTATCTCCACAAAATATGCCAAGAAACCCTTAATATTTATTTTAGGTGCCTACAACTAATGGAAATGTGCCAAGCCACCTTATTTTGTGGTTTTAGCCCACCAACTGGGGGTTTTACCTTCAAACTCAGTTATCTCTCAAAATCATGTGGTGTACAACATAGCACCAAAAACATCTCTTTGAGGAGAATCCAATAACATGGATATCCAAGCCAAAATCAATGATTTAACCCTTAAAAAACCCTTGAAAAATTCGAGGAACGTCCTTAGTATCCCTGAGTGTAGTTGTTATCTAGATGTAATCTAACAATTACTGAGAAGCTTTCATTATCCATTCGACATCAATTATTGGTGTTTTTAGTCAAAGTAAAACCCAATCAACTCCATGGGTTGACATCAATGACAACAACATCCAACAGGGCATATTAGCGAATACCAGGGCATGTTAATAAGTGCGAGAGTGTGCTAGGGAGTTCCAATGTGTGTTAACATATGCCAAATAGTGCCAAGACATGCAATATGCAAATACATGCTAGGATGTGTAGGGTTAAAGGGTATTACAATATGTTTCAAGGAGTATCAAGGCAAAAAAAAGAAGAACCAAGATAAAATGGAAGGAAATTAACACATAAGAGGGTTAATAAGTCCGAAATTTATGTTTTTCAAAAGGGGCATGCTAGACACACAAATAATAGGTTCCAATACATGAAAATTTCCAATGTGTGCTCAGTTCTCATGTATGTTAATGCATTCCAAAGTGTTGTAGGGTATGCTAGGGACTACAAGTCATGCCAACACATGCTAGGAGAGTTTTATGCTATGCTAGGGCCTTCCAACATGTGCTTTGGTGTCAAAGTCATGGAAAGATGTTCTAGGTACAAATATGTTCTAACACATGCGAGGTGCCTACAAGGATTGTTAGTATGTTCCAAATCATGTTAAGATGTGCCAAGAGTGTTGAGGAGTGCTATATCTCTCTCTTTAATAGAATTTACAAAGCTTGATTATGTATTAAATAATAAAAATTTTACACACACTAGTGTAACTTTATCTAAAGGGATTTGTTTAGATAATAAACCTAATAGAGATGAACCATCTATTGACTCATGGGAAAACTATATTCTCATTACTTGAGGGAAATGATACACCGTAATTATGTCTTAACAAATTGATTGCCTCTAACCACTATATGGCCTTAGACACATAATGAAAAATAATCCACAAAAATGGTGTTAAATCATTATATTTTGACAAAAAATATAGTAACATGCACATAACATCATAAAAAACTCAATGGAATTATCAATGACGATGAACATTTTTCGACCGTCACCAAAAGTAACCAAAAATAACATTGGTGAGGGTCAACAAAAGATCGTCACTAGAAATTTCACCAAAGAGAAAATTATTGATGAGTCTTTAACAACCCTCAACAAAAGTGTCACCAAAAATGGCTTTAGTGACAAACCTTAAAGGACCATCACTATATTGCACTTACAACAACATTTTTTTAAGGACCATAACCATATTTGACATTGGTGACAGAACTTAAAGGTCCATCATAGGCATGCCCCTCACCAATGTCATTTTTTCTTGTAGTGCATGCTCATGGAAATCGATGGAAACTATTGGGTACTAGTGTCCAACAATGGCCTTGCTCCTAAAGTGTTTTACCAGCATACTGCCATTTGTTTCAATTCCTTTTGTTGTTATTGCTAATGCTTGCAATCAATTTCAACCAACCAACTGGGAATTTCCAGGCTTATTGTAACAAGCACATAACTACCATTAGATTCAAAATAAATTGAAATAAATTCACAACATACCTCATTAGTAGCTCGTCATAAGGTACATTTACAATTCTATTCACTTCATGTCACAACAATTCAAACTAGTTGTTTGATCAAATCATCATGTATAAACATATCACATCTCATTTGCTCAAAATTCAACCATCATAAATTAAAATCATGAATCGCATGAAATCACCATAACCATAATCACAAATCACATGTAACCACCATAAATCAGAATCATAGATCACATGCATAATAAAACTGAAATAAAATATTGATACGTATCCATCATTGGTCCCTACTTTTGCCTTTGTTATTTTTGTACATACACCAGATCATTTTCCAAATCCATAAAGCACCCAATGCCTTTGATTATTTTCAATCATGTACGCATACACCAATGTACATCACAACATGTACACCCACATACACCATACAATACACACACCCACACCAGCATACGATACATAAACCTTCACCGAGTGTACAATACAACACAATACATACTCCTACACCAACATACAACACATACACCTACACGTTGTCTACAACACAAAAAAATAAATATACATATACAAAGTACAACACAACAAATACACATGTCAGGATATCATGAATACATGTTACACATTCACAATACTTCACGTACATAGAACAACATGTACCTCATGCACTTAATACCACGTATGCACAACACAACATGTACAACATAGAAATGATACCCCATGTACAACAGTACCACATGCACAAAATGTACACAGTACCACCTTTACACAACAACACCTACACAATGGCACATGTACACTGCACCACTAATACAATGTGTAAATAATACTAGATGTACACAACACCATATGCCCTACATGTACACAACACCACATGTGCACAACGCCACATTCACGACATGTACACAACACCACTGGCACACAGCACCATATGTACAACATGTACATAGAATCACATGCGCACAACATCATATGTAAAGTCATGCAAACAACACCATATCTACATATCACCATATGAAGAAGATGCACACCACACCATATATAAATAGCACTTCATATACAACATGTACATAGGAATATATGTACAAAACACTGCATATCAACATGTGCACAACACCATATACACACAACACCACATATCCATGTGCATCATACGATATGTATACAACACCACATACCCAACATGTACGTAGCACCATGTGTACCCAACACTGCATATGAAATATATACACAACACCATATATACAAGAGGAATACAACCTAATATGTACACAATGCTACATATATTACATGTACACATCACCATAGGTACAATCACTAAATATACAACATGCGCAACATATACACAATAGTGGTACTGCACATCCATAGACCACACACTAACCCCGCAAGCAACCTTGCTTCTCCATTCTTATCCTAGCATGTTGCAGATCACACTAATTTCACCTTTTTGATGTACCCATCAACCTTACCTGTCCATAGCATAACATAGGAATAGTACAAGCATATAATATCAATTCACATCCACATGATAATGAACTTTTAGATCTGTTAGGGCTAGTCTTTCCAATTTATTCCTCATAAAAAATTAAGCTCTTGATACAACTCACATGCATAAGCAATCATTCATCCATAATAATGATTCATGATGACCTTGTTAGAAAACGACATACATACACACACAAATATATATATATATATATATATATATATAAATATCAACATAAAAAAATCATGGCTACTAACAACCCTGTCAAACAACAACATACATACATACATATACATATATATAGACATCAACATAATCATGATCACAAAAAAATCACTAGATAGCATAAGTTAAAGGTTAATATGACTTCCTTATTTTTGCACAACATGCACAACATTGAGAACCACAGTTACCAACTTAGCCATGGAATCTATGCCTCAAATTGATTTACGTTATATTTTTGGTTACCGTTTTCATGTTTGTACTACCACCGTCCATTTACCACAATGGATCCAACCAATCTAACCAATTGTCATAATATTACCTTCTACTACCCTTACTCATACATCGAGCTTCATTCCAGTGTTGTATTACCTTATAAGTTTCGTTCAACCCTTCTCGGGCTTGGTTAAATTTCCTCTTTCCAAACCAATTCCCAGACTCTCAAAACATAAAAGGCAAGAAAAAGGCACAAATAAGAAGAAGAAAATGAAAAACCAAAATAAATATGACATTGCAACAAATTCGCATGATCATGCACCAAAAATAATCAAAACTAAAAATCAAGCAAAAAAAACCACAAAGACCAAAAGCATAAAAGCAACAAAAAAAACCATGGCTCAATCCCCATGGGTCTTAGTGCTTCCAAGGAAATATTAGCCTAAATATTCTTCAAATATTTCATGGAAATATATTTCTCCATGAAATCCCTTGCATCATACTTCCATAAACACATAATTGTCAGTGTATAATATAAACATACAATATACTAGTTACCTTACCTTGTTATGCCAAGCACATTGCCTTATATATGAAAAAATACATATATCATCTCTCAACAGACTCCAATCTCTTGAAAAATGTAGCCATAAATAGAAACCAAATGTTATACGCTATTCCTTTCTTTTGCCTTGTTGCAATCAAGTCCTACTATGAACTTTCACATCACCCATCTATTAGTTATATAAACACATAAACTATTACCTTTTCATGCTAATACCAATCATGTTTCCCTGCAACTATTCACAAATTTCAATCACATGTTCCAAACATCAATACATCATATATATTATCTAAAATCAACCACTACCAAGACTAACAACCATGTCATAATCAACTAATAGTCATAATCATAATACTACAATTGTCAACTACTTATACTCAAGTACACATCATCTATCTCAACACATAGTTTGTTAATACAACTATGTTAAAACAAGATCATTACTTTATGAAATATTATAGACACATGCTCATATAATGAAATTAATCAAACATTGAAAATATATAGACGACATAATAGAAACCAAACACCCAAACACCAAATAGACGACATAATCAAACATTCAAACACCAAATAAATGACATAGGAAAACTCATACCTTAATGTATCTCATGGGAGGCTATCTTGTCTGCACAATCAATCTAATTAGCATAATATAACTTCACAACATATTTACTCAAATATAAATAAGGTCATGATATCCATAATATTACCTAGATAACATATTCACCACATAAGTTCATAAATGATTTTCATTCATGCATAACAATCACATCTACATAGTCAATCCAAATTAGTACGACACAATATCACACATATGTCGGATCATTCTTGAATATCATAACCATAGCCATTTTCATAGGAAAATCTAAATTAGCACGATACATATAACACCAAGATATTAGTACAATAACCCTAATCATCAAGTTAACTAATATATAAAAACAACAGATTAACATATAACATCTTCATTAACAACATATAACATAATCATCAAGTTAAATAATGTAAAAAAACACCAACAATGAATATAAAAACACATTACTACCATTCTTGATTATTCGACACACGTGCATATGACCACATTGATTCAATAACATCTACCATGCATGTGACCACAACAACAATAAAATGATAAAAATGCATATTAAAATCCATTAACTAACATAGTGGCATGCCAAACATACAATACCTATATGATGATCTGATCCTACCCCAAAGTCTAGTGTTGCAACTTCAATATGATTATCTGCATCTCCTTCTTTATATCAACCGACACATCAACGTCATAACATACAAAAAAAATCATGATGACCTAAAAGTGCATACAATGGCCTCATGAGGAACAATATTAACCATGAAAATGCATGAATAACAACATATTGATGTTGACATGCATGAAATATTCATATACAACTGACATGCATTCATGACTAACATATCCCAATAATAACACCATCAACTTACACATCGTGACAAAACTGCAATAATGACCACCCATATGCATAGCCAACAAGTACATAGTACACAAACATATAGAACACATATCCAACTCACATATATGACAATAAAATTCTGCCCATCCAGTCCAAGGGGTGAACCATGCCCTGATACCACTTTATAGTAACAGATATGACCCAAAGAGAGCACAACCTACTCTGATACCACTCTGTAACACCCTCCTCCAACATCTACCCAAGTAACCTGCCAAACGAGAAAAAAATGTGACGAGAGGTTACTATGATCTGATTCACCTACTAGGTGATTTAATGGAAGTGTAATCGATGGAAACACATCACACATACCTTCCACATGAGAAAAAATACTCCCAAGAGGTATCCCAACCACTCAAGTAACCATCTCGTGGGTCCCACTAAGTTGTTAGATCATTAAACCCCTAGATGCTCCCTTGATATGGACAAGGCTGCGTTTGGGAGGTTCTAGATGCACCCATAGCATGGGCATGCATGCATCCACGAACACTTTTCCTCAGACCTATGTTAGCATCCCGAAGATTTGAGCCAATTTTTCAATCCTAGAGCCCAGGTCAGTTCCCAAAACTCAATGATAGGTTCAAAAATTATTTATAATAGTGGAACAATTATACAATTTCATACAAATTGATAAGATATAGATTGGACACCTGCTATCCATGACAGGTATTTTGTCAAACATGTTAGAAATAGGTAAGTTGTAGGTTTAAAAAATAGATATTAGAATAGAGGTCTTATCTGAAAATCAATTAGAATAATTCTTCCCTTACATCATTAGCTGCATTATCATATATTAGGTCACAGATACATTGTTTATTCATTTACAAATCAAAGCATGAGGAGAGGCATACCTCATCACTGACATAATACATGCTTATAACCAACATAATAACAACAAAAATACCAAGGATACATCAACCATAGAATCCACATATAAAAAAGTACATTTACACATAAGATATCAAGGAAATAACCTCGTATTAATGAATGCAAAAGACAACCTGGGATTGGACTACCACGTTCCACCCAACCATGTATTGGTTGAGCCAAATATATCTTCGACCAATCACCCCTGTGCCATATTCCAAGCATGAATGTGGGACTCAAACCAAAATAAACAACCATGGCATCCTAAGGATAAACCACCTAACCTACATCAATAGATACCAATATTTAATGCAATCCATCCCGCATCACTAGGCAATAAAACAAGCATGGATTCCACCATATTTCTCCACCTACACCATGAGGAATTTTCATGTCTCCTAGTCTCTCAGGATTTACCACAATCCAAACTGGATCACCAGGCCCTAAGCTGAGACTCCACTCTCCAGGATTTACCGTATATCCCATCTCGAGATTCCTAGGCATGATGGAGAGCACCCACCTCTAGGATTTACCATATATCCCACCATTCACTGGTCGAGGATGCCTAGGCCAACCGAGGGAACACACTATCTCAATTTACTACAAGCCACATTTTGGTTGAGGGGTTACTAGGCCATGTGTTCTTTCAGTCAGAGATCCACCTCACTTAGCTTCAAATCCATGCAACAAATCATCTCAACCAAACATGAGAACCCCATCACACCATGGCTATCCAGAATCAACAAGGATAGGATGAAAACAATGTCACACCTAACAAAAACAATGCCATGAAACCAAAGAACCACATGAAATACCATGTGTGCCCAATATAGAAAGGAAATCACACATGAAAATCGATACCTGCAAAGAATCATGTTGTAGATACTTGATCATGCTCTTCCTTTATTGCCCCTTCCTTCCTCTTACCTTCTTTGTATTTCTTGATCCAATGCCAAAGTGCTCCAAGAAAACTCTAAGTGTCCAAGAGTGACAGAGAGAGAGAGAAAATAGTGAGGGTTCCAAAACTGAACTGACAAAAAATATTTTCCATTTATCCTTAGAAGCCTTTTTAACAATGAGGCCTCTATTTTCTTCATGTTTCATTATTTTTCTTCATATTCCTCCTCACATGCAATCTTTGACCTTTCATCTTACTTTTCTCTTGTTTTCCATTATTTTCATAAATAAAATTCCAATAATGGCTCTTTGCCCTTCCAAAACCTTTTCCATTTCATTTTCCATTTTCATTTAGCCATAATGTTGGACCGGGGTCCCTTAGGAGCAAATTTTGGATAAAAATATAGTATTTTGTGTAATTTAAGTCGTGTGCAGTAAGAAAAGAATAGGTCAAGGGGATTTGGGGTGGATCAAAGCCCCTCATGAGTTGTAATGGGAAAAAGGGTAGAACTACGGGCCACAAACCATAGTTTGCAAACCTTAGGTGAATGAAAAATAAAGATATAAATGGGAGTCTAGATCGAGTCGAGTAAAAAGTAGTAAGTCTGAACTAAGTTTCAATATGATGCTATGAGATGAAAGGCGAACTTGTATAGGTTTAGAAGGCTCTTACTGGTTGGGTGCATGGAGACCTTAGTCCTGCTATGTTCGGACCCCGCTAGTTGTGTGCGCTGGTAGAACGGAAGTATTGTAAGGATGATATGAACTCTTAATTAATAAAGGAATGTTCTGGGAGAAGTCTGAGTATCAAATGCATCTTTATTCTTCTTTATGATTTATTTTTGTATGTTATTTATTTTTACTATGTTATCTATGTTTCGATCAGTTGCACAACTTTCTTCTACCTTATATAAATTTTAAATGAATAGATATATTACTATTGAACTTGAATATGATGTATTAAGGCTGTTGAAGTAATTACAGGACCTTTATCTGTGCGTGCATAGGATAACCTGTGTAACTAGTTAGGGTTTCTGGTTAGGGATTTTGTTGTGAAGGCCATACCACATTTGTTTTAGATATGAATAAACCCACATAATTTAATTCTCTCCTAGGGTGTGGAAACCTAGTTCCAGCACCCCTCCATACTACTTCGGGTGAGACTTTGACCTGTGAAAGTAGATCACTGCTGAAAGGGCTAGTAGTAAGAGGTTTTTGTTGGTTAAACTTAACTCTAAACCTGGGTCAGGAACCCTCAAGCCAACAAATGGTTCCATTGCTGGAACCAAGATCATTTTGAGAGAGATTGGGTGATGTGGCGACCATGAAAGCCTGAATTATAAGACTGGTTTGAGAAGCAAATAAAAGAATTTTCCCTTAAGTAAAACATAAGTAAGAAGTTTTCTGTTGAAGATTGGAAACATAAGTATATATTCACAGAATTCCACGAGATCTTCTTCGTGACCTTTGCGCATGAATAACAAGAGTGGTTGTCAAGATTAGCTTAGTTCCAAACCTGCTGGAAGGATAACAAGGTCACTCAGTGGACACCTGAATTGATCCAACAGATAGAGCAGATCAATAATTCCATCACTTGGACTATAGATCATTGGGTTGACAACATCTTGGGTGGGTTTGTGATAGAATTTGTAGTAAATCATTTTGTGTCGTATTCTGACGTTGAAAGGAGGTTCTTCAAGGGACTGGGAGATAAACTAATACGCTCCCTACCTCTGCTGATTTAGATGCTATTATTTTAAAAGGGTGTTTTGTGAAGCCACACTGAGTGAATGAAAATATGTGCATGACTGTCCGAACCCTACAAACAAATATTGCAGGTACTGTAGACAATTTGATCATGTAATTGAAGATTTTCCTATTTTAATTGCCAGAATGTAGGAAAAGAAACAGTAGACACCTACGCAAAACATACAAATGTTTAAAGTTGAGTTGCACGATGATGACCCAAGTATAAACATAATTACACACAGTGGTGTTGCAACCAGAGGAGATGAGGGAAAGAAGGCTAATACATAACCATTGATCAAAAAGGCCTCTGACAAGAAGAAAGGACTCAACTTGCAGAAAGAAAAGGAAACTTTTATTGAAACCAGTAAGGATTTTTATGCTACAGGGGCATCCACATCGAAGTCTATCATGGAATCAAAGATTGATATGAAGTCAAACCATTCCTACAAGGTGCCTGTATTAAGTCACTGCACAACCAAAAAGTAATATATAATATTCAAGCCCTGATAGGTAACTAAGTAGATAAAGTACTACCTCGAACTGAGACTAAGGTCGTGAAATAGTTCTATAAGAACAAGAAGAGAACTTGTAAGGAGATGGGCATGACCATGAAAATTGGAGAGTATGAGATGGATCAAGTCACCTTGGATCTAGGGTAGGATGCAAATGTGCTACCTAAGTAGACTTGGTAGAAGATGGAAGAACCCAATCTAGAATGATCCACCATTCAGCTATGCATGGCCAATCGGCAGAATATCATTCCACTTGGAAGACTTCTACAGGTTCTGGTAGACATTGCTGGAGTAAATCTACACGCAGTTTTTGAAGTGATACAAATTTTGGATGATGCAGACCCCTACGCTGCGCTGCTAGGACTGTATTGGGCCATCGATATGGGATGCATAATCAACTTGAAGTGTAGAAGCATGATCTTTGAAAATGATGGTACTCAGGTGATAATACCTCTGGATCTATCCAAAGGGTAACGATATACATAAATAGTGCACAAGGGGGATGATGATGACCATATCTACAAGCTAACTACGTGGGATGAGGATTGGATCAATCCTAAAACTGATGGAATGTTGAATTGGGAAAAGGATATCTCACGTTTCTCAGATTTGGATGGGGAGATTGAGAACTGGCATAATTGATTGCACGATGTCTCTGTGATGCACTGCCTCAAGATCACTAAAAAATTATGATGCCTCTCCTCATAGGTAAGATAATTACCCTATTTTGATGGTTCTGGTAGCGTTGTAGTATTTTTGGAAAAATTGGAAAGGGCTGTCCCAAAAGAATGAAGCTTTTGGTTACTTGATATGGTTATGTGCACAACCCCAGCCTGTTGGTGGGATACACACATGGGAGTTTTTAAGGACTTGCAGGATTGTAGCGAAATGATGAAGTTGCACTTTGAGCCACCTGATACCCCACCAAATGAGAATTTCTATGGTCAGGGAGACCCACGCAAGCACCTGGCCATGTGGACTGAGGTTTGGAGTGAAAATACTTGGAATGAATGGGTTCATATGTTTGTACATTAGTTGGGACCGATACCTACTGCATGGTATCTGAAAACAGAGTTACACCGAGGGACTCACCATCAGATTACAATGAATGATAGTTTCCTAGAAACCTTTGGCTTGGTTGGGGGATTGGAGGGATTGTATGAAGCTCTGCAGGAAATATAAGCCTTTGTCTTTGATGACTCCCGACCTTGGAGATAATGTGTTGCAATAGCATGGGAAGCACAAATGCAAGATATTGTCAATTGCAAAAACCTGTCAGTATAATTTAATGAAGACGATCCAAGAAATATCAACATCCATGAGTCTAAAGGGGAGTGCGCAATGACAGGGCCCTCATTGGGAATGGTAGATGTAACTAAGCCTCTGAAGTTAAAGGAAGTCAACATTGAGATATAAGAACAACCCAAGTTGGCCAAAATGGGGGATTAATAGGATGATGACATAGTAGGGAAGGTTGCAGAACTACTGACATAGTATCAGGACCTGTTTCCCACAAATTTCTCTGAGCTCAAAGGAATTATAGGAGACCTAGGCGTTATGAAGATCACTTTGAAATCGGATGCACGCCCTGTCAAGCAGTGACTTTACTGATTGAATCCCAAGTATAAGCAAAAAGTAAAAGAGGATTTAGAAAAAATAGTTGTTGCAGGAATCATTGAGCTTGTAGAGCAGTGTGATTGGGTGAGACCAATGGTTGTTCAAGAAAATGAGACCAAGGGAGAGATAAGGATTTCTATATATCTATGCAAGCGAAATGATGCCTGTGTACATGATCCCTTCCCTACTCCATTTTCAGATGAGATATTGGATAATTTTGGAGGAAAATAAGCTTATTCTTTTACTGATGGATTTTCAAGGTATCATCAGATCAAAATTTCACCTGAAGAACGAAGTAAGACCACCTTTGCAACAGAATGGGGGTCTTTCCAATACAATGTCATGCCTTTCAGATTCAAGAATGCACCTACGATGTTCATGCACATAGTTGTAGATGTGTTCAAAGAATTTATTCACAAGTTCTTGGAGGTGTATTTTGATGACTGATGTTTCCCTGTGATTTCACACAAAGTGGAGAAGGAGAAAGGAAGAGAAATCCTAATTTTCAAAGAGCTTCAACGAAATCAGTCTGCCTACTGATTCAGTGAGGAAGATGATGAAGTGATAAAGTGTAATTACTCTTTGCCCCTACTTTAGGCTTTACTTGATACATATATATATATATATATATATATATATATATATATATATATATATATATATATATATATATATATATATATATATATATATATATATATATATATATATAAAAACATTTCACCTCACCTCTTCCTTACCTTCCCGCATGAGCCTTTATCGTAAAAAAATCCACTCCTTTCCATTTAAAACCTTTATCGGTACACAATTACCTTTTCACACCACCAATGTCTCCACTCATTGCATTTCGTACTCTGTAGAATATAACCTTACCCTTTGTTGCTTCCATGAAATTCCTACGGATTGCGGTCTATGGGTGGGCCCACTTCCTTGCCACGTCATCCTCCCCTCATCATGCATCACCCATTGCAAGTCATAACTCTTACCCCCGGTCCTTATACCAAAAATTCCTTGACTGCGATTTTGCGGGCGGTCCCGCCTCCAGCACATCACTTTTGTCCATTGCATATCGCTCACTGCAAATTTTATAATTTACCTCCCCACACTTCGTACTTCACAAAAATAGCAGTTACCTTATGCTTCTTATAACTAAATTCTCTCACTTGCGATTTTCTATGAGCAGGCGGCCCCACCTCCGTCTACCACGTCACCTTCCGCTCACCGCAATCACACTTCGATCCCCACAAATCTTATCACTTACCTCTCATTGTTTATAAGAAAGGCTTCCAATTTGTGATGTGTGATCGAATTTGGGCCCCACCTCCGTGCCACATCATCAAATTCCTCCCACAGCCTTTGTCTTGCTCGTTGTAATGTTAAACCATCCTGCCACATGTTAGTGCCTCCGGCCCCACTTTAAGGCTTCACCATCACTTCCATCATCTCCCCTTCATCTCCAGCACAAACATGGGATTTTGGCAGAACAACACAAACATGGTTTATTCAGCTGATCCAGGAAATCTCTACTAAAGAGCGAGGCATGCGCATCACAGTTTTCCATTTCATTACAGTTAAAATGAATCATGAGAAATAGAGAGTGGAGTCCTTCCACAGCAGATGAAATCAAGCGGTGGAAACTAGACTGGCCACCTATTCACGGCCACTCCTAGCCATACTGTTTGAAGGCTCCCATAATTTTCCTCCTCTGGTCAACTTTTTCTTTTCTTTTTACTGTTAGATAGTTATTTTTTGCTGGTGAAATCTTGGTTTCACCCATTCCTGTTTTAATTCTCCCCATATATAAGTAATTTATCAGGGTATTCTCTACAAGGTAGGTATGATATTTTGATTTCATAGGTACGGGTCGATCATAAATGACTATGATCCTAGACCCCAGAGGAGAACTCTATATCTAGGGAGTTCTACAATGAAATATAGGTGCCGGATCCATTCTGGAATTTAAAAAAAAATTGTTGTAGTTTTGTATGATTGTGCTCCCTGTGCTCTGAGACACATATTTGGGAGAGCTATTTAGACTTAATATGATACATAGTTGTTATTTGGGTTCCAAATGGAGCAATGAGTAGTATGTATCTATTTCCTTCTATTATTAGTAATCTCTTTTTTATGTGTAATCATCCTTCATGCTATGCTGCTTTGAAGGTTTTGTGTAATGTAGTTGTTGGTGGTCTGCAATTTTATTCTTGAATTCATGTTTGTATAATGCTCAAGTGTTAACGCTCATGTATTAAGCTTCCTACACTCCCTTAATTCACACTCCACAAACCTGTATTGTTTTCCATACCTCATTCATATCCGTTTCCTTTGAGTTCACGGGGAACAGATTCTTAATCTTCTTAAGCCTGTCTCTTGTGGGGTCCTTCTCAGTTCTCTCCCAACGCCTCTGCATATCTTAAAGCTTCTTCTCATTATTTTATACTTGGCCCATTTAAAAGCCATCAAGCCTCACAAGCTCCTAAGCCATCTCACAAGTATAGGGAATTCATATGAATCAGGCTCACATTGTCTTCTCCATTCTTGAAACACCAAAACCATTATTCTCTTAACCCATATTCTGTCAAAGGAATTTATACAGTTTTCCATATTTAACCTCTGATCTTAAGATGTCCTAGGCACTGGTATTTCGCAACACAAGGCTATCTCTAGGAGCTACAACAAATAGAATGTGTAGGGTTGGTAAATAAACACGTTTCAAACCTGCACATGATGCTTGACACTTGTAGGAAACACCAAATTTATCTTAACCTAAAGAAACATATATTCTGCGTGACTTTTTGAATTCTATTGGGCCATATAGTGTGTCAGCAAGGATAAATGGTAGACCTGACCAAGATAGCATTTATCATCAACCTAGAAGTCCACACTAATGAAAAAAAGCTACACTCCATCCTTGGACACATTGGATATTACAGGAAATTCATTCAGGGATATGCTCTAATCACTACGCCTATGATGAAGTTATTGAAGATGGATGTCATTTTCTTGGGATGAGGAATGCCAAAAGAGCTTTGATCTATTGAAAGAGAAGATGGTTACTACACCTATTCTGATATCCCCAGACTGGGCCAAGGTCTTCCATGTACATGTGGATGCATCTGGTATAGCACTTGGAGCTGTTTTAGCGCAGCCATGATAAGGAGACATTGATCACCTATTTCTTTTGCGAGTAGGAAGCTCTCCAGTGCAGAGCACAATTACTCAACCATAGAAAGGGAAGGATTGTCCATGGTCTATGCTTTGCAAAAAGACAAGAACTATCTGCTGGGAGTGAACCTCAAAATGTCCACTAAACATTCTTCTTTTAAATACCTGGTCAATAAGCCTATGTTGGGGGGCGGATATTTTTTTATGGTTGTTGTTATTTTAGGAATATGAATTTTTAATCATTATGAAGCCTGGTAGATTGAATGCTGGAATTGATCATTTGTCACACATCAAAAATTGGGAAGAACCAACCAATCTTGAGGAAGCATTACTTGATGTGAAACTCTTTGCTATCAAGGTGGTTGATGAGAACTTTTATGATATTATTCACTTTCTAACCACTGGAAGTGCGCTTGATGAATATTCAGTGCAATAAAAGAAGGGGTTGGTTTCACGCACAACTGATTTTATCCTGATTGCTGGTCAATTGTACAAGCTAGGAGCAGATGAAATATTAAGGAGGTATGTTTTGGAACATGAGAGATAGGATATCTTAGTTGAGTCTCATGTAGGGGTAGCAGGAGGCCATTATGTAGGGAAGGCTACTATGCTGAAGGTGTTGTGTGCTGGCTTATGGTGGCCCACATTGCACAGTGATGAACATGCATACTGTCGAGTCTGAGATGCATGCTAAAGAATGGGGAAGCCCTCACGCAGAGATGAAATGCCCCTATAGCCACAAATGACCCCGCAAACTTTTGATAAATGGGCTATAGATTTTGTTGGGCCTATCAATCCTCCAAGGAAGAAGATTGGCATGCACTATATCATCACTTCTATATATTATGTGACCAGATGGGTAGAAGCTAAGGCAGTCAAGGACTGTACTGTAGATACTATTGCGAATTTCATTTTTGAACATATTTTGACTAGGTTTAGGTGCCCAAAGATATTGATGAGTGATAGGAGTAGGCACTTTGTTAATGAAACCATTGAAGCTATGACGAAGGAATTTAAGATCCATCACCAAAAGAGCACCCCTTATCATCCTTAGGCAAATGGTGCAGTAGAAGCTTTCAAAAAAATATTGGAAAATGCACTCACAAAGATCTGTAATGAAAATCAGTATGATTGGGACGTGCACATCCCTTCTATGTTATGGGCTTACCAGACCACATGCAAGAAGTTAACTACAAAAACACCTTTCAGGATGGTCTATGGGCAAGAAGCAATCAGGCCAATAGAATATATCGTCTCAATTTTGCGCATCACAACATTCACCAATATGGCTGAGCCTAACATCATGGAAGAACATCTTGCGCAATTGGTTGCCTTAGAAGAGGAGTAGTTCATTGCTAACTTCCATCAGAAAGTGCACAAGGCGCGCAAAAAGGCATGGCATGATATGCATATCAAACAGAAGGTGTTCAAGGAGGAATACTTGTTCTTGTTATATGACAGTGAATTTTTGAACCATCGAGGGAAGTTCAGGAAACATTGGTTGGGGCCATACATTGTGAAGGAAATAAATGATGGAGGTGTGGTGCACTTGGCCACGTTACACAGTGAGAATCTTCTTGGGTATTTCAATGGAAGCCGACTGAAGTCTTATAGGGACAATTCAGTACCGACCAAATGACTATATGGATGGAGAATTGTTGGAACAGGGTCTCCTACAAGCTGTGAAATCGGTCTGATTTTGTATATTTTTTATTATATTTAGTATAGAGCAAGGGTTTAAGGGTGGGACAAAGCTCAAAAGCATTGTAACTGGTCAAAGGCTAGACCTTGAGTCTGCAAACCACGGTTTGCAGACCATAGGAAGGATTAGGCTAGATGATTATAAATAGAAAGACATTTTGAATTATAAGGAAAGAAGATGATGAGAACTTGATGTGAATTTTTTCTTAGTAGATCTGTTTGTGTTTTTGGAGAAAGGACTCTTGCTGGCTGTGTGCGCAGAGATCCCAAGTCCTGTTGTGTGCGGACCCTGCTGCTATGTGCACAAGTTGGTTTTGGGTATTGTAGGAAGGATCTAAAGGACTGATGAATTAGAAAGGTTGTTTGAGTAATAAATCTATTTGTACTGTTGATACATATATTTGATAGTTGTTATGTTATGCATGTTCTGTATTAAGCTACTAAAGTAACTGTGTCAATTCTTCTGCTGCACAAACATTCGATCTGGGTCTATTCTCTTATGTTTTCTGCAAGAATAACTGTAACGCTGCACTACTGTTTTAGGAGTATATGATTTGTTGAGTACAGTAAATATAGTTGGCCTTGCACATGTGGATGCGAAGGAGATCTATAGATCTGGTTCTGGGATACGCATTTTGGTCATTATAAATCTAGACGTAGCTCTACTTGGCTCACCTAGCCTCTCTCAGGGTGTGAAAACCTGGTTCCAACACCCACCCATACTGCTTCGGGTGAGACTTTGACCTGCACAAGCAGGTCACTGCCAAAAGGGCCAGTAATATAGGGGTTTGTTGGAAAACCTTACTCTCTGAACCTGGGTTAGGACCCCTCGAGCCAAAAAATGGTTCTGTTGCCACGACTGGGAGAATTTTGAGAAGGGCATTGGGTAATTCCAAGAGAAGTATTGAAGGCCTGAGAAGGAAGAAGAGAAGGTACAATTGAATGGCCTCCACTTTAAACGAAAGTACAAAACTAAGCAGTAAGTACTATCGAACCAATCTAGAAGGGGATAGATCTATCTATAGCCCATTAGAAGGAACAACTACGCAAATACCTCCAGATACACCACCTTCAGGACAATGTAAGGGTAAAACCTTGCCCGAAACCCCGCCAGAAGAATATATGGCAGTGCACTTGAAATTTCCCGCCTTCAAAGGTGTGAGAGATGACGACATGGACCGATTTTGGTTTGTTGTAGACTCGGTATGGAGTGCACAAAATGTGGCAACTGATACTGTGAATAGGGCGCATTTATTCCTGGCCTTCGAAGGGAGAGCTCTGGACTAGTATATGCGATACATATCTCAAAATGGAAGTGCATCTATTGAAGATATTAAGGATGCTCTGAAAAAACAGTTATTAAAGCCTAAGTCCTATTCGCAGATCGTAGCAGATGTGAAATATTTCAAGCAAGGAATGACTAAGTCTGTATGGGAAGCTGATTAGCACCTAAAGAAAGCTACCAGAGAAGGAGAATGTAAGTATAATGACATAAAACATACATAGTGGTTCATCGCTACGCTGCTACATCACCTGCGCATACTTATGGGTCACCAAAATTTCGATTCATAGGACAAAGCTTTGGAAGCCGCTATGAAACTAGAAGCTACGCCCAGAGAAGATACTTCGTTAGGAGTACAGAAAATTCAGGAGCATCTTGGGGAAATGAACATGGAGATTTAGGACCTACGAAAGGAACGGGGGAGGGAAGCTAGCGCAGATCTATGGTGCATATGATGTCAAGTATCAAGACATATGAAGGATCTATGCCCACTACCGACAGACTGCCTGTAGACAGGAGGACCTAGTTCGATGCACCCAGGATCAAGCAGAGGACCTAGCCCAGTACCACTAGGCTCAAGAAGACCTGTGTTGTGGTGCGAGGATTGCTGCGTAGCAGGGCTACATGATACAAACCACTGCCCCCATATGGGCACATACATCCCAGAGCGAAAGCAACAGTGGTGCTGGTTCTATTGATCAATAGGGCATGATGAGAAGAAATATCGAACCTATGATCTAATGATATATCAGGGGAAATTGTATATGCTACAGTCAAACCCCGCATCACCAAAAACCCCCTGCAGGCATAGGAGGCTCCCCCTCAGGAAGCAGGGGAAGAGGCTGAGGTGGAAGTGTAGGTCGGGGTCGAGGGCAACTGATCTGCTATAACTATGGAGACATAGGGAACTTTGCAAGGGATTTTCCGAACCCTACAAGACACTCCTGTAGGTACTGCAGATAATTGGACCATACGCCTGAATATTGTCCACTCTTGATAGAAAAAATGCAAGAGAAGTAGCTACCGCCTACACAGAATGTGCAAAGGGTTAAGGCTGAGCTTCGAGATAAGGATCCAAGTGTAAATGTTGTTACGCACAGTGGATTGGCTACTAGAGGGACTGGGGAGAAGGTTGAAACTGAACCTCTGATCCGCAAGGAAGTTAGAAAACAAGAAGGGCTAGACATAGACAAATAAAGAGAAACATTTATATCATCTCGCAGGGACTTTATCGGGATAGAGGAACCTACGTCCCTACTACCTATGAAACTTAAGACATATGAGGAGGTAAAAACTTTCTTGCAGGCATGTATGAAGTTGTTGCGCAACCCAAAAGTTGTGCAAAATCTTCAGGCATTAATAGATAGCTACGCAACACGCCCTACCGTGTCCCCATATATTAAGGATGTGCACAAACTATACAGATATAAGAAACACACTGGGAGGGAGATGTGACTGACAGCACAGATTGACGATTACGAGATGGATCGAGTTATTTTGGATCTAGGATCGGAAGCAAATGTATTACCTAAACATACTTGGAAACAAATGGGCGAAAGAAAGTTTGAATGGAAAACTATCCAGTTATGCATGGCTAATCAACAAAATATTGTACCTTTGCGGAGGTTATTAGGGATTATGGTCGATATTGTAGGGGTTAAGGTCCGGTCTGACTTTGAAGTCATTAAAATTGTAGAAGATGCAGACCCCTACCCTACTCTACTAGGATTGGATTGGGCCATCGACATGGGCGGTATGATTAACTTAAAGAAGAGAAGCATGGTGTTTGAAAATAATGGCACAAGGGTGATAGTACCATTAGACCCTACGGAAGGAAAATGCTACATTGAACCAGTACCCAAGGAGGAGGATATGGGCCATATCTATAAGTTAACTGCAAGGGACGTGGTCAACCCAATAGTGGATGAAGTACTTTGATGGGAGGAGGATAATGAATGCTTCTCTAATTCCGATGAGGAGATAGAGAATTGGCATAACTAGTTACATGATGTCTCTATGCTACATTGTCTTCGGGTCAAAAAAGACTCCCGCTGCATTTCCTCAGAGGTAAGGGACCTACCTTACGTTGACAGTTTCGGTAATTTTAAGGAATTCTTATGAGTATTCGAAGTTGCGGTCCCAAGGGAACAAAGGCTATCAGCCATTAAACTAGCCATCCGTAAGGGACCTACACAATGGCAGAAGGAAGCATTCCAGGACTGGGAAGAGTGTTTCGCTATGTTAACCCTGCGATTTGAAGGCCCAGCAGCTCTGCAAGATACTGACACAGTGGCATGGAGTAAATTGCACCTATATATGGCACCTGAAATACCCACGTGGGAACTGAAGGAGCCAGGAATAATCGACTACTGCAGCCTAGCCCCAACAGAAGGTCAGGCTGACCCACAAGCTACTTACAACTCAAGGCTGTGCATGGGCATCAAACTGATTCGGCCACGGATAATTAGCATTAAAATGCACCCTACAATGGCTATAGGTACAGAAAGCAGAGCTCTCATCTATGCGGTAGCCCCTACAAAAAAAATAGTTGCGTTTAATCCTTGGTCATGCCAGTTATTACAGGAAGTTTGTTCAGAAATATGCTCTGACTATAGCCCCTCTTAAAACCTTTCTTACAAGGAAGGTAAGGTTATCTTGGTATAACAAATGTCAGGAAAATTTGTCTTTAGTTATAATTTACCTAGGAATCAAGCTTGTGTTGGGGGAGGATGCACAGAAGGCACATATGCTTAACCTAAGTGTAGCAGGTAGGCCAAGCATACAGGGGATGCAAAAACTAGCCATTGGAATAGTGACAATTGGTAAAAAGGAAAAGTTACCGTTAAAAGGAGCAGCCTCTGGGCATTTAATGATGCAAATTTTGGGGATTTTTTACCATTTCCTGGGGAATACATCTCAGATAAAGTTTACCTTACCGTTGCATGATTATGGGTATTATAAAAGGAGCAAGATAGCTTAGCCAAGGGTTCCGTCTCACTTGCACAACTTTCACTCATCATCCTTATCTCGAAAGAACTTGAGCAATCATATTTCCCGTATCTGCACTATCCATCTCATGTCTGGTTGACATGCTCTATTTGATAGTAGTCACCCGGAGCTGGGATTCATTTTTCTCGTGAGGATGGCGACCACTAACCCTGTCGAACCTTCAGCCCCAATAGGGCCTGACGTTGAGGAAATAATGGAAGTTGAGTCTGAACTAGAAGAATTACCCTCTACGTCGGTCACAAGGAAAGGGAAAGAGAAAGCACAAGGCTCAGGAAAACCCCCAAAAGCTATGATATGGGCTACCAAGAAGCCTAGGAGTTCTCCGAGGCACGCCAGGTCCCCAATGGCATCACCTCTGGATCAAGATGCATAGAAGGGTGCTCTTCCCACCAATCCAATCAATTGGTTACCTCCCTTTATTCGCCCACGCAAACTATCCAAGCGAACAACAAATAACTTGGATAGCTTGGTCACCTATCTGCAAAACCCCCTAACCCGAGGAGAAGTCCCTGTCCTCAGTGATCCTTGTGGAAGACTCCATGAGGTCAAGTTTGATGATCACGACTTGGCAGATTATGAAACTCTCCTTAAGTTGGCCCCCGCATTGTACTTTGATAAAATCTATGAAAATTATGGAGTCATGGTGGTTCTTTAGCACTGGGTATGTGCCTTAGCTGGGGTTTGGACTCTTGAATCTGCTACAGATGCCCCATTTTGGCCATTACAATGTCATAGATCTGTTGGCTCAGCAGTTGCTCACCTTAATTCATGATGGCTACTTATGAATTCGGGACAGAATCCCTATTGATGCTGTGTTGATCTACAATATTACCAGCCTTGCTATGCAAGGGCCACACCCTCTAGAGCGGGTATGAAAGAAGTATGAAGCAGATACTGCTACATTTGTGTGGGAGACCTACAAGGTGCTTTGAAATACGTGAGGCTTTGTTATCTAGAATATCAATGATCATGCTACACAGATGGCTACCAGGCTCTTAGCCTGCAAGCTAATAAGGAAGTGTCAAGTTACGACCATCCCCGCCTATGTCATTCAGTTAGCCAAACAGTGTGCGAAAGGAGTCTCCTTTAATTGGGCTCAATATTTATGCAATGAATTTCTGGCTAATGTCAACGAATATTAGGAGCAGGGGACATCCTTCTGCTATTCATGGTTATTACTCCTTATAGCGCTGGTTGCCTCGGACAACCCTAAGGAGTTGGTCCTCCCCAAGCTCCCCCCAGGAATGTGTGAAGGAGCTCCCTATGCTCATTTATGGGATTCTAAGGATGGGCAGTGCATCGAGGATAACAAAGTTTTTGGGTCCTCTTCCAGGGCAGCATGGAAACATCCATAAGTTCTCAACCCCGGTTGTCCCTGACGGTATATGAAAAATACAAAAGTATTGCAACATTCCAAGTTACCATGCACCAGATTCAGATCTGCAGCCTAAAAAATAAGGCATGGACGACCCTCTCGTATATGGTAGCAGATGAAGAAATTGACCAGATAATCACGCTATGGCCCCCTTCCTAGAAAATAGGCTTCAAAGCCACCCGTGGGGAGACCGCAATGCCAAGCCAAAAGGGCTTAGATGATACCACCTCCCCCCTGGGTATGAAGTGGTCAGGTGAGCCTGCAGCAGGGCCCTGAAAAAAAAGCGTGCTCATCATAAGGAATACGATGCGATGGTCACACTAACTGACAGTGACCTCGAGAAAATCGCGGACACAGTTATGATGGCTACAGAAGATAAGTGGGAAGCCATAGAAGAACAACAAAAGGTTGTGATCGACACCATCCAGGCTTAGCTCTACACCCTTCAGTTAAAAATAGATATGCTGCAGACCAGTGTCAACTAGGCACGGACTCCTTTCGTAACTTGAATTACAACACTAGCTACGAAATAAAGTCATCTATTTTCTGTACCTAGCCCTGCCCTGATAGGAACCCAGATCCAAGCAGGAACAGGGATCCAGCTCGACATGGCTAAGCTGCCCCATGAAGCCTTACAAGGCCTCCACAATGCCATATTCCAGGAGATTAACCATCACGACTAGAAATTAAACCAATAGCTTGGTACGGTCGAGCAAACCGTCGCGCAGCAGACCGCAGACCTACTTCTCGCGATTTCACAGAAAGAAGAGCTTGAAACTATGATCCACCAGCTCTGCATGGAGGTTACAGAAGAGATCCCAGCCGCAGCCACGCCTTGGGCTAAAGTGGAAAAAAAATATCCGGCACTAAAAGCATCTAGGATGGAAATGTATGTCATCAAGACACAACTGTAGCAGCAAATCACCGACCTATAGGACAAATTGCAATGCGAAATTCCTCCGGAAGTACGAGCCCAACGCGCTGCACTAGTCACCGGAGCAACGAATGTTATTTCAGGGCATACTGCTCAAGGCGCCAAGTTGCTAGAATCAACCATCCAACTCTGGACTAAGGTCCAGCGCGATCCAGTCCTTAGTGAAATCAATCAGGACTTACAGCAGAAGGAAGAAGCTTTCGATCAGGTCGAAGCTACGCTGCCCACCTTGGTGCCTACACAGCTCTTGGCACATTTGAAGACCAGCAATGATCTCCAAGACGAGATTGAGTAATTCCAGTGCAATAAGCACGTCATTGCGAAATGAATGAAGCCTTGGGCCGCCACAACCCCCCAGATTTTGCAGGATGTATAAGGGCGTGATCAAGTGACTAAATCAAACACTAGAGAGTGTCACCGCGGCAACTAAAGTATCGACCTCCCAAAATCTTGTAGACATTGGGTAGAGTTCTGTTGCTCAGAGTCAAGAAGTGTTGCCTCCATTGATTGCAGCCATCAATGCCCTACGTGCGTAGGTAGAGACTACACCACCATAGTGACTCGGGATGAGTCACAAGATTATGTTGGGGGATTGTTGGAACAGGGTCTCCTACAAGCTGCGAAACTAGTCTGATTTTGTATATTTTTATTATATTTAGTCTACCACAAGGATTTTGGGGTGGGACAAAGCCCGAAAGCATTGTAATTGGTCAAAGGGTAGAGCTCGAGTCTGCAAATCACGGTTTACGGACCACAGGAAGGATTAGGCTAGATGATTATAAATAGAAAGACATTGTGAATTATAAGGAAAGAAGATGATGAGAACTTGATGGAATTGTCGCTTAGTAGATCTGTTTGGGTTTTTGGGGAAAGGAATCTTGTTGGCTGTGTGTGTGGAGATCCCAAGTCCTTCTGTGTGAAGACCCTGCTGCTGTGTGCGCAAGTCAAGTTTGGGTATTGTAAGAAGGATCTAAAGGAGTGATGAATGAGAAAGGTTGTTTGAGTACTAAATCTATTTGTACTGCTGATATGAATATTTGATAGTTGTTATGTTCTACTGCGCAAACATTCGATCTGGATCTGTTCTGTTATGTTTTATGCAATAATAATTGTAACGCTGCACTATTACTTTATGAGTATATGATTTTTTGAGTACAGTAAATATATTTGGCCTTGCACACGTGGATGCGAAGGAGATCTATAGATTTGGTTCTGGGATACATGATCTGGTCATTATAAATCTGGACGTAGTTCTGCTTGGCTTACCTAACCTCTCTCAAGGTGCAGAAACCTAGTTCCAGCACCCACCCATACTACTTCGGGTGAGACTTTGACCTGCACAAGCAAGTCATTGTCGAAAGGGCCAGTAGTATAGGGGTTTCTCGGCAAACCTTACTCTCCGAACCTGGGTCAGGACCCCTCGAGAAAACAAGAATAAGAATCCATTTTTATATGCGTTGCGTATGGAAAAGGCACAAATAGGTGCGGTAGGAGCATAGAGGTGGTGCACAGCAGGAGAAACTAGCTATTGGAATAGTAAAACTGGGTGAAAAAGCCATTAGAGTGAATTCTAATCGCAAGCGTATGAAAAATTATCACTTTAGTTGTGCATAAGAAACAACCCTAACATAAAATGTGGTGGTAAATTTACTTAGATCTATAATAGGTGATCAGAATAAATGCTACAAAAATCCAGATCTATGCAGTTAAAGACATTAAACAACGAAAATAAACAAGAGTTGCTCCATACATCAAATAGACAAGAAAAAAAGTTATAAATAACTTTTTGTATTATGACACCTAGGAAGGGAACACAGAAAGATGTTACTAGTCCACTTGAATGGGATGGGTTCTTGTATGTCCTCAACACTTCAGATCCAAGATCTCTCTCTCTTCATGGTGTTGAAAACCCGGAAAAAATAAAACTCAAAGGGAGCTCACAAGCAAAAGTAGAAAAAATATGGCAATGATGGAGGATCAAAGTCAGACCAAAAGTATAGATCAAAATGTGATAAAAAGGTAGTGAATGAATGGAAAAACCCTTCTATTTATAACAAAATATTGAGTTACTCTAGATATTGGTGCATAATTTAAATATTATTAACCAAATCTAGATCCAACTTACTTGGAATATTTTATTATTTTTGGTGGAGGGAAAAGGAATTTAGAATTAGTTAAATCCCTTTATTTAGAAATAATAAATAAATAAATGATTTATTTATTATTTCAAGGATGAGGTTAACGAATAATTAAATAAATAATGAGTTATTTAGTTATTTAAAAATGATTTAGTCAAATTCAATAAGGAATATTATTAAATAATGATTTAAATAATTATTCCTAGAGAATAATAAGATAAATAATAATTTATCTAATTAATTATCATGTTTTCGGTTAAATATGACCAAGAATATTAATTAGACAATGGTTTAGTTAATTATCCCTAGAGGAAAATCAAACAAATAATGATTTATTTAATTATTCCTCACGGGGTTCCCTGTTTAGACCAAAAATAATTTAATAAACTATGAGTTACTAAATTATTTCCCATAGTGAAAGCAATTTTACTATGGTAAAGTTGGTCTAACATGGTGTACTTTAGTCCATATAATAGTAACAGGTTAGATGACCAGAAATGGGTGTAACATATTTCCGCCCAATGTTTGAGCATTAGGAGCTAATCCTGACCGAAGTATGTTGTAAGAACACAATCACTAGACACCAAAGGGGACTTACAGAGAGAGAAATATAAGACGAACTAAAGCAAGAGTGGACAAGACCCTGAGGAGGCGAGACTTACAAGTGCGACAAGTCTCTTTTATGAGTGAGTACCTATTCTCAATGAAGCGGGGGAGGCATACCTATGCCCACTGAGATGAAAAAGTACAAATAATAATGGTGCATCCAACAAACATGGGACTGAGCTATATAGTACATGCTGGCATAAACATAGGCTAAATAAAAAACATAAAGGATCTGACATACATATTGTTCCTGGGAAAGCAACTAGGACTTATACAATAATATCTGAGTACATAAGATATAATAACAACCAAAGAGGCTTTGTAAAACAGGAGAGGAATCTGAAAATATGAATGGTACATGAAAACTAAAAAGGCGTTGTAAGCGGCTAAGGCTGGAACCATCAAATCTGCAGGGCTAAATCCAAGGCTGTAGTAAAGAGGTCATCCGGGTATGTGGGGGGCTACCTGAAGGGCCACCCCTTCATGAGGTCGGAAACATCTCACACACACCCAGGAATCATTGGTACAATCTGTTGCATCACTGAACTATCAAGTATATGGATCTTGATCATGCCATAAGGAGTTGGAACTGAGAAAAAATCAAGTCAAATGGAAATAAAGGGTCCCTTTCCTGATTTGAGGCACCAATTAAGAGTGGAAGCTGGAACCAAAGTACACCACCCCCTAGACCTATCTTCTGGAATGAATAAGCTCATGTTGATAGAAGGAGGTCCGCCATAGGTGAGGCAATAAGGAATCCTCAACTAAGGCATGAGAGACAATAGTAGAGTGACAAATAGACTGACACCAAGGATGATGGTGGAATGGGGGGTACTAAGTAGTGGGCTGACGACTTCCCTTGTTAGAGAATAAAGGGCATGGATGACCTAGTAGCTACTGACTCGACTTCGGAGGGGATAGGGGACAATATGACTAAAAGCCAAAATGTGTGACACGAGAGAGGTACAAAGTAACAAAGGATGAAAGACTATGACTGGAGACAAAAGGAACTCAGGACAGAGTCCATGGATGCGATGATGAATTAAATCAGATGCTCTAAAAAAGGGTGGCTCGATGATAGTGCCACACAAAATAGGCCCGATGGGCCCATAAAAAAATGAGTAAAAGATGGTTACTCACGAAAAAAATCAACACAAGCATTGATAAGTATGAAGGAAAAGTGGTGCCCCAAGTAAAAGTGTTTCAAGTGAAGAAATTCGATTTTGAGAAGCGGCGAAGTGACCCTTCTTGGAAAAAAGGTTTCCAGATGAAGTATCAAATCACCAAAAACAAAAGGATACCCATTTGAGTGCTCAGTGAGAGATTTCCAATGGTGCCGATGGTTCGTCAAAACGAGCTAATGTTTGGTCATAATTGGTGAAATAAAAATTTTGGGTTTTTCTTTGAATAAGGAAATTTCCCAACAATTTGATTCATTTGAAAGTGTAGCTGTGGAAAATGTAGAGAGGAGAAAATTCCCTAAATCTTGTGGTGATCATAGCAGACAAACCGATCGTTGGAATCAAGATCCGTTAGTTGCAAGTAAGAGGCCTACCCATACCCTTTCAATTCATTGGATTAAAGTTTCATATTAGGCACCCAGAGCCTAGGAACATACCTATGCTCCTCCTCACGACTGAGTCACACTTTTTGGGGTCTGTTCTGTGACCTGGGTAGCAGATACTAGGAAAGAAACTGCGACCTGTCCTAGGAAATGGCCTGGAAAGTGCGACTTGTAATAGAAAGGGGTTTCAGTTCTATTTTTTGCTGAGAACTAGGATTTTATGGTTATGATGCAATCTTTCCTTTCTGTATGTTGACAAACATGATGGTTTTTTGCAGGTATGGTAGATTTGAGGATCAACTAGAGAGATAGAGACCTAGATGCATTACATTATAAGATCCGAGGGGATCATGTAGTTTGTGCCACATTGGCCAGGTCTGGGGTCCTCAAAGTGATGAGGGAAGGAGAGCCCTTGCTAGCCCAGATAGTCAATTATTGGGACATGGATCATGATATCTTTATAGTGCAAGGGCACCAGATCGAACTGACAGTTCAGGACATATATTTCCTGATCGGTCTCCCACCACTAGGGATGGTGGGAAACACACAACTAATGTTACCACAAGTGTGGAACATTATGGAATTTGTAAAGTGTCATTGTCGATCGGTGTCCATGTGAAAGGAATACGGATACCGATTAGAGATATAGAGAGGCTAGAGACTCATGCTGTGGTTGTAGCAGTGCTATGGATCCTAGGCAACCAGACGCTCCATCACATCATTGGAGGGAAAATGATGATGGTTGAGGGTGTATTGATTGGGACCTACTATGGGTATGCCCAGATGATGTTTTCATCATTGAAATGAAATCTATGGCTTTGAAAGCCATAGGTGAACCATGACTGTGCATATAGCATAATTATTTGCTTGCTCTTCTTTCAGAAGATCCCTACACTTCATCCTCATATATAGATCTAGGATGGGGGCCTGCGAGAGCCTAGGATGTGCTGCTGGGGGCAGCTGCTGTGTAGAGGAGGAGGTGGGGTAGTTAGACGAGTGTTCCAACCTGAATTTTTTGAGCATTGGGATCAGATGCCATTATACATAGAGGAATATCCCTATAGTGGGATGAACTATCATGGGAACCCAGACTTGTCGCTTCCGCCAGGTCGAGCATGGGGACCATACGGTAAGTGAAAATTTGCTTATATTTTATGGTGAATTTTAAAGTTTTAGAATATTGTATATCGTACTGATTCATTTACTTTTGGTATGTAGATATAGCACCAGTGAAACCGGCAGGGTATATGGGACGATTTGTAGTGTCAGGAATTGCAGAACCTAACGAATCAAGTGGAACAAAAAATGAGGATGCAGTGGCCCTTCTGGAGGATGTCTGCCATAGATATGAGAATTTTTTAACCGGTGTTCTTGAGTGCGGTTGGAAATACCTTGACGAGCAGTACATAAAGGCATGTGTTGGTCTACCCTCAGAGTGGTGAGGAGTCAAGCGGCACATAGCGATGGCCGGACAGGGGATGCGGGATCTACAAGCTACAAGAGCCAACCCATTGGCCCAAGACCCTCCAGATAGTGATTAGATGTAGGGGCATGATGTTACCCCAGCTTTGGTTTTTTGTAACATGTTATAGGCATGTCATATGTATCAGAGGTAATGGACTCCAAAACATTGTATATTTGGATGACACATATTATGGATATGCGTCGTTTTATGGTTTATCGTTATTTTCTTGTGTTAAATGCGTGTGACAAATGCCAATATAGAATATTGTATGCAATGCTATCTAAATAGTGATTCTGGGCTCTAGGTACATGACTGAATGTAATGGTTTCAAATTCACGTATTAAGAGCTTCGCTCGTAAATATCTTCTAAAAAGGACATGATTATGCACATAATAAAAACCATTCAATTGCATGACAAGCAACAAAGAATATAAATGAACATGAAGGTGAAGGATGTAATGGTCGAGGGCATAGTCTAACAAACCTATCACTGCATCATATTTAGCCTGGTTATTGGTGGCAGTACCAATGCATACATCATTAGAGAAGACAAGCGAATGCAAGGGGGTGAAAATGGCTCACGTTGCTGAGGCTAGATTCCAAGAGTAGCGACTTGCACCATCAGCATAGCCAATATATGGTGTGGATGAGGGATCCATATGAAAGGTGCCACAACACAACATCTGAGATGATGATGAACAAATATGGCAACCTGAATGCAAGGCAGGAAAAAAACAAGCAATGCTAAGGGGAATTCTATGGGTAGAATTTCTACACCCTACACACTAAATAGTGGATGGTGTGAGGGAATTGTCTTAAGGAAAACTTGTGCTTAGTCGTGAAAGTCACCATAGACACAGATGGTGACATTTTTCTTATGGGTTGGATAGATAAATTCAGGGGTGGTAAATGCTTCCATAATGTCGTCATCATAGTATAAGATGGGGTGACTGGTGGAAGGATGACCACATGACATGGAAAGGCTACCTGAATCATCATTATGAGAAGTGAGGTTCACATTCACATCATCACAAAGGGTGAAGAAGAACAAGTAGATGAAGAATCTACTAATGTTGAGCCTAAGGTGATCGCTGAAGGGAGGTTAGGTGAAATAGAAGGGGATGCCCCGAAGGGGTCTTCCTCCGTGGATCTCATAGATGATGATAGGTAGAGGATAGTGGTTGAATAACTCTGTCATCTCGACATCAGGAGGGGGTATTTCAATGGGATTGGATGTGTCCTTTGGTTCTACCGAAGAAAAACTCGTAGCTAAGGGAGAAATGGACTCATTGCACTTGGCCTCGAATTTGAAAACCGCTTCTAAGGAGGTGTGGAAATCATCAAGGCGGGATAGAGATGAGTATAGTGGCCATGGAAATCACACAAAGCACAAGGTTTATTTGTGTGCAAATTCTTTAGTTTCTCTGTTGAAGCTGGTAAATTAACATGGAGTTCTAGGATATCAAACCCAAGAAATGATCTGTTGACCATGGGTTTGAGACGAGGCAATTCGAGACAATTGTGGGTAGCGTGACTGAAAACATCGCACAAAGCACATGAAGGTGTATTCTTTGGAGGCTTAGGAGGAGCAGGTGTTGTCTAGGTAGCCTTTTCCTTAGGTGTCATTTTCTAGGCTTTCCCCCCTCACACGAGGCTTTCGCAACATGAGTAGATTCCTATTGAGGTGGATAAGGCAAAAAAGCGAAGGGAGGGGTCATAGTGACTAGTTGGACCGAGGTCCAACTAGTGTAAGGTTTGAGCTAACCATGCGAGGTATTGTCTAGGGGATCAATGTACCAAAATGGGATCCCTAGGGTCATGTTGGGAAGGGTCAAGGTATCCATAAGAGGTACCGAAAATACTCCGGAAGGGGGAGCAAGAAACGATATCTAACGAGAGGGGTAATAGCCAGGCGGAATAGCTACCAAATGGTTAAGGCTAGGGGGAACTCTTCCATGAGTAAAAATAGGCTCAAGGACACTAGCTACAGATGAAGGGCCTTGAGGAGTAGTTCCCAAAGGTTGATTCAAAGTACTAGGAGCAAGTTGGAAAGGGCTAGGTTGTTTGCTAGTCGAACTGGACCATTTGAAGTCAGACCGATACAATTGCATCATGCAAACATTCGATGAGCTAGGGTCAGGGGAAAGTGGGGGGAGAACAAGGAATGAACCAAGGAAAGAGAAATATTTATAGACTTTTGGTGAGATACTGGTCGGAGGTTCGACTGTTCTTTTATTGGTCACCAAAGAAATAATGGACTCTAGAGAGGTTTGAGACTTTGGTCTGTAATATGTCAGATGATCTATAGTGACGATATTTCTGTTGTGAGGAAATCACATCTTACGGTGAAATGAAAATGGGACAACAAACATTGCATAAGTATAGCTACGACCCAATAGAATTTTATATTATAAGGGGGCATTAATGAATTCAACGTCAACACAAACAGTTTTTCTCGCAAGAGTAATAGGATAGTTGCGGAACATGCCAAGGGGCTAGGAAGAGTGACCATCCCACGTACGAAGGTTAATAGTGGAAGGGGCTAACTCGGGTGATCTAAGATTTTTCCAAACAGAAGTGGACATCACGCAGGTGGATTCCCCCTCGTCAATGATACATCAGGAGACGTTGGCATTCCGGATCTTGACACGTACTTGGAAGGCGATGAATGTAGGTAGGGGTGGATTATCTGACTTATCAATGTCAAAGAAAATCAAACGATCATCTAAAGGATCCACAATTCACATGGTAGTTAGTATAGATTTACGTTGTGAAGGGCACATCTGGAGAACTTCAAGCATTGAAATGGCGGTAGGGGATTGCGCCAAGTCATCTACTATACTATAGGTGTGGGTAGATTTACCAGAAGCAAAGTTTTGGTGTAACAGTCCTTTGGGGTTCTTGGTATGTACCTATACCTTAGGCTGAGGGATCTGTAAAGGACCATTCGGTGTTGAAATCATCTCTATGGGACTTGAGGACTGGGGCTCTGTTGCAGACGTAGCGAGAGGCTTGGTGTACTGATGAGACCGAGTCAGAGGTTGAGATTGGTGGTATTGGCCTTGTCATATTGTATCATAAGGACATGGTAATTAGAGGTACCAGACGGAGGAGGTTAAGCGGCTGCCTGACCTTCAGGGGGTTGGACAGCCACATATCCTTGCTGGGGGAAAGGAATGGTAAAAAAAACCTATTGAGTAGGCATAGCATTAGGAGGAACCGAAGCAGAGGCTTGTTGTCCTCCAGATGCCGCTCCAACTTCTCACAGTTGACGCATCTAAGGTAAAAGGGGAAAATCATGGGTATAGTGACCATGGATAGAGAAACAAGAACAATGATTATTTGTATGAAGAGGCCTATTCTGCTTGGTCTGATCGCCCTGTTGTTGAGTTTCAGTGTTAGATGTATTCCCTTGGGAATTTTTTCCTTGATTACCTTGAGCAAGTTGGTTCTGGTTTCCTTTCCTCTTCTTTTTGGAAGTGGGAGGATTAGTTGCACTCTACTACGCATACACCTAACCCTAAGGGGGGGTAGCTACTGTTGTAGAACTTGAGAAGGCATGGGAGGCTGTGGTGCTTGTGTTGGAGGAGCTGGAGCACCTGGCCATGGATACAGATAGTAAGGAGGTTGAGAAAAATTGGGGTAAAAAATTTGGGCAATGGTAGGCCCTAACATCGAAGGATGTGGTTGGGCAAAGGCATGAGGCATGTCGTGTCCTGGATACATGTTGTTGGGAGGGGGAAAAGCGTTAGAGGAGCTAGCCCCTCCCTGAGGGAAACCATAACCCATAGGAGGATGAGTGTATGAATGTGAAAGGGATCCAATGATACCGTCGGAAGTATGAGATGCCCTTGGTGCATTGGCATCACCAGGTCTAGGGAGATCAGGTAAGACTGTATAAACACAACCAGATTGCGCATAGATCAAGTAATATTTCGACACAAATTGGAGGGCTTATTCCTCATTATGAGGAAAGTGAAATGTTACAACGTGACCAATAGAGGGAAAAAGGGATGTGAGAAACCAGTTCATTTAGACATGGTCTTCGAAAACTGGAGCTTGACATAAGCTCTTCCTTCTACACCATTCTTGAACATGGTCAGATAGGCGAGTGGCAGAAGTTTGACAGAAAGCAGTCAAAATTTCAGTACCGGTGTCATAGCAAAGGGGAAGTTGTAAGTAGGACATAAATGCCTTTGCAAGGGTCACAAAAGTAGCATGAGAGGTAGCGCGCTAGTCAACATACCACTTGGAAGCTTCTCCAGTAAGCATACACTCAAAAAATCAAATATGGATAGAGTCATCAGTGATAGAGTTGGAAAAGCACCACATGTGGAAAGAACGAACATGGTTGGTAGGATCCTCTCCAAAATTTCCTTCAAACTTAGGAATGTTTGAAGGAAGTTTGGTTGGCACAGCATGCCAACCTGGATCATGGTGTATATGGTCATTAATAAACTGGCTAAACTTGGGAAGGCTTAGGCCTACGATATAAGGAATAAAGGGAATAGTTGGGACAGTTCATGTTGTAGCTCCACTAGTAGTGGCTCCAGCATTAGAGCTGGGGTCATGACTAGCGGTAGGTCCTGAACGATACATGATGAAGGTGAAAGGTGGAGGAGAACTGGGGATAGAAATAGAAGGAGAACCCGATGAACCAGAATCAAAGTCGGAATGGGGACTCAACAGAGGACTAACTCAGACCTGCGGTGGAGCAAGTCTTCCTAAAGGAAACTGAGGATGAGGGCTTTTAAGTCTCTGGGATGAACACCTTGGGGGTGTAATGGTGGAAAAGATACACAGAACGCAATAAGGAAGAGAGGTAAACAAGGGCATGAAGGTGCAAATTAATTAATTAATTACAATTTTTTAGTCTTGGCCTGGTAGTGTAAACCAGGTGCTTTTCAATTTAGGTATGCATGTGTGTGATAAGTGTGTTGATTTTAATTAAGCCCAGACATGTATAGAGAAAAGAAAAAATATGTTGTATCACTGTAAATAAAACTGAAAGCGACAGTAAAATAAGCAATTGAAGATGCATAAATTTAAACCTAAAAATGAGAGCTTCCCAACGACTAGTCTAAGGGTGGGTGAATCTACTCAAAGCACACAATATGAAAAGTAGATCTAAGGTCAAGAGGGATAAGGATCTAAAGGTTGGATCTACTGAAAAAAGGTACTGAAAACAACAAGAAACTAGAGGTAAAAATGTTGAAAAATAGGTGGTGAAAGGCTACAACCTAAAAGGAAAATTAGGGTACCCTAAAGGGCGGACCAATCAAAACTGAAAAGAAATGTTTTGGATGGAAAAATAACCGATCTAAAATAGGTCTAAAAAGACAGGTTTAGATATGAAAAAATGGCTGAAAAACACTAAAATCTTAGAAGACTTGCTTCAGCTAAACTCCTCCTAAAAATATGGAAGCATACTCAAGCCCTAAGGGGCTTGTTTCCTACTTCGATGAGTAAAAATAAGCAAGTATAGGTCCAAGACGAGTAAATATGGAGGTCAGAGAACCCTGAACAATGCCCTAAACAAACTCTGAAAAATAACAGAAAAATCCTGCAAAAACGTTGAGGTCGCAGGTAATGACCTGTTTTCAGCCGAGGTCATAGTTTTTGGGCAGTTTTACACTACTTGAGAGCTGAGGTCACAAGTTTTGGGCTGGAAAGTGCAACGTGCACTTCCAGATATCTCGACAGAAGGTTTCAGAAAATGTTGTCGTCTATGTCGCGGATGATACTTGTCTTCTGCACCAAAGGCCCAAAAACACACGAAAGTTAGAATTTGTATTGTTTTAGGGCAAAAAAGGTTAAAAACAACATCAAGGAATGAAAAATAACAATTTGAAGAAAAACTATTGTGGCTGAAGCAGCTGGTCATGCAAGGATCTGAAAAACAACAGTGGTCGTAATTAAAAACCCTTGTGGAGTCACCAGTTGTTAGAGTGAATTCTAATCGCAAGCGTACGAAAAAAGCTCACTTTAGCTATTCATAACAAACAACCCTAATATCAAATGTGGCTGTCAATTTCCTTAGATCTATAGTAGGTGATCAGAATAAATGCTACAAAAATCTAGATCTATGCAGTTAAAGACATTAACAACGAAAATAAACAAGATTTGCTCCATACATCCAATAGACAAGACAAGAATTTATAATATTTTTTTGTATTATGACACCTGGGAAGGGAACAAAGAAATATGTTACCATTCTCCCTCAATGGGATGGGTTCTTGTATGTCCTCAGCATTTCAGATCTACGATCTCTCTCTCTCTCTCTTGATGGTGCATAAAACCCAGACAAAATAGAACTCAAAGAGAGCTCACAAGAAAAAGTAGAAAAACTATGACAATGATGGAGGATCAAAGTCAGACTAGAGTATGGATCAAAAGGTGATAAAAAAAGGTACTGAATGAATGGAAAAACCCTTCTATTTATAAGAAAATATTTAGTCTAGACATTGGTGGATAGTTAAAATATTATTAACCAAATCTAGATCCAACTTACTTGGAATATTTTATTATTTTTGGTGGAGGGAAAAGGAATTTAGAATTGGTCAAATCCCTAATAATAAATAAATAAATGATTTATTTATTATTTCAAGTATGAGAGTAAGGAATAATTAAATAAATAATGATTTATTTAATTATTTAAAAATGATTTAGTCAAATTCAACAAGATATATTATTAAATAATGATTTAAATAATTATTCCTAGATAATAATAAGATGAATAATAATTTATCTAATTAATTCTCATGTTTTGGTTTAAATATGACCAGGAATATTAATTAAACAATGGTTTAGTTAACTCTCCCTAGAGGAAAATAAAAAAAATAAGGATTTATTTAATTCTTCCTCCTAGGGTTTCCTATTTAGACAAAAAATAATTTAATAACCTATGGGTTATTAAATTATTTCTCATAGTGAAAGAAATTTTTCTATGGTAAAATTGGTCTTACATGGTGTACTTTAGTCCATCTAATAGTAATAGGTTAGATGACCAAAAATTGGTGTAACAAAAGCGATTTTACTGTTGGATGGAACGGGTTTTCTTCATTTAATGAGGCGACATTACGAGATTTTTTACCGTTTTTATGGAGGTAAGTTGAATTTAATGGCGATATGACCATTTTCACCTTGGATTGCCTATAAAAGGAATGACACAGATCACATTTGGTTCCTTTTCTTTCTGAGTACATTGTGCCCCAAGCTTATCTGCAAATTGCGCTGTAAATCTGTTTATGAGCACTGCATGTCTGGCCGAGAGACCCCCGCATCCAACATAAGTAACCCATAGTTTATATTTCACCCAAGGATGATGACCACTAATCCAGAGAGCACGCCATCTGAGGAGCACTCTATGCCACTCACAGTGCCGATAGAGCCAAGGTCGAATGATGTTCATAATGTAGTGACTGAGGTTCAAGAAGTCGTGTCTATGCCGGCTAAGGGGAAGGGTAAGATGACCAAGGGGTCATCCTCAAAGTCATGGACCTATCCTAGGAATTCTACATCCTCGTGCCAAGATATAAAGGATTGGTCGCCTATGGGTGATCCTACAAAGACACTGATCAATGCCACAAAGGAAGTCGTTCTCATCGAGCCAATATCATGGAGGCCGCAGTATGTCAAGCTGCATAGACCCTCCATGTGCATGCCAAAGAATGTAGACATGGTGTAGGACTACCTTCAGATGTCGCTGATCCCATAGGTCATCTCCCTTATTGAAGATATGTTTGGCAAGATCCCTCTTTTCAAATTCGATTATTATGATCTGGTGAACGAGGAAGCGTTCCCCAAGATGGCACTTGAATATTACTTGGAGCACATGATCTATGATGATGTGGTGAAGGTCGTCCCTAAGTCATGGGTGCTTGAGCTGAGAAATGATAGGATCCTCAATTTTCCAAGGATTCCTCACTTCGGAAGGTACCCAATCACCACTATTTGCATGCACTAGCTGCTGGCATTAGTGCATGAGGGATGCCTGTGGATCCGGGGACACATTCCAATAGATGTCATGCTGATCCACTGGATAATTGGCCTACCCAAGAAGAGGCCCCATCCCATGGCTAGTTTTTGGAAGATTAATGAGCTCAAGGTTGTTGAAAAGGTGAAAAAACACTACCATGTTGGAAGCGACACCATGGGATTCCTAGTGCAATAGATTGAAGACTTGGGTGTGCATCTAGGAACCTTAGTCCTGGGCTACAAATTGATGTGGAAGTGCTGCCCAAAGACATTTTCACATGTAATTGTGTTGGCAGGCCAATGCGAGAAGGGGGTCAGCTACAACTAGTCCTAGTACCTCTACAAAGAGTTTGTGGACAACGTGTGCAAGGCGAATGATGAAGGAATGAATTCTGCTACTCATGGTTGTTGCTGCTAATTGCATTGGTAGCATGGGAGACTCCAGAGGGTGTATTAATCCCAATTTGGAGCCTAGCATATGCGAAGGGGCGCACTATGCCAATCTGTGGGATTCAACCAACCCCAAGCGAGTAAAGGAGAACAGAATATTTTGGGTTCTATTTGAGGGTGCACTGGAAGCAAAAATACATTCGCAGCCAGGAAAATCCCCAATAACGCATGAAAAGTATAAAAGTGTTGTATACTTTCAGGTTAACATGCACCATGTGCAAATCAAGGAACACAATCACCTTGTATGGTATAATTTTCCCTTTATGGTGATCAAAGCAGAGATCGACCAGGTCATTGCGTCCTGGCCAACAACGTGGAACATAGGGCTCAGTTCGACCCAGGCTGTTACTATGTCCACATCTGGAAAAGAGAAAACACCAGGGGACCAAGAAAAATAAGTCGTTTAGTGCACTGACAAAGATACAGAGATGGGCATGGAAAATTATGCTGAAAAGGATTTCGATTAGGAAGCAGAAAAATACACAGAGCAAGATCTTGGAGGAGAAGCTGATTTGGACCTTGGAGGCCTCGATGGGTTGGATGGCATTGGCACAAAATCTCTGTGAGAACAAAGCATAGCGCAGAAACCCCCAAGGGTCAGTGGAAGAAGAGGAAAGGCTCTAAGGTTGGAGGCACAAAATAGGTCACTTTAACAGAAGATGACCTGGAAAAGATAATAGATGCAGTTGCATATGCCTCTAAAGATAGATGGACCACCATGGAATAGCAGTATAAGGCTACAGTGGAAGCATTATAATCAGGATTGCAGGTATTACAGTTGAATACCAAAAATATACATGTGAGCGTGAATCAAGTGAGGCTGATTCAAGCAAGCCAACCTACAACGGTGATCATCACCACAACAGACAGTAGGATCTGCCCCTTCCCGGGCATAGAAATCACTCTCGAGCAACCATAATTACACGCGTAGGTGAAGAACTGCCCAGAGGTCAAGATAGACTTATCCATACTGCCTAGTGGAAAGCTACACACAATTCAAACCATCATCACCGACGAGCTGAGGTGGAGGGAGGTGCACATGTATCAATAGCTGAGCGAAGCTGAGAAAAAGGTTGTGGCGAAGACTGAAGAATCACTCCAAGCCCAAAAAATGCACCAGGTAGCTATAGCTCAGCGAGTAGAGTTAGAACATTTGATTGACAGACTGTGCAATGATCTCCCAGAGGTGGTCATCCCTGCATCCACTGCATCGTAGGTAAAAGTTAAGAGCTTAGTCGCATCACTGAAAGCTTCCTAGTAAGAGGTGTAGATGGTAAAAGTGGATTTTGAACAACAGATCGCCGCATTAAAAACCAAGCTACTGTACGAAACTCCACCAGAAGTGTGCGCGCAGTGGGCGACCTTGGTTAAGGAAGCATCAGAAAGTATCGCCACCACCATCAACAAGGGCACCATGCTTTTAGAAACAACAATAGGGATATGGACATCTGTGCAGAAAGATCCACCGGTCAAGAAGATCTCTCAAGAATTGCACACTAAGGAGCAGGCATTCGACAAACTTCAAGAGGCCTTTCCTACATTTTTCCCTGCTCAACGCATGGCCGGCTTACAAACTAGCTAAATATTACGTGAAGAAGTAGAGGAGCTATGGAAAAAGAAACATATCTTGATAGAGCACATGAATCCATGGGACAACAAGGCAATGAAGCTGTCACAGGATTTGGATGCCACTATCAAGAATATGAACTAGACCTATCAAAGCATCAACCTAGCCGCAAAAGTGTTGACGTCACAAAAGTTGGTGGAAACAATGCAAAGTGCAGGTGATCAGAGCGTGAGCTTTCTGATGCCCTTCATCACTGCCATTAAGGAACTACAGCTCAAGATGAAGAACCCAAAACCATTGTGACTCAGAACAAGTCACAAGATTTTGTTGGGGGCATGTTGGAGCGAGGTCCCTTAGGACCGAATTTTGGATAAAAACATAGTATTTTTGTAAGTTAACTCATGCACGCTAAGCAAAGCATAGGTCAAGGGGCTTTGGGGCAGGTCAAAGCCCCTCATGGGTTGTAATGGGAAAAAGGGTAGAACTAGGGGCTGCAAACCACAATTTTCAGACCTTAGATAGTAAGTCTAGATTGAGTCAAGTAAAAGTAGTAAGTCTAAACTATATTTTGATATGATGTTCTCAGTTGAAAGGCGAACTTGTCTAGGTTGAGAAGGCTCCTGTTGGCTGTGTGTGCGGAGACCTTAGTCTTGTTGTGTGCGGACCTCGCTGGCTGTGTGCACGGGTAGAACAGAAGCATTGTAAGGATGATATGAACTGTTAATGAATAAAGGAATGTTTTGGGAGAAATATGAGTATTAAATGCATCTGCATTCCGCTTTATGATCTATTTCTGTAGGTTATTTCTATTTACTGTGTTATTTGTGTTTGGATCGATTGTGCAATTGTCTTCTTCCTTAGATAAATGTTAAATGAATAGATCTATTACTGTTAAACTTGAGTATGGTGTATTAAGGTTGTTGAAGGAATTACGGGACCTTTATCTGTGTGCGCGCAGGATAACCTGCTTAACTAGTTATGGTTTCTGGTTAGGGATTCTGTTGCAAAGGTCAGACCATAATTGTTTTCGATCTAAAGACACCCACACCATTTAATTCTCTCTCAGGGTGTGGAAACTTAGTTCCAACACCCCCTGATCTAGGTGGATATTGGTGGCCACTCGCCTAGTCCACTTGGGCCCCCACCATTTTCTCTTTTAGTTTTTCAGTTTCGGCATAACTTACTATTTTTAGCATTTTTTTGGGTCCTGAACTTCCGGAGCCGTTTTGAGGCCCTAAACGACGTTTTTTGGGTAGCAGTTTTTTGGGTCCTGAACTTCCGGAGCCGTTTTGAGGCCCTAAACGACGTTTTTTGGGTCTCATTTTACTAGTGATTTGGATCATCCAATTCGTCCCGAAAGTTGTAGTCCTCGGATAGAGCTTTCTAATGATGTATCATGTGCGTCAAACAGAGATAGTATGCCAAAGTTACGTCCCTGGGAAGTTGAAACACCAATTTACCCAAACGGGGCCCATAGTTTTGGTGCTTCATCTCCTAGGGTTAGGTTTTTTGGGATGTTTAGGGTTCTCCATTGTTTCTCAATAATAAATAGGCCCTCGCGCCTCATTGTAAAGCAGTTCAGAGGTCTGTAGCCACCACATCTCTTCTCAGAGATTCGCTACCAGCACCCTAGCTATTTTATTTCCATTATGTCTGTAAGCATCTTTCTGTTATTTGATATTGATGAAATGAAGTGTTATTTCCGCTGCATCTCTGTATTTATGGTTATGTGTTTATTCTGTTGCGTTCCTGCATAAATCCGGATCAGTGGTATCAGAGCGGTCTGCCTTTTCTCGATCCTTCTTTGCATGTCCCCAACGAGGTCGGGGTATAAGGAGCTAGGGCTTGATCTGGTGGAACCTTTGCAAGATCAGCCTCGCAAACCTCGACGGACGCCCATGGGGGATGAAAAGAAAGATGAGGGAGCAGAAGATCCTATCAAAATATTGCTCGAGGAGGCCCTCGAAAAACAAAGGAACGCGATGATGGATAACTTTGCTCAGATCCTTCAACGGCTGCCCACCGGCGGCGCATCTGCATCCAGTAGCCACTCTGGAGTTGCGACTCCTTTTAAGGTACAAGTAAATTTTGACATTCCCATATTTGAGGGTCAAATAGACGCAGATGCCATAGATAGATGGTTAAATCTATTAGAAGGATATTTCTCTGTTCATAACTTTTCAGACCGGGAGAAGATTATTTTTGCACTCCTTAAAGGTACCCCCCATGTTAAGGACTGGTGGGAAACCTACTGTGAGAACAAGGATCAGACAGAACCCTCTCTGTTCTCGGCCGTACCAACTTGGAATTCTTTCTGAGACGCCGTCAAGGAACAATACTATCCCGTGGGGAGCTATGAGGACAAGTACATGCAATGGACCATGCTGCGACAACAAAGGGATCAAGATGTGCATGAGCCGACGAATCTGTTCCATACCCTACGCATGAGCCGACAATCCAAACTCCACTAGGAAACATTCCTTCTCTGAGGAGATGGATGAGAGATTTTGTGGCTAGAAGTCGTACTCATACACCACCAGAATACTTGTAATATAAATATTTTATAATAAAATCTACCAAAGACAGTAACTATGTTTAGTAACGATAATTAGAAACCCGACTGATGATGCATAAATATATAGCAATATAACTACTAAATTGTGAAAAATTCCATAAATGTAGCCCGAAGATACATGAAGAGTTTTATTGACTTTAGAAGAACATAGAAAAACAAAAAGAGTTACTACATAACCAGTAATAATATCACATACAATGGTCACAACAAGATTTATGATTTTGACCCCCATCAAACGGATAACCACATGCACCGAGGAATATGAACCATAAATGGAACTACCCAATTGATATTTTGATAATAATAAATACCCACATGCACTTTGGAATATGAACCATAGATGGATCTACCCAATTGATAATTTGATAATAATAGTTATAGAAATACAATCCATAGCAGCGGAAAAATAAATGGTGATTCAAGTCAAAATATACTATGCAATAAACCCCAACTCCTAGAACGACTTGTCCGCGAGATATCAATCCAAGGAAATTTTCTGAGTACACAATTTCCTGGGAATTCGGAATAGAGAAAACTATAACTTTAAATATAAGATTAACAAGCACAGGGAGCCGACTACAGACTTCATGATAATTGTTGTCAAGAGTCGATAAAACTCTGAGAAGAGCATCCAAATAAAACGAAGTTTCAGAACCATGTAGGATAAATCGAGGAGCTGCAAACGAGAATGTAGTGTGTTACCTGAACCCCAAGGCTCATACCTACCAGAAACCAAAGATTATGAGAATGGTAACAATAGTATTATCGCTACAGTTGGTCGACGAAATAAACCCTAATACTAGGAAATTTAAGTACAGTGTAAAAATGATAAAATAATTAATTTGAACCATAGCAAGTGGCAAACCATTACCTGAATCATTTACAGAGATCTTGTGACTGAGAACCAATCTCGCATCAGGGTCAATGGAGAAGATTAGAAATTAGTACAAAGGGGTTTTGTCGAAACCTTGCCATTTGAGATAAATTTAGTGGATAATAATAATGCTAGCTAAAAGAATACTCTAACCTAAAGGTCTGAAGACGACATCCAACCCGTGGACCCAGTGTTTCAAACAGCGATTACAACATTGCACGACACCTAAGTAACTCGGAAAAATCCCAGTGTTGTAACAAAAAGCCTCAAATAGAAAAGGGAAGCAACATGAAATCATCGAGTAGCAGAAACCGAATGTATAGCTCACCTGAGAGGTAGCAACCCTGAAATGAATGAGAGCTATCAAAGGCGGAGCAACGACATAGCAAAAACTTCGGGAGGCACAATGGCGGTGCTCGAGAGGAGACATGAGTGGGGACAATTGCCATTGACCACTCCATCATGATCAAAGCCGTCTGATGTAAACCCTAACCTGCGAATGGTGTGAATCAACCCACCTGTAGTGCAACAAACACCTCGTATTCGCTGCACAACCTTTCTGGATATTTTTACACATCTGTATGAATGCGATGACTGCAGGATGGTTACCTGGGCATTAATTGAATGTTATTAAGTGAGTGTATCAACCCACCGGTAGCGTAACAAACACCTCGTATTCGCTGCACAACCATTTCTGGATATTTTTGAATACATCTAAGGTTAACCGATGACTGCAGAGATGGTTACCTGGGCATTAATTGAATGTTATTAAGTGGGTTACAGTCGGCATAAAAGTGGTCAATATTATTTTCTAGTCTATAACTTGGTAGGAAGTGGTGAAATTTATTTTCCAGTCTATAAGCTATTAAATGTTGTGCATAGTATGTTCATCTTTAGATTTAAAATTTATTTAAATCTGATTGTAGACATATACTACCCACTAACATTTAATAGTTTATTGACTTGGAAATAGCTTATTGACTAGAAAATATGTCTCTGTGCATAGAAGTTTGTGGAAGAATCATATCAATTCAAGCACAATGCACTATGGGTGGATTTTGTACCATTCAATATTAAAACCATGGCAATATACTAATTCCAAAGTAATAATTAGATTTGATATAATGTACAAAAAGATTTATAGCATGTTAAGAATCACAACCTGTTCATGGAAAGTGTATAGTTGACAATTTATACATGTTAAGAATCATATCATGTTCATGGAAAGTGTATAGTTTACAATTGGTTTTGCAAAGCAATTTCCATGTACTCGTCACCCGTACTATTTGTGTATGTATAAATATAACTTGAGCAAGAAAATGTTAATGGTAACTTTTTGTAATGTATGAATATGGTAAATGGTGTAAAAGTGATATGACTAGGACACTTTTTGGTATATTATATTGAATTTTGTTAATCTTTTGATTAAAAATCATAAATTTGAGCTATGAAATATATATCAATTTAGTTATAATATATCTATATATATATATATGATTTGGACTAGCATTTTTTTATAAGGTATTTGTACAAAAAATTCTAAAATTTATAACACTTCGACGATAATTAGATGTCGTGTGTAGCTTAGTTTAATTATTAAACTTTGAAAGGTATGAAAGAATTGGTTTTGCTACCTATTCCATATATTGGTACATTATGATAAAGCTATCAAAGTAAGATCCCTTTATAAATGTATTTCAAGTTAGATCTGAGACTTTGTTGGTGAGGGTGGTGCTATTGTTATTTTGGATAAGTCGGATTATGTGAGAAAAAATGGTTGACCATCTTTCCCTTAGTGGCAGTTGTGTTAAGCTTAAGAACAATCCCCTTAAATCTATTTCTAACGAGATTGCCTTCACCATTAAGTCTATTCCCTCTCTTAATCCCTTTCGAGGAAGCTTATTGAGAGTAATCCCCTCACCCCTAGGATTTATGGCCTTCCAAAGATTAATAAACCGGGACCCCCTCTTAAGACCTAGTTAACACATTAGGTGTTTCTTTTCTTTATTATTTGGCTAAGTTCTTTGGCTCGAAAGCTTAAAGACCTTGGTAGGGCTGACGATTCTTATGTAAAGGACTCAACCTCTTTTATCCGGGAATGGAAGGACATCGAGGCTTGAACCCTGGTGATTTATTAGTTAGTTTTGATGTTTTCTCCTTATTTACCGGAATCCCATCCTGGAAGCTATTGAGGTCATTAAGTGAGTCACAAACCGAGATATTTCTAAGTTGGTCGTGCCTATGCCTCACCTCGACTTTTTTTTAGTTTCCAAGGCTCGAGTTCTATGAGAAAACCTGCATGTAGCATGTGTTCCCCTCTTTCCCCCGTTGTTGCTAACTTATTTATGGAGGATTTCAAAATGAAAGCCTTGGCCTCTGCTCAATCTCGACGAAAGAAAGTGGAAGAGGTTCATGGTGACACTTGTAAGCCATTTGGCCCCACGATCGTGAGAAGTTAGATTGAGCTGATCACCTGAATTCCCAGATCTCATTACATCAAATTCACTATGGAGGTTGAGGTGGATGGCTTCCTTCCCTTCTTGGATATTCTTTCTCTAGAAGGGATGACGGTTCAATCGCTCACCGGGTTTTCCGCAAAAAGACGCACACTAAACAATATCTTCATGCTAATTCCCATCACTTTCTGCTCAAAAATTTCGTGTTCTTTGCACTCGCGCTACCCCGAGCTCTTAGAATATCCGATGATAGCCATTTGGATTCTAATAAATCCCATCTTGTGGATGTATTTGAGACTAATGATTATAGAAAATCTCAAGGTCTTAAGGCCTTCCAAAGTCCTCTAAAGGCTCAAGAGACAAGTCTTCTTGGTTGGATCCTATCTCTAATGTGAATCTTCCGTTTATCCAAGTGGACCTCTGTTTACATTTTCCCACATAGTCCTTACGAGAAATATTGTCGCTCTTCTTTTAGGCCTATCGCACCCCTCAAGAATTCTCTCGTATCGATTTAAGGACCCTATAGAACCAAAGGACATGAAAGGTATTTATCTGGTTCCATGCTCGTGATACTCCCTATGTTGGGGAACAGGTCGATCCATTAGATAGAGAATTCCAGGAGCATGTCGCAGACATTAGGCATAGTCTATCTCGCACTTCTTCTTCGCGAGCATCGCCGGGAAATCATGTCACCATGTATGCATTGAAGACTCCAAATTCATTGCTAGGGTGATCACTTCCATCATAGAAAGCCGAGGGAGGCTATTGAAATTGAGAGACATCCTAGAAATCTCCATGAGAGATGATGGATGGAAACTAGGTAAGAGATGACGTGAGTCTCTCTCAGGTGACTCACACTTGCTTGCAATGTTTCTTTTGGTTTTATTCTCCTCCCCTATTTTTTTTATTTTTTATCTCCTTTCTTATATATATATATATATAAACTCATTATTTATATATTCAACCCCCTTTCTCCACCCTTTGTAATAATAATTATAAATCTTCCCTTGACTTCTTCATTTTTATATTTTTTATTTTCTAGATCTATAACTTATTCATTCTAATTTATTTATTTATTTTATTATTATTATTATTATTATAATTTTTTTTCTAACCCCGTATTATAAGCTACCCCTTTATCTCCTTTTTGGATTTTTATAATTTAACCCCCTCTCCCAAATTATTATATCTTTAAATAATTAAAAAATTTTAATTTTTATAACTAATTAATTAAATTAATTAAAAATATTTTAATTTTCTAACTAATTAAATAATTTAAAAACTTTTAATTTTCTAATTAATTAACTAAATAACGCTAGTTTTAATGGTTAGTTTTAATAGCTAACTCGGGCAATGATGCATCGTTACTATTTATTCACCGAGATCGTTTTCCCTCTTCGCCTTGTCCCGAGGATGAACCACATTAGATGGTTCAAAAAATGTCGACCAAAACCTAATGATGTGATTAATCCGAAATATTTTCTATCTATCTATATTTCAAGTTATCAAAAATGGTTAAATTATCAATTCACTTACACCTTTTGAAAGTAATAATAATAATAATATATTATTAGTTTTTTATAATATAATCTATTTTAAAAATTTATATATAATGCAATTATTAAATCATATAATTAACATAAATAAGAAGTGATATATCTATGATCCAAATATGACCCTCCCCTAATTACTATTAAGTTATCAATTCTTATATATATATATAATTTATGTTCCAAATAATTTTTTTAAATAAATTTTATGTATATCTAACTACAATTATTACATTAATTGTAACATAGATCAAAAATAGTAAAAAGAGATTGTATTTATTTATCAAGATATCAATAAAAATTGATAAATAAAATTGAAATATATATTATTATATTTTTATAATAATGTTTATGCTACTTTTTAGATCACCTTAATTAAACATATAAATCAATGGCTACAAACATTTTAAATAATCGTACCCATTAAAACTTTCTAATAAGTAAATTGAAAAATATATTATTATATTTTTTATAATAATATTTATGCTACTTTTGAATCACCTTAATTAAACATATAAATCAATGGTTATGAACGTTTTAAATTACTGTATCCATTAAAACTTTTTCTAGATGACCTTTTCTTGTGATTTTTGTGTAGAATTTCATCCTTATGCAGTTCTAGTATCTTTACAGATGAATCGATGGTGGAAAGAATGAGAAGGTGCCTTGGAATTGTTATCCGAGTGTGATATATCATTATCCTTGTGTAATAACCTATAAAGTTATTGATGTGATACCATTTGAATAAGGGATGGGGTTGATAGAAACAATTTCTTTCACAAGTTGTTAAAATTATAATAATTTTATTTTTATTATTTACACTACAACTTACAACTTAGGTTTCTAATTTTATTTAACAAATAACTTAGTTCTTTATTTCATTCTAACAAATTGATTAATAATATTTCAATATTATTATTAGAAAATAGAATAAATAAATATAGCAATTATTAATAAATTGAGTTCAATATTAATTTAAAATTGTTTATCTCAATTATTTTTTATGAGCATAGTGTTATCTTAACAATGAATCTATGAAGTATGGAGAAAGATTGAGTCTTTCAAGATGAAAACCAAGTTTTGAGTGCAAAATTTGAGAGATTTTCATCTCAAAATATTTAATTATTTTCTCTATTATTTATTATCATATTAGATCTATTTTAACTGCGAATTTATTAAATAGTCGAGTGATCAAATCTCTAGATGTGCAATTTACTTTTTGAGTACAAAATTGGAGAAATTTTTCATGTGAAAAGATTGAGTTTCTTTCCACAAGTGATAATTTTAAATTAAAATAAATCTATATTAGTTCTTAGTAATATAATTTATATTTACATACATTTTATATCATTATGTATAATAAAATTTTATTTTAAAATTTATTAAAAAAACTTATTTTAAAATTTATTAAAAAATTAATATGGTTAGATATATAGGAATCTGTAGAACTTATACCGTTTAATATATATATGTTTGAGCCAAAAAAAATATTGGAAAGTATTAAATATTTATATAATTATCGATTAAACTTAAATATAATATTGAAATATAATATACATTTAAATTTTAATGTTGTTTATATTATATATTTTTATATAAAATATATTGTATTTATAACTATATATTAATTAATTGATTATATTTTTATATGGTATAATGAATATAAATATAAATTAATAGTTGAAATTTATTTTAATATTACGTAAATAATATTGTTTTTTAATATTTATAATTTTAATAATAAAAATAAAATTACAATACAAAAATTTAGATTTAATTAATTAAATTTTTTTATTAAACATTACGTTTAATTGTTATTATTATTTATTTAACTTATCGTTATAATATCTCACTTTTATTAGGTTGTGGAGAGTCTCATTTACATGCTCAATTATTAAATTGTACACAACCTTTATACACAATTACATTGAAATATAAATTTTAACATATTAAAAATTTTTAAAAATATCAATGACTAAAAATATATAATTAACATAATTTTAAAATTTCTTATCTCAATTATGAATTAGTTCATATTTTCGATATGACATATTATTTAGTAATTATGTTGATATAAATTTTATTTTGAAGATTGTGCATGACACCGTTGAAATTTGTCATCCTCTACAATGTTGCAAATCTCAACCGTGCCCCATAGAAGAGATCATAAAACAATAAAAAATAATTATCAACAAAGGTTCCTCACCATCTTCGACATCAAAAAACACGCTTTGAGTTGTCCTCGCAGTATATCAGCATCACCTAGAGACCTTCGAAACACTTCCTCCATAACTTTCCGAATAGTCTTTATTGGAATGGCAGAGGATAAAGACACAAATTACACAAAGATTTCCATACAATAACACAAATGAGTTGCGCCTCTCTCATTAATCTTCAATCACTCTCAATCATAATGAATACATGAACCCTAGTGAAGGGTATTTAACCTAACTAACATGCACACACTCACATAACTCAACTTGACCATCACTCAGCTTAACTCACTCTCTAACTCACTTACCAAGTTCATTCTATCATCACAACTTTAACTAACTCAATGCTTACTTAACTTATTGTTTAACTCTGCATACGGGAGGTAATTACATATTTTAACACTCCCTTAATTACGACCAATAAACTAAAAACATTAACCTATGACAACTCAAACATACCCGTCGTCTATGCTCCATTGCTAGGCTATAACACCCTTAAGCTTTTTTTGTGAAACTCAAACACATCTATTGTAATGGATTTGTAAATATATCATCCAATTGATCACTAGATTTACAAGGCTTCAAGTGAATTCTCCATTGCTCACAAGTTCTCTAATAAAGTGATATCTAGTATCATATATGTTTGCTCTTTTGATGAAACACATTATTCTTGGATAGTGCAATCCTTGAAGTGTTGTCACAATATATTGTTGTTGATCCTCGTTTTTCTTTTATGCTTGAGCCCATCCAATACTCTTCTTAACCATATTGCTTGACATGTTGCTAAAGTTGTTGTTACATATTCGGCTTCTTACTCGATGATAGTGTCACGATGGGCTACTTCTTAGATGCCCATGCTATCACACCCGAACCAAGATGGAACACATAACCGGAAGTGCTCTTCCTATCATCCAAATTTCCGTAAAATCACTCATGTGTATCCATTCAAATCTTTCTTTTTGTACTTGAATACATTATGCCATAATCTCTAGTTCCCGCTATGTATCTTAGAATTATTTTTTCCAACACTCCAATGTGTGTATTTTGGAGTCTCCATAAATTTGGAAATCAAACTTACTCCTTGCATAACATATCCGGTCTTGTAGTCGTGAGATACATGAGGTTTCTAACCAATCTTTTGAATAGAGTTGATTGACATATGATCCTTTATCATCCTACTTAACATTGTACCTCGTTGCAAATGGTGTGGGTATAGTTTGCAATTATCCATCCCCGAATATTTTTTGGAAAAATCTCTTGCATATTTATTTTGATAAATAAAAATTCATTTTTAGGATTTCTCAACTTCAATGCCAAGAAAATATTTCAGTAGACCAAGATCTGTTATCTCAAATTATTTCATCATAGCAGCTTCGAATTCATCTATCTCAGGATCACCTGTAAAAATCATATAAGCAAACAATCAAAATCTGTCCATGCTCATTTACCTTTCTGTACAAGGTAAGCTCAATGTTTCTTAGATACAGAATCCATTCTTAATCATGTAATTTTCAATTCTGCTATACCATGCTCTAGGTTCTTACTTCAATCCATAGAGCGCTTTCTTCAACCTGTAAAATTTATCTTATTTACCTTCAACTTCATAACTTGGAGGTTGTTGCACATAAATTTCTTCTTCTAGAATTCCATTCAAGAAGGTTGATTTGACATCCATCTGATATACTTTCCACTTGTTCTCAGCTGCTATCGCTAGAACTGCTCTTACAGTATCCAATCTGGCTACCAGAGAAAATTTTTCCCCAAAGTCTATTCCCGATTGTTGCGAGAATTCTTTTGTTACAAGTTTTGCTTTAAATATGTCAATTTCACCTTTCTCGTTCAACTTAGTCTTGTACACCCACTTCACACCAATGAGGTTTTTATCCTTTGGAAAATTAACCAAATCCCATCTATCATTCTTTTCAATTGAATTCATCTCTTCATCCATGGCTTGCACCCAATTTTCATCTATGATTTCGTCTTCAAAAGAAGAAGGTTGCCATGCCAATAATGCAAAATTTGAAGTAACATCCAAATCATCATAAATATCTTTCAAACTTCTCATATTTTTCTTAATATTGCTTGATTCATTACCTGGTTGGTTGCTTGGAGAATTTTGGTCTGTTGATCTGTTTGAAGATCCATGCTGCTCTGAAAAACTTGGAGTCCTTGCTGGTGTAACTCTGTTTGGTGTATGTTCTCTTGATTCTTGCTTCTCCTTTTTTGCTACATCATCATCCTCCATCAATGGTGCTTGTGCATCGATTGGTTTATCTACAGTCCCATTCCATGACTCTTGTTCTTCGAACACAACATCTCTGCTAATTATTTTCTTCTTGGTGACATGGTTATACAATTTGTAAGATTTTGACTACTCACTATAACCAGTAAATATGAATTTTTCACTTTGATCATCTAATTTTCCTCTTATCTGCTTTGGCACATGTGCATAGGATATACATCCAAAAGCTCTGGAATGAGATACCCTGCATGAAATACCTAATCATGCTTCTTCTGGAACTCTATTCATCACAATCTTTTTAGGAGATCTGTTTATTACATAAACAACAAATGCAACTTATTTTTCCCAATACTCATTAGACAAGTGTCTTGCTTCCAACATGCTCCCTGTCATGTTCATGATTGTTCTATTTTTCTCTCTACTACAACATTCTACTACGGTGTGTATATGGTTGTAAACCGTCTTCCAATTCCACATTGTTTGCAATACTCATGGAATGCTTTCGAATCGTATTCTCCACCTCGATCTGGTCTCAATACCTTAATTATTCGATCACCTTAGTTCTTCGCTAAGGCTTTGAACTCTTTCAACTTTGCAAAAGTTTCAAAATTCTGCTTCAAAAAGTAAACCCGAGTCTTTCTGTTATAGTCATCAATAAAAGTGAGGAAGTAACAACTTCCACCAATCGACTGTGTCCTCATAGGTCCACACAAGTTTGTATGCACCAACTCAAGTGGTTTATTTGCTTTGTATGAAACTCCCTTCAGAAAACTTTTATGGTGTTTCTTTCCCAAGATGAAACACTCACAAGTACTAGCAAGTTCTTTGATGGGAGGTAATCCTCTAGCCATTTGTTTCTGCTGCAACAATCCTAAACCAAAAAAATGCAAGTGTCTAAACCGAAATTGCCATAACCAGTAATCATTAGAACATGCAGCTGTAAAAGAACTAACCTGATCATTGTAGTTCATAATTAGAGGAAATAGTTTGTTCCTCGTCATCTGCACCTTTTCTATCAGCTTCTTTCTTAGGGATTTGTCATAAATAACACACTATTGCCCTTAAAAGATAACTTTGTATCCTTTCTGTGTCAATTGACCAACACTAATCAAATTATGTTTAAGACTAGGAACATAATATACCTTTGATATTGTCTTTGGCTCCCCCTGCTTGGTCATAATGTTGATCACTCCTTTGCCATCTACATCCATAGTCTTTTCATTCCCCAACTTTACCTCTGTCTTCACATGTTGATCCAAATTTGCAACCAAATTCTTGCTGTCTATCATGTGGTTACTGCAACCACTGTCTAATAGCCAGACCTTGTCAGATGGTTCATGCATGTTGTTGCATGATAGGAGCATGGAGTTAGTATTCTTTGTACAACATTAGAACTTTGGTTTCCTTGATCAGCGAGCTTCTTCCTGCAATCACGAGCATAGTGACCAAATTTATTGAAATAATAACATCTCACCTTTGATTTGCCAGATCTATAATTATTGTTGAATATTTTGCTACTGTTGCTTCCACTTTCATGTTCATGCTCTTCTCGGCCATATCTCTGACCACCATAGCTTCTGTCTCATCCTCTGCCTCTCGATCGACCTCTGCCTTGACCTCTTGAAATAGAAAATTGACTTTTGAAAGTAGTTTCTAAAGTGGAATCCTTATTTCTGTCTATCCTTGCCTCATGCGATAGAAGTGATCCTATCAACTCATCAACTCTGATTTTTTCCAAATCCTTTGCTTCTTTTATGGCTACTACCACAACATCAAACTTGGTAGACAAAGATCTAAGGACCTTTTCAATAAATTTTCGATTTTTAATATCTTCACCCTAAATTTTTAACAAATTGACGATAGACATGACCCTATTCATGAAGGAATCAATGTCCTCTGTCTCCTTCATCTGCATAATTTCGAAATCTCTCCTAGTATTCTGCAATTTAACAATATTGACTGTTTCCATACCTTGATAGCTTGTCACCAAGGTTTCCCATGCCTCTTTTGTTGAAGACGTGATAATTATCTTCTGGAACACTACTCGGTCCACTCCCTACTGGATCAGAAGAAACGCTTGTGCATTCTTCATCTTGTCTTTCTTCCATTGTTCCCTATTTGCATTATTGAGAGCTCATTCTTCTACATCATCTTGAGGTTCTGCAAACCAAAACTTGACATGATTCCAAACATCGTGCGTTTTTAGCAAGATCTCTATCTTAATGACCCACACATCATACTCCTTCCGTGAGAAAAAAGAAAATTGTGGTTGAAAGATGCTTGTGACCATCTTTCTTCAAACAAAAAATTCACTTATGAAACCCTAAAATTTTTTATATGCATTGCAAAGCTCAAAAAAATCCTTATAATAAAACCCTAAATTTTGTTTTTATAAAAAAAAAAAATCCCCTTTTATATATAACAAACCTTTAAAAAAACTTATTATAATCTCCACTCATCAAAAAAAACACTTTTCAAAAATCCTTTTGAAAATCACCTTTTCAAAAATTCACCTTTGAAGACTCACGTGCATATATGAAAAACCCTTTTCCAAAGGTTTTTCCTTTTATAAAAACTCCTTCGAAACAATTTGCGTAACCATTTTGGAATATATATTAACTCTTACGGATTCATAAAAGCTTTTTGATATGGCTTTTAAACGAAAATTAATGCGCAAACGCTTCGGTAGGGTTGTAGAAGTGCGTTTACCTCGAAAGCAATTTGATGGGTTACTGCCTTAACGCACAGAAAATACCAAGGAACCCGCGTGCCCCTAAAAGGCGATAAGTTTATTGACGGTAAATCGGCTCTCTGGTGAGATCACCAGCGTTATAACACTCTCTTTATTTTTTATTTTTTAAGTAATCTTGAATCACTCTTAATTACAATGATTTAACCTAATTTGACATGCACATACTCACATAACTCAACTTGAATATCATTCACTTAACTAACATTCTAACCAAATTCATCTATCACATAACTTTACTAACTCAACCCTTACTTAACTCTTACTTAAATGAACTGATTGTCTAACTCTAATTATATATTTTAAAAGTCTTTACATTCTGCCAAATTATACTTATATGCTTCATTTAGTCTGCCTATGGTCCCATTTTGATCCCTGTGTAGAACTATAATACTCATGTTGCAATATTTACCATTGGCTGAAACAAACTCCATCGACGTTTCGTTTGATGTTAAATTAACCCTTACTTAACTGAACTGATTTTCTAACTCTAATTACAAATTTTAAAAGTCTTTACATTCTGCCAAATTATACTCATATGCTTCATTTAGTCTGCCTATGGTCCCATTTTGATCAACTATAATACTCATGTTGCAATATTTACCATTGGCTGAAACAAACTCCATCGACGTTTCGTTTGATGTTAAATTATCTGTTGGAGTTGAAAAACCCGTGGGACGAATACAATTAGAATTTATTTCAAGTTTCAACAGACGTTTTATCGCATACTTGGTCACATTGCAAACCAATTTCCTTCAACAATCCCTTCACTTCCCCCATTTTTAATCCGTTGTTTTCTATTTTCACCTATGTGTTTTCAGTCATGTGAGATAATTTCAAATCAGTTCCACTCAAAACTCCCTTGGATTCCTGGTTTAGAAAATTATTTTGTTGCCATTCGGAACACTAATTTCTTAATTTACCGTGTTTTCATCCCCAACGGTAAATTCTCTGTTTACCATTTTTTCATCCTGGACACTAATTTCTTCAGTTGCCCTATTTTCATCATTCACTCTGCTTTCATCATCACATTGTTGAAATCCATTAACAACATGGAACCCGTTTTGGCGGGGAGCATCTTTGGCTTCAAATTTCTGCACAGTGGAAGGGGATGGTCAGTGTCGTTTATGATTGATAACATAAGTAGATGCGGTAAAAGACGGAGAAACGTAAGGAATGATGATAGTTTGTACCGTAGTGTACAGAGTCAGTGAAGAAAAAGTCAGAAAGTTTGGGGTTCTCATGTTTCCTCTAACTAATATAAGTGATATAGTGAAAGCTTTAGAATTTTTTCATAGATGCCAGTCTTTATTGGAAATATTGCCTATTTGAACACGAAATATTTGTCACGAAATATTTGTCAAGTCAGGTGATGAAAGTTGATGAGGAACACATTTTTTTGGATTTCAATGCCTGGAGACGTTGTTGTGAGACCTATGAATGTATAGCGAAATACATGGTAATGGGGCTAAAGGTGAAAAATCTTGCAACTTCCAAAATGGCAACACACCTTTCCTCATTTCAATGTAAAATTTGTCGGATCTCAAAAAGAATCACCCACATTATTGCAAAGAAATTTTTGGCAGTGAGCAAGATACAAATCTTTGTAAATACCCTGTCGAGTAAGATCCATAACCATAGAAGTTGGAAGCAACGACACAATTGACAATGTGAAGGCCAAAATTCAAGTCAAAGAAGGCAAAGAGGCCTCTCCATGGTGCCTATTTGTCAATTTCCTTCATCTTCTTGTGTTGCAGAAAATGATCCTTATTTTCCATCTACATGAGATTCAACTCAACATAGGTTAATATTATGCGGTTATTTCCTTGTACTAATATTTTTCAGCCGTCCATCCGAACCAACAACTTCTGGTATTGGTGGGAAAGTAGTTGGAAGATGGTCGCACTGGAAGATTACAATATTCAGAAAGGTGATTCTATTTGTAATCTGAGCTTCATTGGTCATATTTATTTTAGTTTTTTTCTACGTTTAAATTTTTCATTAGTGATGGGATTTGTAATTTTGATCTCGGCTGATGGTTATGATTTCGTAGCATCAACCTTGCAGCTTGTGGTGAGGCTTCGTGCGCGTATTATAGAGCCTTCTTTGATGGAATTGGCTAGGAAGTACAGCGAAGATAAGATGATGTGCATAAAGTAAGTTAATTGTCTATTCATCTAATTATTTCTTTACTTATAGGGTTTCTCTATATGTTTTTCTTAAATATGAAAGTTTTTAAAAGTAAATTTCAATGATTTAAGTGGATACTTTGGTAAGTAATTTGATTTGTTTCCCCTTGAGATCATCTTGCTACTCTATCCTACCTAATTTCTAGTTTTCACTAGGTATGGTTTTCGTTTACTCTTTCTTGCCTCCAATTTTTTCCCAATCATTCATTAATATAATATTTATACCATCGTTTACAAAATGTATTTTAATTTTTTCTTTCATAATTGTTTTTTGCAATAGTTCTTTAAAAACCCTGATTTATTTTTGGTTACTAGGTCTCTTTTAGTAAAAATGGCCTTGTTTCTTTGAATTTATTCATGTTGTAGTGCATGCAAAGTCATCCCCTTTAACCATGTATGACATCTCATACCACACACCTGCCATGTCCCTATTTGCGTAGAGGTGCATATTGTGAAAGGTGGCCTTGAAGTTCAAAAAGTTTTTATATTTCTCGTACAATGTAGGTGAGAGTCGTGCTTTGACTGCATTGTTTGAAATTTTTCTGCATCAAATAGCACCGAGGGGATTTTATTTTTTGTCACCTTGGAAGGAAGATTTGAGTTCAAGAATGATGCATACTTGGCGACCTCAAAGAGATATGGCTAGATATCTGGTAACTAGTACTGCAACGATGGTCTCCAACTAATCAGTGCGACCAATAAAAGTAGCCAAGAATAATGAAAATACTTGTCATCCTCCTACACTTCTCGAATATTCTCTAAAAACTCAGTGAAAAGGTAATTTGCCCAATCATATTACACTCCTTTCATGCACTGAGTAGTAATCTTAATCACATCCACAGGGACTTTTGTTGCATTTCACTTCCTTATCATTTTGCATGTGAGGATCAGGGTAGAAAATTTAACCACCAGAGAATTAATTTATTGGACCAAAAATCCTCTGGTATTCCTATTCACCCCATATGTCTTCTTAACTTCATCAGTCACCTTTTTCTCCCACCCCTTCCGAAGTCCGCCCCTGGATCCTCACCTTGGTAAGGCAACTTAGTGATCTGATGAATTAGCATGTCATCGATTGGGATGGGCTCTCATAGCCACAAACAATTATCATGCACCACGACGAGGAACTGGCACAAGAAAATATTATTTATGGTGTTGCGCTCAAAGTGCGGAATGTTCAGAGGGTTCAGCAACCCATACTATTGCAATCCCAATGCCCATGCATTTGGTTCAACCTTGACGACTCCTTCGTCATAAAGCAACTGCTCTAAATACTATAATGGCACAAGTTCGAGGAAATTTGCACGGTCAGCCAAGTCCCAATCTTCCAGCTTGAGTAAAGTAAATTTCCTAAACATGTCCCCTTCAAACGACACATTCTCCAGAAGAAGTGGTGTGTTGATATGGGACTTGACCTTATCCAAGTCCCTCATGACTTCAACAGATTTCTTGCACGATGCCATATACTTCAGCTTCCACGACATTGGGTTTATTTCTTCAGCAATATCTTCCTCCATGATCACTTATGGTTCTTCAGCCATTGGTATCTTCTGTCATTCACTTGGGATTGATTTAGGCTTCGAAGTGTTCTTGCGCGGAGACTTCCGAGTCTTCAAAGTCTCCCCTTTCTTCGTCTTATGAGGTTGAGGTTCCAGCGCAGGTGTTTCATCAGTGGGCATTACAGAGGGGGTAGGCTCTATAGCAGTCATACTTGTAGGGATTAAATTACCTAACCCTCTTTGGCACAACATCTCGAACAAGATTTTTCTGATGCTCAAATATAAACTCAATTAAGCACACTGATGGCAATGGAAACAAATCTCTTGGAAAGCAAAGGGAAATAATGTGACCCTTCCTTCCATATTTATAGCGATGGCACAACCTAAACGACCTGATATCTGTTGATTCAACCTCATAAATGCTAAAACGAATCCAAATTTGGCATAATCACCTACATAAATGCAGGTTAGTTGCTCCTCCAAAAAGTAATAAATTTGTCTTATCAAGATTAACTGTTCCAATGGCTAGTTTCTGGCCCATCTACGACCGTTTCAACCTTCTGGTGTAGCCTCTGTGCAAATATCGTAGATACCATCACTTTCTCAATCTTTGTCGCACATTCATACTTCTCCAAGACTTGACAAACTTCTTTATGGTCTTGTTCCCTCTCACAACTATCTAAGGCACTTAAACACTTCTCGAGCCATATATTCATTTGGCACACTCAGGGATAGGATCATCCATGCATGGTTTCAACCGACTTCCATTCACATGCCCAGGAAGGGCTTTGCCACTTAAGGTGACCGGACGTACCTCACGTCCTTCTGTGATCTCCTTGACAATATAATGTCCAAGAAAATGCATTTTTAACCTTCCACGGTGGCACACAAACTTGTTGTCAATAAAAAAACCAAATCATCCTCCTTGAAAATATTTTGTCTAATGTGCTTGTCATGCCAAGCCTTTTCACACGCCTTTTACACTTGCTGATGGAAACTAACAATGAATTTGTCCTCCTGCAGCACAACTAGTTGTGATAGTCTCTCTTCCATGCTATCTTGATCAACCATGTTAGTTACCATTGCAATGTGCAGACTAGGGACAATATATTCCATTGGCATAACAACCTCTTATCCATACACAAACCTGAAAGGGGTCTGTCGTGTCAATTTCTTCCATGTAGTTTTGTATGCCCACAAAACCGTAGGTACACACACATCCCAATCATCCTGATTATCATTGCAAACTTTTGTGAGCGCATTTTCCAAAATCTTGTTAAGTGCTTCTACCATACCATTTTCCTGTGGATGATACATTGTACCCTTCTCATGGTGCATCTTAAACTCCATTGTTAAATATTGAATAGTCTCATTCACAAAATGTGTACCCTAGTCACTCATCAAGATCTTAGTGTAACAAATCCACTTACTCAATTTTTTTTCTATTTATAGAAATTCTGGTAATACTCATAATTCTTTTTCTACACTTTCGTCATTAAATATTGTCGCAAAAATACAATATTACAGATTTTTACGACTAAATTTACTTGCTTTCATTGTCTTTTCTCGATCTTTTATTTCTTAATAAATACCTTTGTTACCATGAATATTTTAAGGAAATCTATTTCCTTTATTTGCTAAAGAAAAAATATTAATTTGTCTTGTATACTTTTTCGTTATTTTAAATTCTAACCAATGTATCCATCACTATTCTTATTTCCTATCATCATAGGATTAAAACTGATGTTATTTATTTCAATGGAATCTACTTTATACTTATATATATATAGTAGTCCATTCTATGTATATTTTCCAACATTATTAAATATATAACTCTTTATATATTAGTCACTTGGCAACACTTCTTATATATATCTTTCTAGCTAATAATAACATTTACATTACTTTAATGGAAATCTTAGTACATATATATGCATTGTCTTCTTATCACAAGTTACCATATCAAATTTCTTATGCTAAATTCTATACCTCTGGAATATGCTTTTCAAAAACATAAATACATATGTTACGCCATTTATATATATATATATATTCTCTCGACATTATTGAACCTTCACAAATTCATATACTTTACCCCTTCTAGGAATTTTCCCGAATTGCTACTAATCATACACATACATTGTATTGCATCATTTTACTTTAACATAAAAGATTGTTTTCAAAAAAAAAAGAATATATATATATATATTACTCTATATATATATTTACCATTACCTTTCTTACACACGTCAACTTATGCATTCTTTCACCCAATGTACATATCATATCATATGTACATATCATATCTATTGATAATCACGAATTGTACATATATCACATACGTTCGAAATGGATGTGATTGGCAGCTATGGTTTGTATTAACATTTACATATCAATTGTTTGTATTAATGTTGTATATAATTTCGTTCACTTGAGTTTTTGCTTCTCTGTATGCATTAAATTCGAATTGAGGGGACAACTATCTGTATTAAAGCCTTATCGTTTTGCAAATTGTAACTCATTTATGAGTCTTACCATCGCACCTGCAAGTCACATGGATTTTATATGGATTTAAGATGCGTGTAGGGTAGATATCCTTATGCATCAACAATGTAAATTGATGTTGGGTTTTTCCTTTGGTGAATGACTTAGATTCTTGGTTTCATCTTTTTCATTTGCACATCTTCGTTCTTCTTATTTCTTTGGTATGAGTCATACACAAAAAACTTTGTTCTGTAGTTCTCTGCGTTGAGGTTCAATGAAACTCAGACCAGACTGATATTCTCCCTTGTCCAGAAGTCTCAATCTTACATGGACTTATGGGAACCCAAATGTCTTCCTTCCTCCTCTGAAGTTTTCAATATTATTCCAGGTAAAAATTTCACAGTTTGTCTATGTATAGTATTGTTACTCTCTACATGTTCATTTGGCACTCTTTGTCACATTGTTTGAGTTATAATGCATTATCATTATAGTGCTGAATTTATTTACAAAATTTCGGTTCGTTTGCAGATTTGTTCTCGCAACACATTTTGGTCCCATTACCATATTTTTCCATAGAATTTCTGATGAAGAAAGGTAAGATACTCTTTGCTTTCTTACGATGTCGTATTCAATTTTAATTTATTTACCTCCATTTAGAGGGTTTCACGCAAAATTTGTACAATTCTCTGCATTTTAAATTTATTATCCACAACCTATGAAATTTCCCATTTTGTTTATACATAAGTTGCAATTAAATGTAAAACTAGTTTGGTTCTCCATTCCCAGTTTTCATATGATTGATTTCTGAGTTTTTCATTAATTTTAGTTCGTGGATTTTAATTGGAAAACCTCATGGTGAGAACAAAGGGATTTCCCCCAATTTAGTTCTTTTCAATGTCTACATATTCACTTCCTTGGTTTACTGATTTAAATATGCTTTGTATTCAAAACTTTCTCATACTGAAGTTAATTCAGAATTTTTATGGAACGATACTTAGGGATTTTCGAAAGGTTTATACCGCTTTTCACTTCACAAAAACTTGAATACTAAACTTTCCCCAAGTTTCAATTCCCTTGGCTTTATAATGACAAAGTTTTATCTCTTCACAGAGTTTGGATTTTCGCAAATTAATAATCTCTATTTTCCACAATTTAATTAATTCATTGTGTCATACAATTGATAAATATAGATTCAATTTTAGGTTATTATTTAGCAATTTTAGTTACTCTAAAACTTAAATAAAAATTTAGACATTAAAATTAATTTTAGACATTAAATAATAAATTTATAATAAATTAGAATCTATTTTTGGGTTATTATTTTAGATTAGAATTAATTCAATTAATATAGATGATTCAAAATAAAAATTTTAAATATTTATTAAAAACTTTTTAAATATTTATTATTTAAATTACATTATAATAAAAAGCTTAAAAGGAAAAAATTTTAAATAAAATTTTAATAAAATAAATTTTATTTTAAATTAATTAAAATAATTTATTGTCGGCTCTTCTCATCATCATTAGCCTTCACTATTTATACCTTGACCTTTTGCGACCTTCTTGAATTTTTCATTCATTTCTCGTCCTGAAGATGGATTCCCGTTGGGATTCGAAACGTCGACAATTGTTTTATGATACCGTGGATAATCTGGTTTCTACAAATAACGATAACCACAGAAGTTTGAGAACCATAATTACCAGGATATGTTACTTCTCTAATTTTGATTTGTTTATATATATATATATATATATTCGAATTACATTTGCGTTGACATAGAAGATTCTTGAATTCGAACATAATGGTGATTTCTTCTCCAACCGAGATACCCTCCTTCATATTGGTAAGATATTTATTACTTTCATATTCCTATCCTCTGTTTACCCCCGAGTTCATCAGAATTTAAGACTCATTTACCTCTATGTATTTTTTACGGAGGGATGCTAATTTTCTTTTAAATTTTAATTAGGAACTCCACTTTAATAAAATTCCTACCTATACATTGTCTTTAACAATGATAGCGAAATTCTCATTTTTTGATACATTTACCATATCCATCTGTATCAAAAGAACTAGTATTACATTCGCCTTCATAACTATTGTTCATTCTATACCCCTTACTTTGATTTCATATAGTAGGATGAAATTTCTGAATTGAATTTAATCCTAATTACAATCTCAGAAATAGATTTTAAATTCATTTGATTTTCAAATCAGTTAGAGTTTATAGAAGTTGATATTTTGACTATAATTAATAATTATAATATTTTCTTCTATCTCTATTCCTGGAAAACCATCCTTTTCCAGATTTACATAGTTTTCTCAACTATGCCAATATCTATTGTTCAAGGCTACAACCATCCTCATAGGTAATTAATTTTTTATCTCTTCCTTATAATTAATTACTATATTCAATTTCGTTCATTCTCGTTTAAGTTTATGTACTTAACATTTTGTTTCTGTCATGTACAGGAGGAATTTCCACCTTACTAGTACTTAGACAATTAGAATTCCTTTTGATTATTTTTTTTTGTCCAAATTCTCTGTCTCTTGCAATTTCTTTTAATAAATTAATAATAGTATTCTAACACTTATGTACATACATCATTGCTGGTATGTCAAAACTCATTATATTTCCATTTCAACTCTTTACATTCCACTGTCAGGAGATATGATACCACCTTTCACCTTCTCACACGTCGGCCACCTTTCACATTTTTACAGGTCGATCATTCGAATATAGAGGGTTCTGCTACCTCTATATCCCGTTTACTAATTTCAAATCCACACTCTATAGTTGAAATATTTAATGGATGAATTTAAGTCAAAATGTAATTAAACTATTGATTTTACTATTTTTAAGTAAATTGTAAGATGTTGTTATCTTCATCTATATAAGAGGAAGTTCATATATGTAAAGACTGTTATATGAAATTTAAATATATTTGTGTTCAATACATATCAATCCCTATATGAACGAATATGCATAGAATATAAAGTATGTATTTTATGACAACATATTAGATTTCTAGTTAACTGCAAATCTGAAGTATCTATTTCCTCATTCAGATTTTTACTTTCATTATTCAAACTTAAAGTTTACAATTTCATTGTCTATGCATCAATTTAGATGGACCTAACAAAATATTTAGACCCTTCCCCAGGGTTTAGAGATTCTGTATGATGGTCCTAATATTCAGTTTAGTCTATGTAACCATAGAGAAATTTTACCTATATTAGGTATGGTTAAAATTATGTTAAATACATATGAAAACTACTTATTTCTGAACTCAGCAGACTATTACACATAATTTATAAAATAAATTACATGTATAAAAATTTCAACCACAATTCATCAAATACAACCATATCTAACTACATCAGAATTACATAAAATATAACAACAATATAAGACAGAAACTCACAGAATGTGCATACCAATCTGGTAAAGACTATTTGCCACCCAAACTTGAGAGACCAATGGCTAAAGAACCATATGTGATCATCGAGGAAGATATTGTTGAAGAAATAAACCCAATTTCATGGCAGCCGAAGTATATGACACTGCACAAGAAATCTGTTGAGGTCACGAGGGACCTGGATAAGTTCAACTCCCATATCAACACACAAATGCTTCTAGAGAATGTTTTGCTTGAAGGGGACATGTTTGTGAAATTTCCTTTACTCAAGATGGAATATTGGGACCTGGATGACCGTGTAAAGTTCCTCGAACTTGCTCCATCATAGTATTTGGAGCAGGTTTCCTTTGATAGAAGAATCATCAAGGTTGAACCAAATACATGGGCATTGGGATTGCAGCAGTCTCGGATACTGAACCTTATGAACATTCCGCACTTTGAGCACAACACCATAAGCATTATTTTCCTGTGCCAGCTACTCCCCCTAGTGCATGATGATTGTCTGTGGCTAGGAGAGCCCATCCTGATCAATGACATGCTAATTCATGAGATCACCAAGTTTCCTTACCAAGGCGAGGATCCAGGGGCGGGCTTTAGAGGGAAGGGGAGAGAGAAAAAGGTTTTTGATGAGGTTAAGAAGACATATGGGGTTAACAAGAATACCAGAGGATTTTTTTTCTAGGAATTTAATTATCTGGTGGTTAAATTTTCTACCATGATCCTCACATGAAAACAGATAAGGAAGTGTCATGCAACATAATTCCCTACATATGTGATTAAGCTAGATATTTAGTGCGTGAAATCAGTGTAGTATGATTTGGAAAAGTACCTTTGCACTGAGTTTTTAGATTTAAGGAAAGTACCTCTACCCAAAGTACGCAAAAATTTCAGATTTATTTTTGGTCATAAGGTATCTTCTAGAAAAAATGGCCTTGTTTATTTGAATTTATTCATGTTGTAGTGCGTGCAAGGTCATCCTCTATAACCATGTATGCAATCTCATACCACATGCCTGCCATATCCAACTTTTCATGTAGGTGCAAATTGTGAAAGGTGGCCTTCAAGTCCACACATTTATTATATTTCTTGTACAATGTAGGTCACAGTCATGCTTTGACTGCACCGCTTGAAATTTTTCTGCATCAAATAGCACTGAGAGGATTTTATTTTTTGTCACCTCGGAAGGAAGATTTTAGTTCAATAACAATGCATACTTGGTAGCCTCAAATAGATCTGCCTAAATATCTAGTAACTATTACTGGGATGATGGTCTCCAACTAATCAGTGCGACAAATAAGAGTAGCCAAAAATAATGAAAATTCTTGTCATCCTCTTGCACTTCTCGAATATTCTCTAAAAACTCAGTGCAAAGGTACTTTGCCCAATCATACTGCACTCCTTTCACGCACTGGGTACTTAGCTTAATCACGTACACTTGGACTTCTGTTGCATTTCACTTCCTTATCATTTTGCATGTGAGGATTAGGGTAGAAAATTTAACCACCAGAGAATTAATTTATTGGACGAAAAATCCTTTGGTATTCCTGTTCACCCCATATGTCTTATTAACCTCATCTATATAATTTTTCTCTATCCCCTTCCCTCTGAAGTCCGCTCGTAGATCCTCGCCTTGGTAAGGTGGATTAGTGATTCTATGAATTAGCATGTCATCGATCAGGATGGGCTCTCCTAGCCACGAAAATTATCATGCACCAGGGCAAGCAACCGGCACAAGAAAATATCATTTATGGTGCTGCACTCAATTTTAGGAATTTTTAGAAGGTTCAACAACCCATTTTACTGCAATCCCGATGCCCATATCTTTTTTTCAACCTTAATGACTCCCCCGTCATAGGACACCTGATCCAAATACTATGATGGTGCAAGTTCGAGGAACTTTGCATGGTCAGCCAGGTCTCAATCTTCCTGCTTGAGTAAAGGCAATTTTGCAAACATGTCGCTTTCAAAACAACACATTCTACAAAAGCAGTGGTGTGTTGATATGGGACTTGACCTTATTCAGGTCCCTTGTGACTTCAACAAATTGCTTGTGCGACACCATATACTTTGGTTGCTGTGACATTGGGTTTATTTCTTCAACAACATCTTCCTTGATTATCACTTTTGGTTCTTCAGAAATTGGTCTCTTCTGTCATTTAGATGGGGTCTACTTAGGCTTCAAAGTCTTCTTGCGCAAATAATTCTTAGTCCTTGAGGTCTTCCCTTTCTTCGTCTTATGAGGTTGAGGTTCCAGCACAGGTGTTTCATCAATCGGCATCACAGAAGGAGTAGGATCTATAGCAGTCATACTTGCAGGGATTAAATGAGGTAGCCCTCTTTGGCACAACATCTTGAAGAAGGCTTTTCTGATGCTAAAAAATATACTCAACTAAGCACACTCATGGCAATGGACACAAATATATTGGAAAGAAAATGGAACTAATGCGACCCTTCCTTCCATATTTATAGCGATGGCGTGGCCTAAATGACCCGATATATGTTGATTCAACCTCATAAATGCTAAAAAAAATCCAAATTTGGCATAATCGCCTCCATAAATGCAGGTTAGCCACTCCTCCAAATGGTAATAAAATTGTATTATCCAGATTAATTGTTACAACATCTAGTTTCTGGCCCTTCTAGGACTGTTTCAAACTTTTAGCATAGCCTCTCTGTGGATATCTCAAATGCCTTCGCTTTCTCAATCTTCGTCACACCGACATTCTTCTCCAATACTTGACAGACTTCTTTATGGTCCTATGCCCTTTCACAACTATCTAAGGCACTAAGACACTTCTCCAGTCATATATTCATTTGGCGCGCGCAGGGATGGGATCATCCATGTATGGTTTCAACCGACTTCCATTCACATACCCAGTAAGGACTTTCCCACTTAAGGTGACCAGACATACCCAACCTCCTTCTGTGATATCCTTGACAATATAAGGTCCAAGAAAATTCATTTTGAACTTTCCACAGTGGCGCACAAATTTTCTTTCATATACCAAAACCAAATCATCCTCCTTGAAAATCTTCTGTCTAACGTGCTTGTTATGCCAAGCCTTTTCACGCGCCTTTTGCACCTGCTGATGGAAACTAACAATGAATTTGTCCTCCTCTGGTGCAACTAGCTGTGATAGTCACTCTTCCATGATATCTTGATCAACCATGTTAGTTACCAATGCAATGTGAAAACTAGGGACAATATATTCCATTGGCATAACAACCTCTTATCCATACACCAACTTGAATGAATTTTGTCCTGTCAATTTCTTGCATTTAGTTTTGTATGCCCACAGAATCACAGGTACACACAAATCCCAATTGTTCTAATTATCATTGCAGACCTTTGTGAGCGCATTTTCCAAAATCTTGTTAAAGTTTACTACCATACCATTTTCTTGTGGATGATATAGTGTACTCTTCTGATGGTGCATCTTAAACACCATTGTCAAAGATTGAATAGTCTCATTCACAAAATCTGTACCCTGGTCACTCATCAAGATCTTAGTGTAACAACTCCACTTAATTTTTTTTCTTCTATTTATAGAAATTCTGGTAATACTCACAATTCTTTTTGGACACTTTCATCATTTAATATTGTCGCAACAGTACAATTTTATATATTTTTATGGCTAAATTTATTTTCTTTCATTGTCTTTTCCTGATCATTTATTTCTTAATAACTACCTTTCTTACCATGAACATTTTAAGTAAATGTATTTCATTTATTCACTAAAGAACAAATATTAATTTGTCTTTTATACATTTTTCGTTATTTTAAATGTTAACCAATGTATTCATCACTATTCTTATTTCCTATCATCATAGAATTAGAATTGATGTTAATTGGAATCTAGTTTAGTCTATATATATATATATATATATATATATATATATATATATATATATCTTAGTCCATTCTATCTATATTTTCAAACATTGTTAAATATATAACTCTTTATATATTAATCACATGGAAACCCTTCTTATATATATCTTTCTAACCAATAATAACATCTACATTTCTTAATGGAAATATTATTACATATATATGCATTTTCTTCTTATCACAAATTACCATATCAATTTTTTGATGCAAAACTCCATAGCTCTAGAATATGGTATTCGAATACATATATACATATGTTACCCCACTTATATATATATATATATATTATTAACCCCAATAATCATTTTAACGTATTTTCAATGAATGTATATATTATTTCGATATTATTAAACCTTTAAAAATTCATATACCTTACCCCTTCTTAAATTTTCCTCAATTGCTACTAACCATACACATACATTGTATTGCCTCATTTTACTTTAACTTAAGAGATTGTATTCGAATATATATATATATATATATATATTACTCCATATATATATTTACCATTACCTTTCTTACACATGTCAACTTATATATCCTTTCACCCAATGTACATATCATATCTATTGATAATCATGAATTGTACATATATCACATACATTCGAATTGGATGTGATTGGCAGCTACATTTTGTATTAAAATTTACATATCAATTGTTTGTATTAATGTTGTATTTAATTTCGTTCAATTGAGTTTTTGCTTCTCTATATGCATTAAATTCGAAATGAGGGGATGACTACCTGTATTAAACCCTTATCGTTTTGAAAATTGCAACTCATTTATGAGTCTTACCATCACACTTGCAAGTCACATGGATTTTATATGGATTGAAGACGCACGTAGGGTGGATCTCCTTGCGCATCAATGATGTAGATTGCTACTGGGTTTTTCCTTACGGTGAATGACTTAGATTCTTGTTTTCATCTTTTTCATTTGCACATCTTCATTTTTTGCATTTCTATGGTATGAGTAATACCCAGAAAACATTGTTTCATGGTTCTTTGCAGTGAGGTTAAATGAAAATTCAGACCAGACTCTTTTTCTCCCTTGTGTAGACGTCTCGGTCTTACATAGACTTATGGGAACCCAAATGTGTTCCTTCCTCTTCTGATGTTTTCAATATTATTCCAGGTAAAACTTTCACAATTTGTATATGTATAGTATTGTTACTCTCTGCGTGGTCATTTCACACTCTCCGTCGCGTTATTTGAGTTATAATGGATTATCATTATAATGTGGAATTGATTTACAAAATTTTGGTTTGTTTGTAGGTTTGTTCTGGCAATACATTTTAATCCCAAAACCATATATTTATCCAGAATTTCTGATGGCCAGAGGTAAGATACTCTCTGCCTTCTTACGATCCCATATTTGATTTTTATTTCTTTACCTCCATTTATAGGGTTTCACCCAAAATTTATAGATTTTGTACATTTTAAATTTATTATCCGTAACCTATGCAATTTCCCATTTCGTTTATACATAAGTTGCAATTAAATGTAAAATTAGTTTAGTCGTCCATTCCCGGTTTTCATCTGATTGATTTCTGAGTTTTTCATTAATTTTAATTCTTGGATATTAATTGGACAACCTTGTGGTGAGAACAAAGGGGTTTTCCCCAATTTAGTTCTTTTCAATGTCTACATATTCACTTCCTTGGTTTAATGATTTAAATATGCTTCATATTTGAAACTTTCTCATACTGGAGTTAATTCAGCATTTTTATAGAATGATAATTATGGGTTTTTTAAAGGTTGATACTATTTTTCCCTTCACGAAAACTTGAATACGAAACTTTCCCCATGTTTTTATTCCCTTGGCTTTATAATAACAGAGTTTTATTTGTTCACAGAGTTTGGATTTTCACAAATTAATAATCTTTGTTTTCCACAATTTAATTAATTCATTGTATCATACAATTGATAACTATAGATTCGACTTACTAGGATATGTTACTTCTCTAATATCAATTTTCTATATATATATATATATGAATTACATTTGCATTGACAAAGAGGATTCTTGGATCCGAACATAATGGTGTATCCTTCTCCAACCGAGATACCCTCCTTCGTATTGGTAAGATATTTATTACTTTCATAGTCATGTCATCTATTTACCCTCAAGTTCTTAGGAATTTAAGCCTCGTTTACCTCCATGTTTTTTTGAGAGAGAGATACTATGTTTCTTTTAAATTTTAATTAGGAGTTCGAGTTTAATAAAATTCCTACCTATACATTGTCTTTAACAATGATAGTGAAATTATCATTTTTCAATACATTTACCATATCCATTATGTATCAATAGAACTAGTATTATATTCACCTTCATAACTATTTTTCACTCAATACCCCTTACTTTGACTTTGTATAGTAGAAGGGGAAATAACATCTCAAATTAACTGGACGTAGTTATGGAAACATTCTGATCTAAAGCAAGCTTAAATAAGTTGTTCCTAGTTAGACAAGGGGTTGTCTACACTGTGGAATATTTGGTCTTTACTAGGGGGCGTTGTGGATTAAGCTCAAGGTTGGGTGGCAAATAGTCTTTACCAGATTAGCATGCACATTCTATGAGGTTATGTCTTATATTGCTGTTATATTTTAAGTAATTCTGATGTAGTTAGATATGGTTGTATTTGATGAACTGTGGATAAAATTTTTATACATGCATTTTATTTTATAAATTAGGTGTAATAGTCTATTGAGTTCAGAAATAAGTAGTTGTCATATGTATTTAACAGAATTTTAACCATAGCTAGTATATTTAAAATTTATGTATGGTTACATCGACTAAACTGAATATTAGGAACAACATACAAAACCTCTAAACCCTGGGGAAGGGTCTAAATTTGTTGATAGGTCCATTTGAATAATTTTAGTATAAGTACAAATAAATAATTTAATTTAGCCGTAACCAGAGCAGGAAATTATTGAAAAGATGAGAAAATTTAAACAGAGTATGGTTTAGATAACTTGAAGAAACATAAATAAATATATGAATTAACGCATAGACAATGAAATTATAAACTTTAAATTTGAATAATGAAACTAAAAATCTAAATGAAGAAATAAATACTTCATATTTGTAGTTAATTAGAAATCTAATATGTTGTCATAAAATACATACTTTCTATTCTACGCATATTTAATCATATAGGGATCGATATGTACTGAACACAAATACATTTACATTTCCTATAACAGTATTTACATATATGAACTTCCTCTTATATAGATGAGGATAACAACGTCTTACAATTCAATTAAAAATAGTAAATTCAATAATTTAATTACATTTTCACTCAAAGTTATCCATTAAATATTTCAACTATAGAGTATGGAGTTGAAATTAGTAAACATGATATAGAGGTGTAGGAACCCTCTATATTTAGATGACCGACCTATAAGAAGGTAAAAGGTGGCATTAGATCTCCTGACAATGGAATGTAAAGAGTTGAAATGGAAATATAATGAGTTTTGACATACCTCCAATGTTGTATGTATAGAAGTGTTAGAATACTATTATTAATTTATGAAAAGAAATTGTAAAAGATAGATAATTTGGAAAAGTAACAATAATAAAAAGAATTATACATGTCTAAATACCAATAAGGTGGAACCTTCTCATGTACATGACACAAACAAAATTTTAAGAACAAAAAATTAAACAAGAATGAATGAAATTGAATATAGTAATTAATTATAAATTAGCGATAATAAATTAATTACCTATAAGGATAGTTGTAGCCTTAAACAATGGATATTTACATTGTTCAGGAAACACTGTAAATTTAGAAAAAAGGGGTTTTCCAGGATTAGAGATAGAACAAAATATTATAATTATTAATTATAGTAAGAATATCAACTTCTATAAACTCAACTGATTTGAAAATAAAATGAATTTAAAATCTATTTCTGAGATTGTAATTAGGATTAAATTCAATTTAGAAATTATAAATAATAATGAACACTATTAATCCAATGTCTTTACAAGTAATGTACCATCATACATACAATTATATCAAATTAGAAATCAACATATACAATGAAATCAATGGGGATTGTCTTGTTGCAAGTAACATAATTTCAATTTACCATATGTGCAAATGTAGGTTGAAACCATCCAAAACTTTAAGTTGATTGAAACCATCCAAAAATGGAGTTTTAAAAACTTCACATGCCACATGCCAATTATAATTCAACAATCCAACAAAAACATTTAACAAATTAAATATCACACGCCACACTAAGACGACCACACTAAGAGGATTGGTGCACTTCGTTTGGAAGGAGTCAATATATGTCGTATCGGAGCGATTAGACAGAATTCGAAAAGGAAAGAGCTTGAACCAATTCAAGCAGACCCAGGATCGAATTGTTCTATGGAGCTTCATGAGAAGAGATATGTGAAAGCATTGTTAAGCCATGCCAATTATAATTCAACAATGCAACAAAAACATTTAACAAATTAAATATCACACGCCAAAGTCGTTTCAAGTTTTTGGTAAAAGTTGTCGCCGAATGACCTACTAGAATATTATAAATACTCACTTTGTAAGATCATTTGGCATTCGAAAAAATTCAATTTAGACTGTCAATCAATTTAAAGTATCATTCACCATAGGGAGTGTAAAATATTCAATGTAGGTTGGTGACGATGCTCACTCCTAGCTTGAAGCAGCGCCAATGACCAATTCTTTAATGAATTCCAATGCACTAGACCAACGTTGGTTCAACCTACTTGGTTTTTCACGCAAGAAATTCCAAGGATGGACTTTCTAGACAAACTGCTGAAATTGAAAAGCTTGACACGGAGATACGACAAGGTGAACAAAGACTTCAGGAACTCTTTATGGAAAGGGCTCACTTGAAGGAAATAAGCACCACGTTGCAGGGTAAAGTCAAGAACATGGAAGATAAGATCAAGAGGGACTTTCTCGATCCGAAACCTACCACGTGCAAATGTAGGTTCACATTCTATCATTCATGTAGTTTTAAAAACTTCAGATACCATTAGAATTATAATTCAACTATCCAACTAAAACATTTAACAATAAATATCACATGCCATGCCAATTATAATTCAACTATCCAACAAAAATATTTAACATTAAATATCAAATGTCAAATGTAATTCAATGACAACATTACTTCACATTCACATGCCAAAAGTACTAAAACAATCCAAAGAAAACTGAAATCAATGAACAAGTTATTAATCCAATGACTTTACAAGTAATGTACCATCATATGTATGCAATTATATCAAATCAGAAATCAACATACATGGATGATCATTCTATGATGGACCATACCAATGATGGACCGAGACATGAACTCTTAGTTCTTGTGATCAATCTTAAACTATTTTATGAAAGATAGATAAACCATTTAAATATTTAGCTCAAACTCTTGTAGTAAACACCATACCTCAAGTCTCTCTTGCTCTCCAATATTATTAGGTTTAGTTATTATAACACAAAAATCATTCTACATTGTCAATAAGTTTTTGCGCTTACACTGAAATCAATGAACACTATTAATCCAATGACTTTACAAGTAATGTACCATCATACATGCAATTATATCAAATCATAAATCAACATATACTACATAATGAAATCAATGCGGATTGTTTTGTTACAAGTAACATTTCAATTTACCACGTGCAAATGTAGGTTCACATTCTATCATTCATGTAGTTTTAAAAACTTCAGAGACCATTAGAATTATAATTCAACTATCCAACTAAAACATTTAACAATAAATATCACATGCCATGCCAATTATAATTCAACTATCCAACAAAAATATTTAGTTCATTAAATATCAAATGTCAAATGTAATTCAATGACAACATTACTTCACATTCACATGCCAAAAGTACTAAAACCATCCAAAGAAAACTGAAATCAATGAACAAGTTATTAATCCAATGACTTTACAAGTAATGTACCATCATATGTATGCAATTATATCAAATCAGAAATCAACATATATAATGTAATGAAATCAATGGGGATTGTCTTGTTACAAGTAACATTTCAATTTACCACATGTGCAAATGTAGGTTCACATTCCATCACTCATGTAGTTTTAAAAACTTCAAATGCCATGCCAATTATAATTCAACTATCTAACAAAAACATTTAACATTAAATATCACATGCCATGCCAATTATAATTCAACTATCTAACAAAAACATTTAAAACATTAAATATCACATGCCATGCCGATTATAATTCAACTATCCAACAAAAACATTTAACATATATGTCCAAAAATATGTCCAAAAAACATATTGTAATAAAATATGTCCAAAAATTGTAAATCTCACTCAAGTATCAAACTGTATCAAGTTTAACAAATTTTAAAACCATCTAAATTTTGAAATAAAATCAAATCTACTGTATGTCTTGTCCGTCAAATGGAAGATCTAGCCTCCGGGTCCCGATTGGCTCGCTATCTTGTAAAGGGAAAACCTACATACACAATGTACATGTACTTGAACATTAAAATTTGAAGTTTTAAAAATTAACGAGAATATATATATCTAGAACTTCATGTAAAAAACAAAATATAACAAAAAAATCACGCAATACCTCGTAAGGTTGCCTCTCCATTTGATGAAGAGTATCTGCCATAGAAACATCTCTAGTGGTAACCTGTACAATATACATGTACAGTTAAATATAAATTTATATATATATATACATAAATAATTTATATAAATTAAAAACTTTCAAATGAAAATGCACGTGTACATATATATAAACTTATTTGAACAATAATATTAAAAAAAAGAACTACAGACAACTTCTTCAAATGCTGTGGATGTCCCTATCTCCGTCGCTAAAGTCCTCGGATTAAAAAAATCTTCTATACAAACCTAAATTCAAAAAAATTTAAATAACTCAAAATATAGATCTCTCTCTCTATATCTCAATTTTTTATGGAACTTTTTGAGGTAACATAAATTTTGAACTTCTGAAAAATTGTCCATACTTGGTCATCTCCCAATGAAGTAGAAGGTATATCTCCTAAAGAAGAAGAAGGTACCGGGATCCCAAAAACATCAGACGGAATCGGTACCTGTTAAAACATTTTATCGAATTATATATATACATACATGTACATGTGTGGCAACAAATATTTATTTTAGAGTCACTTAAAAAACACTAACATACATGTGCCAACATATCATGATGGGCAGACCCATCTGCATCATTTGAGCCAGAGGTCCCGAACGTAATATTAACATTTTCATCACGCATCATGCCTGAGAACTGCAAATGGTGTTTTAACATATAATCATACATTTTTGTTAGATTAATGTACACATACAAATAAATGTATGCATGTGTACATACACATGTATTTATTACAAATTGTACACATGTATATGTAAATATAATTTCAAATCCTAAGGTCACTAACACATACCGTTCCGGTGCCCTCTTCCTCACGAAAAATTAGGTCTTGCAGACCATTGCGACAATTTATTGTGTATGTTCGGAGATCTTCAACATTCATGTTGTAAATCTCCTCATCTGTATGATAAACAAAATTGGCACGTGCATATTCACGTGCTCTTTGTCGATTTAAGCCAAGATCGACTCCACTCAATCCGCTATGAACATTTTCAATCATAACATCTCTTGCTTCACGACTTATTTGAGAAGTCGCATCCATCTCTGATCGCAAGGTTTCGACTCGAGACGGTCGACTCACCAATGGCGGCTCAGGGCGAGGCAACTCCACATCTCGCTTTGCGCCCCTACGTTGACATAATCGACCTCTCCCCGGGCCAAAAAATTCTGAAGGAAGATCATTGTAGTCGGGTTTCATACCCTTAAAAAATTCTGCATAAAACATTTGTGCAAAATAAAGAGGAACCTCATCGTTCCATGGAAGCCTTTCAAAGGCCGCAAGATGTCGACTATACAAATATTTTGCTATGTCTGGGTGCTTGAAATACTGCACCTTCAACATCTTTCTTTTTGGCCCTTCCTTAAAATTAAACATTGACTTAGCCTCCTGTCTTGAAACTTGTTTTTTTATGTCCTGCCATTTATCGGGACCTATCACTGCTTCTCTTCTCTGTCTCATCACTTCTACAAACGAATCAGTGGAAGGCCCCAAATCTTTGTACACTTTTACCATTTCACTCAATGAATGTGTAACTATCCGTAGGCTTTGTCTACTCTCAGCAGGTAAAGTCAAATCCTGGAGATCTGTCTGCAATTTTGCATAAAGGCTTTGACACCTTTGTAAGGTGCATTCCGCCATGTTCCTTTCCCATGGTATATCAGTAATCTCAGCCGGATAAGTTGTGCTAGGTTGACAGCCTTCTTCTTCAATGTAGCGCGCTGCCCTGCGTCTTTTTTGACCACTGGCTCGAACATTTTGAGCCTCTGCATTAATATATATATAATTTCATATATTAGAAAAAACATGTGTAAAAAAAGTTGTAAAAATTTAATGAAAAAATATTGAAATTGATGGCAACCTTGATGTTGTTGGTTAACATCATCTCGAACATGACCCTGCTGAGAACCAGCCCCAGAATGATGCTGCTGAGAACCAGCCCCAGAATGATGGTGCTGAGAACCAGACCCACAGCGACCCTGCTGAGAACCAGCCCCAGAATGATGCTGCTGAGAACCAGACCCACAGTGACCCTGCTGAGAACCAGCAGCCGTTGATTGCTGGCCTTCGGGGGAATAAATATCACCCCCTTCCGGCACCATGTTACCTCGACCGGTTGAACCTTGGCCACGCTCCATTGATGGAGTAGAAAGCCTTCTCCTCTTGCCTCCTAAAAATTAAAATATGAAACTTGTTAACAACTAATTTCACTCACAAAGTTAGTAAAAAAATCAATTCCATATGTACACACATGTATGTAGATTTAAGATTATATTTAAATACTCTGAACATCCTCCGATCCCCGAGACTCCATATGGGATTCGGTTGATCTTCGTCTTTCATCCTCCATGATGTATATCTATTGGTCAACATTCACAAAATAGATTTCAAAAAATCAATACCTCAGAGTAAAATCCAATTTGGGGATGTTAAATCCAATATGTTCTATATTTCTTACATTTCAACCCTCCTATTTTTCTTTCCAACCAAGGTTTACAAAATAACGTGAGAAGCAACATGAGACTTAGAACAATCATTTTCATTATCTATATGGAAGGCAAGAATGATTATATCCCCTTGAGCTTAAGGGTATGTAGTTTGTCAATTTTTATCATATATTTTTTGGTAAGTGTAAATGTTTTTTTTAATCTATAGTACACGTCATGAGTTCCCCACTTTTACCTTATGTAAAGCATGATTCTAGGATTACTAAAATTTGTACTTGGTTTTTTAAGAATATATCAAATAAAGTTTTTGAGAAGCAAATATGGCTTTTTCCTTAGAATTTGGCACTTTGAATTTCCGTACCCATATTTCTTGTTAATGATTATAACCTTAAAATGGCTAATATTGGTTTGTCATCATCATCTAAAAATGACTTGGCACATGAAAATTTACCATGTCCATCATCATCACTTCACACCATCTCATACATGACCCCTTCTACATATTATATGCATAAATTTTTGAAATGTCATCCTATCTACCTATCCCATGAATGGATTGTGACAACAGGTGAATAAAATACAATTTATAAGCAAAAGATAGTTTCTAGCTTGTCCTCCTCCATCCGCCCCATAGCTAGTGATTTCTCAATTTTCCACTTCCAACTTTCTATTCTCGAAATTCATTAACAGCTAATTTTATCGATAGCCACACCACTATACATATAATTATCATATTATACACTACTACATTAATGAACTCTAAGTTGTTTGTTATTGTAAAGTCCAATAACAAACAATGTTAATTGAGTTTAGTAGTGTATATAACAATTTCTTTGACTTCCAAGTGTGTTGTGACTAAATAGTAGAATTAACTACCAAAATGAATTTCAAAAATAAAATGTTGGAAGAGAAAAATAGGCAATCATTAGATATGGAGTGCGTGGAGGAGGACAAACTTATACTGATCATTTCCTTATCAAATTTCCTTTATTCACCTAATGTCACAATCAATCGTGGTCTAGATAGAAGGGATGACCTACCATAAATTAAATCATATAATGTGTAGAAGGGTCATATGTAGATGGTGTGAAACGATGATTACAATCATGATAATTTTTCATCTACTAGGCCATTTTGAGATGATGATTACAAACTAGTGCTAGCCCATTAAAGGTTATAATCATTGGTCCCTAATGTGGGGTGGACAATTTAAATCAAGTTCGTATCAAAGTACAATTTAGCTCATTTTAGTCAAGGTTAGTTAGAAGAATTAGCTATTGGTTTCTACCTTCAATTTCCTTTGAAAATGAATGTGTACGTGCTTTTGAGAGACATTAGAGACATTAGAGGAACAAGGTCCAAATTTTCGATGAAAATGTGCTATGAAAGTAAAGGGTTTTAAAGGCAAGCATGTACAAGGCATAGTTGAGCCAAAATGTTCTTCAAGAAGGGCCTAATTATTTGGGTCTTGGTTATGGAAAACATGGAAAATGCTCCAAAGCCAAGGAGGCTTGTGAGGTTTGTGTTCATGATGAATGGAACATGTACATAGTTTACCTTAAAGTTGTTGTGTTTTACGAATATTAAAAAATGAAGAACTTCTATTTAGATCCATTCCAGAGATTGACTCCAGGGGCATTTACTAGATATGTCACCTTTCATAAAAGATGAGATCCAGAGGCTACCTGGCCCTTTACAGACTCTGCCTATAGAACTTGTAGAAGTAAACACTAGAGGCATTAACAATATCAAAGAACTAGACATGGGAATGTGTCTCTTTCGCTACGCAAAAAAATAATTCTTGAGGTACTAGTTAATCTTCATAGACAGGTCATCAAGCAAGTCAATGTGATCATCCCTCCTTCCCTCCCTTCTAAAATAATTATGTTTTGCGGGTCAAAAAGCCAAAATATGGAGACAATTATCACCAAACCCAACGTACGATTATGCATGATGGAGACTATCTAGCGCTTTCCCTTGTTAGAGAAAGTACATGAGCTCTATTATTTGAGCTAAGAGTCAGTTGTTTGAAAAGGCATGTTTTGTCAACTTGTTTGGTTGATGGTTTTGTACACCAATATGTAAGAGTACATGGACATATTCACATGATGTGAATTTTTTTTTCTTTGAAGGAGAAAATGATGGGTTTTCAGTTTGATGGTTTTGTTTGTGACAAGATGTCACAAGATTTTGGTGTAAGTGGTGGTGCTACTATTGAGGCATGATGTATGGTGACCAACACATCTTGATATCGTCGGAGATTGAGACAATGTTGTGTATAATGTTTGTGTTTCACATAAATAGACAAGAGGTCGTTGGTTCTTAAACCCTTATTACGTGATGAGATGGCAACATCACATGATGGAGTGGGGAGAAATGGGGGTGCTTAAGGGGTATGAAGGATACTCTTCAACTCATGAAGCATAGGGCATGAATTGGTGGGATGACCTAATGTGTCTCAAAGGGCACACAGGGGACTAACCTTGTGTATTTTTGGTTGAAGGTTCTTTCTAAAATAAAAATTATAAATAACTATGGAAACTTGCATTAACAAATTATCCTACAAAAATTATTGTAGAAAATTTTCAAAATTGAAATGCAACCTTAAATTCCTTGCATTCTTTCATCAACTTTGTTAATAATTGAATAGTCTACTAGTTGACTATATTACCAACTGCAATGAATATTTTCTTTTCCTAATGTTCATTGTGAAAATGGATCCTCACATTAATGTGATAGGATCTTTTTCATCTCTCAAGTTACTAGGTCAAAGCATCCTAATGGGTAAATTAATTGTGAGATAAATTACAAGCATTAAATGTCAATCCAGGTTCTTCTACTTCTGAAGTACACTTGCACAATATATGCTAAAGCCAAAATATGGAGACAATTATCACCAAATCCAACGTACGATTATGCATGACGGAGAATATCTGGCGCTTTCCCTTGTTAAATATATTAACAAGGGAAAGCGCTAGAGATTCTCCATCATGCATAATCGTACGTTTATGCTTATAGAGTGAAAAAACTAAAAGAATCAACTTGTAGGGTCATTTAAATGGGGGGTGGAGAATTCCCGGGTCTTTGCAAATTCAAAGTATGGTGCATGTTGCATGAAGCAAGATGTTGAAAGTAGAGTTATGTTAGACACACATAAATGCAACAAATATGGAAATTTGTACATGAGCTCTATTATTTCCTTTATTATGTGATCCATGCCTTTCTCTAATTCATATTTTTATCTCTTCTATTAATTATGTTATTCTTTCTATGTATTGTTCTAGTACAAGGGGGTGAAATAATTTCGTATCATTTTCTAAGTGGTGAGGTCGTTTGAATCTCCAATAGTTGAGTTGGTGTGGTGGGAACCATGCTAGGAGTTGGGCATTCCATTGATATGGTCAAGGTACTTAGTGTATGAGGAGCATCCAAAATTAGGCGGATTGGGATCTCGATGAGGGGGATATGTCACTTGATGCATGCAGTGATGATGGTATTTGATGAGTAAAGGACACATATAGATGAGATGAGTGTCTTTAACATAGAGCACTCAAGGGCATGCCAAATACTAATTAACTGAGTTCGTGACATAATAAATGGTGGAAGAGGAATCATCAACATATGAGGTTGGTGTAAGTGGTGGTGCTACTATTGAGGCATGATGTATGGTGACCAACACATCTTGATATCGTCTGAGATTGAGACAATGTTGTGTATAATGTTTGTGTTTCACATAAATAGACAAGAGGTCGTTGGTTCTTAAACCCTTATTACGTGATGAGGTGGCAACATCACATGGTGGAGTGGGGAGAAATGGGGGTGCTTAAGGGGTATGAAGGATACCCTTCAACTCATGAAGCATGGGGCATGAATTGGTGGGATGACCTAATGTGTCTCAAAGGGCACACGCGGGACTAACCTTGGGTATTTTTGGTTGAACGCTCTTTCTATTAAAATAAAAATTATAAATAACTATGGAAACTTGCATTAACAAATTATCCTACAAAAATTATTGTAGAAAATTTTCAAAATTGAAATGCAACCTTAAATTCCTTGCATTTTTTCATCAACTTTGTTAATAATTGAATAGTCTAATAGTTGACTATATTACCAACTGCAATGAATATTGTCTTTTCCTAATGTTCATTGTGAAAATGGATCCTCATGTTAATGTGATAGGATCTTTTTCATCTCTCAAGTTACTAGGTCAAAGCATCCTAATCGGTAAATAAATTGTGAGATAAATTACTTGCATTAAATGTCAATCCAGGTTCTTATACTTCTAAAGTACACTTGCAAAATATATGCTAAGCAATTAACTCTCAATCAAAAATGGAAATGTAGACATAATGTATACACACTTTACATTAAGAAAACGTGTATATGCACATGCTTTCGAAGAAAGAAAGGCATTTAACATGCTTCTTCATTCAAAATAAGTATTTAAAAAGCCCTAAAAAGAAAGGCATTTAGCATGCTTCTTCATTCAAAATAAGTATTTAGAAGGCCCTAGAAATGAGATAAACTATATGAGGTGCTGGAGAAATTCCAAAGTTTTGGTTCTTAAAGTAAAAAAAAAAAAAAAATCATATCATATCTAACTAACAAAAATCAACGTTTAAGGCTAATACTAAGAGAAAAGAAACGCAAAAAGGAATTTAAAGTAATAGAGTTCCTCATTAGTGGAGTTTCTAGTTTTGTGATAAAGAATAATACCATATTGACTAGGGTCAAATCAATTGAAAACATGATAGAGAATAAATCATTGAACTTTTTATGATCCAATTATTTTTTCAAATACACAACAAGGATAAGTTAAATTTAACTTCTAAAAACACTACAATGGTTCATACAATTTAGAAAAAGTTAATTAATTGAACCTATAATATGGTTTTTATAATTCCTATCTAAACCAAACCAAAATCTATTACTTTCCAACAAACTAATCATTTACTTAAAATCCTACTATGAAATTGACAATGTTCATATCTTCTATAATAACAACATTTGATATTTAATTTAACAAAATATAAACTACGTGGTAGGTAAGAGGGTTGCTCTTTAGTGGATGAAAAATAATCTTTTGAGGATTGTTCTACTGTCTTGTTTTGGGTATTGCTAATGCTTTAATGCTTGCTTATGATTGAAATACATGTTCAGGAGTAGGATCTAGGATCTACGTACATGCTTTTGAGAAAATTTTTGATGAAAATGTTCTATGAAAGTAAAGGGTTTTAAAGGCAAGCATGTACAAGGCATAGTTGAGCCAAATGTTCTTCAAGAAGGGCCTAATTATTTGAGTCTTGGTTATGGAAAACATGGAAAATGCTCCAAAGCCAAGGAGGCTTGTGGAAAGTGCATCATGCTATGCCAACAACAGATACTGAGGCATGGATAAAGGAAACAAGCCAACTTAGATGCATTTTGACTATATTAGAGCATATTTTATCAGCGCTGACTTTGATTCTTGGAGGTGACTTGGAGGAGGTTTGGAATTGGTATCCTGTGGCAGTTTGGTCTTGGTCTTGGATATCTCCCATTTTTATCTAATTCTATAAGAGAAGGATTGTTGGGTTTTCCCCTTGTGGTTTTCTCACTGGCTATTGGTAGTCTTTTATCTCATTGTGATCTTCATGTTTTTGAACAATTGTATAATTTCTTGATGAAGAAAACATAATAAATAATAAGAAGACATCTAATATTCACAAGTAATTATCAAAATGAGAAATTAAGTGCTAAACTACATTGCACTTGGTTTCTCAACAAGCTGTACCAATGCCTGACAAATGATTCAATTCAAATCTACTCTGTTAAAATGACAATGTACTGTTTTTTTTAATATGCTTTCAAAGTACCAATGAAAAATCTTCTCTCGGGCTGAATTTATATCCTCTGTTTTACAGTACAATTCATACCCAACAAATATAACATCGCATCCCTTTCAATACACATCTAGGGCAAGTTATATCAGTCATATTACTATCTATATGGATTTTTGTAGCCAATGAGTTCAATGCCCAACTTGAATATGTATTGTGTGTCTGAATTTTAGTTCAATGTGTTTGCTGCAGATAAATTCCAGATCTATAATACTTTCTTTTCAGTGTGAAAACCCAATTGGAGTTAAAATCACAGTGGTACAGGCCAGTGACTTAGTCTAGTGAATATTGAGCTGGGAGATCTGGTGAGCATTCTATTGTTTAGCAATTAGGAAAAAAATAATCTATGCCCAAACTCATGGCTGTAGGAGAAACTAGCAGAGTGTAAGGCTAAAGTAATCATTTGACTGTCACCAATAACAAATGTATGCATTATATTTTCTCTCAGCTAGCTGCTGTTCTTTTTTAAAAAAAACTTTATGTTTTGATTATCGTCCTGTCATGTTATCTTACAAAAAACTATGGAACAGAATGTACTAAAAACATCACAACAGGCTGTTTTCATCTACTGAGGAGGCCTGTGTTTACAGTCAAAAACTCAAACCTTACTTTTTGTCTTACTTTTTGAGACGATTTGGGACCGGAACAGTGTTCACTACCGGTCTCAGCTGTTTTTAAACATATTGCTATATCGTTTTATTTCGTTTCTCTGAAGACCAGCCTCCGTTTTCTCTTCCATGATCTCTGTTTCGGTTACAGTCCGGGAGATATGGAAAACCGGAAGCGAAATTTGTGATGACAGAAATTTGTGGTTTTTTGTAATGCTTTAGCATATGCTATGCGATTTTTCTAATATATAGAAAATCCGATTTTTTTCTGTGGACACAATGCATGCATAGCTAGCACTCAGAATTTGCATAGCTAGCACTTAGAATTTGGCTACAAGTGACTGTTTTTTTTATTTAAATTATAGACACAATGCATGCATAGCTAGCACTTAGAATTTGGCTACAAGTGACTGTTTTTTTTATTTAAATTATCAAATCCCAATAATTCCAGAAATACATCATCCCACTTCCAATCTTCAGTTTAATAAACATAAACATAAATTCAATAACATCCCGGGCCAGAACGTACCCGGCAGATCTTAGCGGTGGCGTGTTGAACCTCGACCAGATGCAGCTTAACGATGGCGCGTTGAACCTCGACCGGATGCAGCAGAACCTCGACCAGCAATCGATCAGCAGCAGCACCTCGACCAGAACGGTGGCGCAGCAGAACCTCGACCAGCAATCGCGCGGAAATCGCCCAGCGCAGCAGAACCTCCACCAGCAATCGCGCGGAAAACAAACAGACGCGCGAAAACAATGAAAACAGGAAACTGACAACCTTCGCGGGCGATTTATTTATAAAAACGGAGTTCGGCCGAACTTACAAGTTCGGCCGAACTTACAAGTTCGGCCGAACTATGAGTTCGGCCGAACTTTCAACTGAGTTCGGCCGAACTACCATTGCCGGTTTTCCAAACCTCCGGCAAAAATTCCGTTTACTGGGCCGTCACAGTGCCGTCAATATAAACGGACTCAAAAGTTCGGCCGAACGTACTAAAATAGTTCGGCCGAACTATTATAAAGTTTCAGTAGAACTTTATAAAATGTTCGGTAGAACTATTGCTGAAAAAAATTTTTTGCCCCCGATTCTCACGAAAAGTGTAACTCGACTTCACGTTTCCGCCCAATAGAGTGTTAAAATTAAATTGAATGAAGCCTTTTAATGGGTCAAGTAGTGAGACTTGACTATAATGACTAGTTGATTGACTCATTTTTGAATGAGTCGTCATGGATGCATTAAGATTATTAGTGGCATTGAATGACTAGTTTTAGAGTGAATCGTGTCATGGATGCATTAAAATTATTAATAGCATTTATTAGTTATGAATGAATTAACTAATGAAAGTTATATGCATGAATCAATTTTGCCTAGAGCTAGTTGCGATCGATTGAAAATAACTCACAACAACCCTTGTGAAACCAAAATTTACGAGTTTGGTCGGATTGGCCATCCGAGAGGTCATAGCGAAAAAGAGAATTTATTCCACTATTGATCCGGGACACCGTCCATATTCTAGAGCTAGGGGAAAGTGGAGGACGTAATAGCCTCCCTTGATGGTTGGGAGGGACCATAGCTTGAAAGACTAAATTTCAGGATACGTATAAAGAATTTTTAGTGTGCAATACTATTTTGAATTAATATGGAAAGATTGACTAAATCTGGATGTGAAAATGACTCGATTTGGTTGTGGAAGCCAACTCCTATGGCTTAGGAGGAGCATTTTGTTTACCATTGTGGTTCTCGAGAAAGGAACGAGGTTAAGTAAAAATTTATGTGTTATATTAAAATGAATTACTAAATGTATAAGTTCATTTATTTTATTACTATTTTGTTTGAATGTCTTAGCAGAGATGCTAAGATATGCCTATGGTGCATGGATTGACCATTGGTACGATTAGTGAGCTAGGTGCTCTCTCGAGTACTTTTGAAGTACTATGTGGATGTTTTTTAGCGAGGAGCTAAGATAGTGTGCATGTGATGCATGGTTAGAGGGTTGGTGTTGTGCAGTACTTGTGGAAGTACTCCGATTAAAATATATCTTGATATTGCATGAATTTTTTATAGTTGCAAGTATTCCATTTGATTGAAACTATGTGACTAATGTGATTGAATTGTTAGGCATACATTACGAGGCTCTTTCTATGGATTGTTAATGGGTTGTTCAACTATTCTCGGAGAGCTTGCATAAAAGCCATCATTTCTTCCAATAGTAATTGGTAAATAATGGTAAGTTCGTATAGATATTTTTCCATATTTTTATGAATTAAATAAATAGACAAGTGAAAAAAAATGTAAATGGAATATTTTTTTAAGCTATACATGCTTATGACTATGGATAAAAAACATTATTGTTTCACTTAATGGAATTTAAGGAAAATAAAGTGTTCCATTGCGAAGGGGAAGGTCCCCCTTTGGGTTGTTTATATTATTATCGGGAGTATAAGTTTAAATTTCGGTGAGAGAAGCACATCGAGGATGGTGTTCTCTTCAAGGGGGGAGTATGTAACATACCTCTTACATAAAAACATGGTAAATCTATTTTTTTTACTTTAACTATTTTATCAAGAAAATAAAGAAACAATTAGAGGTCAAATGAATTCGGATAACAAATCATACTATATTATTTCCTTCACATGATTTCACAGGGGGAGGTTCTTTATCAAAGCAGAACATCAATGGAATGTGAATGAGACGCCAACTCGGGGTGAAGAGCGAGCCATAGCTATGTAGCAAATGAGCGAGCATTTTCCCACATACCTAGTTGAGCCGGGACGAGAATGGAAGACATTTTTCAAAAGTGAGAAATTTCAAAGTAGGCATTGGAGTAACCTCTCGGCTTTTAAATAACCCTGGCCATGCCGAGTGATAATTTCATTATTGCAAGAAGAGGTAGAAGAACTTGATACAAGCGAGATGGTTGAGGCTCTTCATTTTTTGGCAAATAAGGGAATTTATCTCCTTTCTTTTATAAGAATTTACTTTGCCAAGATAAGTAATCCCGTCTAGATAAGTAATTCTTTCTAATTTTCAATTGTATAATCTTTGTTTGTGAGTTCAAATATATACTTCACTTATTTTACAATTTATTCTCATATCAAGATGAATAAATATATGAGAAAATATTTCAAGGGAAATATAATAAGTTGAAATTTTCCTTCTTAAGGTGAAAATATGTAATTGTGGTTAAAGGTAATATCTTATGGAATTAGCTTGTAGAAATTATAGGCATAATTAACAAAATTTGTAGGATTTTTTTTCGAAAGAATATATTTATCTTGGGAGTAGAAGATAAGTCCATTGTGTTAATTCCTTTCGCAAGGGTTTGCAAAGGTTACATTTTCTAGAGGGTAAAAAGAACAAGTTATTATTGTGTTGTATATTGGGTATTTTGACTTAATTGCATGGTTTAATGCATAAAAGGTTAATAAGGGTTAATTATGGTACTTTCTCGAAAAGGAATTTTCTTGATTAGATTAAAGAGGGTAACTCTTTAATATAAATATTTATACAATATTGTATACCCAAGAAAAAAAAGAAGATGCTTACTCTTTATTTCTGAAAGGGATTTTGTACTCTTTTAGTTTATGAAATGATAACAAGTCCAAGGTATTTTCTTTAATAGATTAAAGAGGGTAACTCTTGAAATATTTTCATGTGCGGTGAAGAAGAGGAAAGAAAAAGTTTTCTCGGATTAATATTCTTGATAGAGATTTTTAGGAATATGTATGTATACATTAACCACATTATAAATATTATATAATTAATAAATTCATGAGATTACCATAGTGTTGGTAAAGATTAGCTAATTAATAAATCCATGGAACTATTCAGTTATATTTCTTTAGATGAACAAAGCTGTGTGATTAATTTTATATTATCATGATTATGATGTTAATTCCTTTTGGAAGAAGATCATGCATAGGCATGCAATATATGTACTAACTTTCATTGGAAATAATATACATATTTGTATGTGGGAAATATAGCATGTTGTATTAAACTACATTGGAAATGATTGTTAGTATAATCTTTAAAAAAGAATACATGTATTTGTATGCTTAATTGCATAGTTTTATAGAAAAGAAAACATATGTTTACATGCTCAATTTTGTTGAGATTTTCATTGGGAAGACTCGTGAAGGAAGCTATGTGCCTCGTTGTGTAAGCACTCCTTTGGGGAGACTCTTTTGGAATATATATGCATTTGCATGCATGGGAGAAACATTTGTTATGTTAGCTTGCATTCCATACACTAAAAGTAATAGCTTAAGTGTTAGGTATTTTGATTAAATTTATATAAATTGCATGCAAAAACATCATAAGCTGATATATCCGTTTATTTTAAAGAAATGTTGGGGAGATGTAGCTATTGTCTTGCAGGGAATGTGTGCTTATGTGAGAGAAACATTAGTTGATGTGATTACTTATTACTAGCACATATGCAATATGTGTTGTTAAAGGGAGAATGTCAAGGTATTTTACCTTCATGTCATGAATATACAAGAGTATATGGAGAAGCCTCTCTAATATAGATATATGAAATGGTTGATTAATACTTTATGAATCTTGACATCAATGTATGTTGAAGGCATCTTTAGCAAGGAATGATGGTGACTTGTACAAAGGAAATATTATGCTTAACTTGGTGGCAGGGTAAATGATTATAGTTCATGCGGATAAGTGCGAGTCATAGGGATGATCCAATGTAGGATGGTCCATTGTAGGGCATCCATGCCATCAAGAGATGAAGATATGAAGATTAGTGGGTAAATGTTATCATATTTATTGTAATGGCTTTAAGCTAGATATTTGTATATTTCCTTGTAAGATTTATAAACAATGGTTAAGGGATGGTCTCCCATATAATCCATTGAGTGAGGGCTGATCACCTCCACGAGCGTTTAATAATAAAATTAAACATTGCTGATTTTTACCCTACGAGGTTTCCGGGGGTATATTGGTGTTCAATGATGTGATTGATTATTGTGTCAAGTTGATGATGTTGATTCCTTTCTTGTTATGATGTTCATAATGGAAAGTATGTGATGTTTACATGAATAACGAAATGAGTGGAAGGCTATATCGTACGGTAGTATGTTAATGTACTGTAATGGAGGTTGTCAATGGTTAAGGAGCTTACTATTCTTATTCTAAAAGTTACACTATGAGCTCGGTAAACATTCTATGTAATGATGAGTAAGGAATATTTAATAGTGAATGGATAGTTACCCATGAGTAACTTTTATAAACAAATTTTAACTTCTTACTATTGGAAAAAAATACGAGAGGGGGGGTGAATCGGTATTTACGCATATTCAAAGCTTTTACTTTTTTCTTGCTTCTAAAACCCATACGCTACTTTCCCCGAAACATACTTGCGTATATACGCGGATACCCTTTATGAAAATCGCGTATACACGGATATCTAATTATGTCATTAGTTCTTCACTTAAATCATTCCATCATTCATTCATCGGATGTCTAATAAACGAGTAAACATATGCGGTAAGAACAGAGTAAACCATCACACAAAGCATCACACATGAACACCGGGATTTTTTAGGTGGAAACCCAAGTCGGGAGAAAACCACCGCTGCCATTGCTCACCCTTCAATATTTTATTATAGAGAAAACATCTTACAACATATGTGTTGGTGCGGACTCCTACCGAGCCTGCTGAGCCACCCTGTGCTCGTTTGCCGACCTCTCCTGGAAGGGAGCTCCAACCCCACGACTTGTTTACCGGCCTCTCTCGGAAGGGAGCTACAACCCCCGATTTCGTTTACCGACCTCACCCGGAAGGGAGCTACACCCCCGACCGAGGCTACAACCCTCAGCACCTCTATGGACCACGTTTCATCAATTTTCACATTGGATCCAAAGCTTCCTTTTAGTACACCACTTGCAGGGCCATATTTCATCATATTTTCAAACTGGACCCTTCCCATACTTTTAAGCACGATCAACCATGAAACGAGATACATATAACTCATCGAAAGATATCGGTAAACCAACAGAAACGGATGAGACATTTCTTACCACGAGACTTCACCAAACCCTAGTTTGCATACGCGCTTTCCTTTCTACGATGTCGCGTATATACGCGCTTCCGTTCACACAAACCCGCGTATACTTCGAGTATAAATTATAGAGTTAATTTTATTGCGCATACGCGCTTTCTCTTCGAGCGAAGCCGCGTATATATGCGCTTCCTCTACGGTGAACTAGCATATAGATCTTCAACTATTATAGAGCGACATACTTCTTCGATTAGATATTCGATTCGATTTACCCTTTTGCTTCGGACAAATGTTCGCCTCATCTCGGATCTAGGCCTTCCATGAACGGATCTAACGGTACAAGTACAATACGAGATCTAGATCCCCTTCTTCATCACTCCTTCATTGGTGCATTTTACATTTAGATCTTTCATTCAAGCTGTAACCCTTTCCATTCAGATATACTCCCGGAGAGAAGTATTCATTCAAGCTCGGACATCTTGCACCCACACTCATGATCCGCACAAACAATTTCTTCTCGTTATATAGGTTTACCCTTTTTCAATACCATGAGCCAAAACCACATTACATCCGATGGTATTCCGGTGACGGGGTCATTTAGACGAATCATTACCCAATACAATGGGTCAATACCATGGTGGTTACCCCTCGGTTTTGCACTTTTTGAGCGCTTTTTTCCCATACGCGACTTGGAACGTTCTTTTTCCGCGTGCATACGCGACTTCCCTTAAGCAAATCCGCGTATTCCTAGAGACATACTCTTTTCATCATAGATCTAGCACATACTGAATTCCTTTCTTCATTGCCTTACGTACTCATCGTAGATACATCGAGTTTAGTTCAACAAGACATAATCTATCAAGCACAACTTCATCGGGTGGTTTGCCATCAAGGACAACACATGTCAACGGTCGCATGTCTTCATCTTCATTCGGTGGGTTGCCATCAAGGACAACACTCTGCATCATATTGCCAACAATCTCCCCCTTTGGACTTGATGGCAACCACGATGGTGTTTGGTTACCACAACGAGATAGGTACATTAAGAATTCAATGACACCATGTCACTTTCTCCATTTTTGACACCATTCTTTTTCTTCATTCAAACACCATGTCACTCTCCCCCTTTGACATCAAGGGCAAAGGGCGGATCAAAAACCAACACATTCTCCCCCCCATTTCGCGAGATCCGATATCTTTGAAGTGACCAAGCTCCCCCACGAGGTCATCTTTGAATCTTCAAAACATATTTTCAATGAAATACATGACTTTATGACTTTTCTTAACACCAATGACTCATACTTACATCAAAGATCCATCCAAGTGAATTTACATATGAGACTCAAGTACCCAACCAAGTGGGTTTACAAGTTTGACAAGTCCTTCAGATGACTGAATATTACAATTTTACATCATGGGTCTTAGCAAGACCTTTTCACCAAACTACAAATATAACTTTAAGACCAACATCAGAAAATCCTCAAGAAAGAGAACATATGTCGGAACCATCATAATGCCAAAAAATGCATTATACTTAGCAACGCTAATGCTCCCCCTCAAGCTGTGCATCCAAGCATCCTTTTTCATATGACTAAGGCTCCCCCTTAGTTTGCGCATCTTGAACACTTTCACCAACAAATCATCAAGGCATCTTTATCAAAACATTAGAAATAGAATTATGAGAACTAGAACACCACCGAGAGATACTAAACGATGATCGAGAGATATTAAACGACAGACTGCAAATTTGTCTTTGAGAGAGTCGACTCCAAACGGAAAAAATGTCGCAATCACACATACGCGTACATGAACCGCGTATATACGCGTCGTGTTTCGGAAATCCGCGTATCCCATGCCATCTTCGAAATTTATGCGATTTGTGCTTTTGGTCGCGAGAGAATACTCCCGACTCACGTCCGAGATACTCGAACGCTTCCCTAGGCAGAGGTTTGGTAAAAATATCGGCAACTTGTTCTTTGGAGGGAACATACTCCAACTTCACCTTTTGCTCAAGCACTTGTTCACGTAAGAAGTGATACTTGATGGGAATGTGCTTGGTCTTCGAATGCATAAAGGATTCTTTGAAATACCGATGGCACTTGTATTTGTCACACTTAATGGGGACGGGAGGTGTGCATTTGATTTGAAAATCTTGTAAGGTTTGCATCATCCAAAGGAGTTGAGTGCAACAAGATGCGGCGACCACATATTCTTCTTCTGCCGTAGATAAGGCAAATAGAATTTTTGCTTCTTGCTGAACCAAGATACTAATCGGGGGTCCCATATAGAATGCACCACCACTAGTGCTTTTCCGATCATCAACACTTCCGGCCCAATGCTGCATTAGTGTAAGCATGAAGAGTAAGATCGGCATTCTTTGGATACCATAGACCAAGGTCTTGAGTTCCTTGAAGATATTTGAAAATTCTTTTAACGACTTTGAAGGTGAGACTCTTTTGGATTAGCTTGGAATCATCCAACAATCCCAATTTGCATGCATAATGTCCGGTCTAGTCCCGAGTGAGATAAAGTAGACTTCCTATCATTGATCCGTATTCCGGTTGATTCACAGTGGGAGAATCATCATGAGAACCTGAGATTGCATCCGGTTATCATTGGTGTACTTACGAGTTTGCATTCTTCCATGCCATACTTCTTCGAGAATTTGCTTAAGATATTTCGCTTGTGATAGGAATATACCATCTACAGTTTGATGCACTTGTAAGCCAAGAAAGAATGTTAGTTCCCCAAGTAAAGACATTTCCAATTCTTGCTGCATGATGAAAGCAAATTTTTGACTCATAGATTCTTCGTTACTCCCAAAAATGATATCATCAACATATACAACTACAATCAATAGTTTATCATTTTCAACTTTTGTGTATAAGTTGCTATCCATGGGACCCCTTTGAAAAACCTTGTTGATGAAGATATTTGTCAAGATGATAATACCATGCCCTTGGAGCTTGTTTGAGACCATATAGAGCCTTTTTAAGTCTACAAACAAGATTTTCATCATTTCCCAAAAATGAATCATACAGGTTGTTCTATATATACTTCTTCTTCTAGATCACCATTAAGAAAAACATATTTAACATCCATTTGATAGACTTTGATTTGTTGATAACTTGAAAAAGCAAGAAACATTCTTATGGCTTCAAGTCTAGCTACGAGAGCAAAAGTTTCTTCAAAGTCTATACCTTCTTATTGAGTATACCCTTTGCAAACCAATCTAGCTTTGTTTCTTACAACATCCCCATTCTCATTTAACTTGTTCTTGAAAATCCATTTAGTTCCAATGACATTTTTATTATGTGGTCTTGGTACCAATTCCCAAGTGTCATTCTTTTCAATTTGATCAAGCTCTTCATTCATGGCTTGCTTCCAACATTCGTCTTTGCTAGCTTGATTGACATTGTGTGGTTCAATTGTGGATAGAAGTGCCGGATGATTAGAAGATCCTACAAGAGTTCTCCTTGTTCGTACCCCCGATTCCTTGTCACCCAAAATTTGAGATTCGGGATGATTCTTTTGCACATATCTCGGATGGAGCTTTTTCGGATAGATCATCTTCGGGTTCTTCATTGGATCCATTGTCTATATCATTTCTATTTGAAGTAGAAGGACATAGGTCACCATCATCTTCTTTTGTTGTTTGTTTTTTCTTCTTTAGGAGGCTACGGAGACTCATCAATAACAACATCAATACATTCAACAATCTTTCAAAGCCTTTTATTGTAACATTTGTATGCTTTTCTTGAAGATGAGTAACCAAGAAATATCCCTTCATCCGATCTAGGTTCAAACTTGCCAAGCTTTTCATCATTATTTTTGATAAAGCATTTACTTCCAAAAAATCTCTAAAATGCTTCACGGATGGAGAATTACCATACCATAGCTCATAAGGAGTTTTGTCACTATTTACCCGAACATGAGCTTTGTTGAGAATGTTAGGCTGTCTGTATGTCTTGCTTCTCCCCCAGAACATGTCGGGGAGTTCCAGAATCATCGAGCATAGCTCTAGCCATTTGTTGAATTGTTCTATTCATTCTTTACGCTACGCCATTTTGTTGTGGAGTACACGCTACGTGAGAATTGTCTTTTTATGCCATGTTGTTCACAAAATTGCAAAGAACTCATTTGATGTATATTCTCCTCCTCGATCAGATCTAAGACACTTGATTTTTTAGATCTAATTCATTTTCAACTAATGCTTTGAAGATCTGAATTTTTTTCAAATGCTTCATCTTTGTGTTTAATGAGCCCGATCCAACACATTCTAGAGTAATCATCAATAAATAAGATATAGTATTCTTCCCCATGTGGTGAATTTTTTCCTCATAGGTCCACATATGTCGGTATGAATGAGTTCAAGAGGCTCACTTGATGATCCTTCTTTGGCATTAAATCGTACTCAGGGTGCTTCTTACCGAATTGACAAGATTTGCATATGATACTTTACGGTAGATTAATATTGGGAAGACCACGAACAACTTGAAGTCTGCTTGCTTTGTTGATTTGAGAGAAGCTCGAGATGCTGACCTTCTATGCCATAGCCAATTTTTCGAAGACTTGCTCAAGTAACATTGATCTATGCCGTTCGAGTACATACGGGTTGCTAGGATTTCTTTTTTCCTTTTATAATGATTTTACCCTGTATCAAGATCACGAACGACACATTCTTTTGAACTAGAGACCACTTACGTTCCTTGATCACACATTTGACTTACACTTAACAAGTTATGCCTTAATCCATCCACATACATGACATCATTAGCCTTCACCTTTTTCTTTTTAGAAATGATGACCCTTTTCCTTTAATAACGTGGAGTATCATTTCCAAATGTAACTTTCTTTTCCTTTTCTAGAGCATTATATGTAAGGAGTTTTGCTTTTGTCTCCTGTCATATGTCTTGAGCACCCACTATCAATGTACCATTGATTTTCTTCGCCTATACGCAAATAATGCTATCCCACAATTTTCAACTTTGTATTTCTTTATTTTTTCCATACTTTAGAGCTCGAGGGAACATGTTCTTTTGGGTCGGACCTTGCTCCCTGCATTCGGATTCTTCATGACCAAAGTTATTTCGATAAGTACATTCAACTTCATTTTGAAGAGGAGAAAAAGTTGTTATAGGTGTTCTTCTTTGGTTCAATATTCATCCCTGTTCTTTCTTGCTTCTCTTGTCATGATGGTTTTATATGCAACACATTGAACGACTTTATGACCAAAATTGTGACATGAGAAACATTGTCCATTGAAGTAGAAATTTCTGCGATCATGAAATCTTCTATTTGAATTTACCCTGTTGGTTGTTGCTTCTTTGAGGAATCTCACCGTTAGTGATCCTTGATTTGAGATGATCATGCTTTACCCTGTAAAGATCCTTTGTTCCCTTGTCTGAGTGGGTCGATCGAAGAGAACCAATTGTGATTGCCTTCGAGATAATTTGGTGCTGAAAGTGCAGGGAAGATTCCCGGTATATCCAAGACCCTGTTTTTTATAAGAGGAGACCGTTGTGTCTTGATAATCTCATCTAAGTTTTCTGAACCTTTAGCAAATCTAAGATTGAGAGTCTTCACTTTCTCATTATCTTTCCTTAGACTTACTACTTCACACTCCAATTCCTCAATGCGTTTTTTCCTTTTGCTTCAAGCTGATTTTCAAGAGTCTCTATGATTATGTTCTTTTCTTCTAGGCTTACTTTGAGTTGATTGTTTTCTTCAAGAAAATCATTGTCCTCTAGAGCATCCACAAAAGTATCCTTTTCTTCTCTTTGTTCAAAAGCCATGAGAAGTCTAAAGTCTTCTTCACATTCTTCCTCACTATTAGATGATCCATCATTTGTCTTCATTAGTATAATAAATTTTCTTTGTGCTAGATCGATTCTTATTCCTTCTTGCTACTTCTTTTCCTTTAGCCGAAGTTTCTTTATAAGGACACTTTGCAAGCATAATGACCAACTCTTCCACAATTGAAACATTTGAAAGGAAGCTTACCTTTGAACTTTCCGGTACCTAGTTGAAGTCTTCTCACAAAATTTGCTTCTTCTTCTTCTTGGGATATATAGTTAGATTCTTTGACAACTTCCTTTTCTCTTTCCTTTTGCAGATGCCTTAAAATCGACTTCTTTGATTTGAGAAGGGCCTCCTTGCCTCATTTCAAAAAGAGTCGAGAATACCATGTAATTGAACAATAGTAAGAGTTTGCGAGATCTTGCCTTTCTTCAATAGTTGAAACTTTAGAGTCAAATTTTGAAGTCAAGGATCTTAAGACTTTTTCAACCAGAGTAGTATCGGTTATGGTTTCACCCAAATTTCTCATCCGATTTACAATATCATCTAGACGAAGAAAGAAAGCGGCAACACTTTCATCACTATGCATCTTCAAATTTTCATATTCGATTCTAAGAGTTTGGAGTTTTTGCATTTTTTTACCTTTGTATCTCCTTCATAGATCGAGAATGATTTTGTCCCATATCTCTTTTTCGTTTGAATGTAGCTGCATTACTTTAGCAAATTTCGATTCGGACATGCTTCCCTAACAAGACATTCATCGCTTTGGCATTGATTTCATACTTCTTTCTTTCAACGAGCATCGGTAGGAATACTTGCCGTATTGATAACCTTCTTCCACGATAGCCCATACATCTGCACCAAGACTTTGCGGATATGCTTTTTTTCGTACCTTCCAGAATATCAGATTGCTTCCATTGAATAGAGGTGGCTTTATAGACATTACTCCTTCTTGACTTCCCATTGCGACGGATCTCCTTCAAGCGATCAAGCTACTGCAGAAGGACACCGCTTTCGATACCAATTGTTGGGAAAAATGCGAGAGGGGGGGGTGAATCGATATTCTTGCATATTCAAAGCTTTTACTTTTTTATTGCTTCTAAAACCCATATGCTACTTTCCGAAAAGCGGACTCGCGTATATACGCGGATACCCTTTATGAAAATCACGTATACATATATATCTAATTATGTCATTAGTTCTTCACTTAAATCATTCCATGATTCATTCATCGGATGTCTAATAAACGATAAACATATGCGGTAAGAACAGATTAAACCATCACACAAAGCATCACACATGAACACCGGGATTTTTTAGGTGGAAACCCAAGTCGGGAGAAAACCACCGTTGCCATTGCTCGACCCTTCAATATTTTATTATAGAGAAAACATCTTACAACATATGTCTTTGGTGCTGAGACTCCTACCGACGACGCAGGCACCCACCCGCGCTCGTTTACAGACCTCTCTGGAAGGGAGCTCCAACCCCCCTAACTCGTTTACCCGGCCTCTCCGGAAGGGAGCTACGACCCCCCGATTTCGTTTACCGACCCTCACCCGGAATGGAGCTACAACCCCCACGGTCGAAGGCTACAACCCTCGACACCTCTATGGACCACGTTTCATCAATTTTCACATCGGATCCAAAGCTTCCTTTAGGACACCACTTGCAGGCCATATTTCATCATATTTTCAAACTGGACCCTTTCCATACTTTTTAAGCACGATCAACCATGAAAACGAGATACATATAACTCACGCGACGGATATCGAGTAAACCAGCAGAACGGATCGTACATTTCTTACCACAAACTTTAGCAAACCCTAGTTTGCATACGCGCTTTCCTTTCTACGATGTCGCGTATATACGCGCTCCGTTCACACAAACCCGCGTATACTTCGAGTATAAATTATAGAGTTAATTTTATTGCACATACACGCTTTCTCTTCAACGAAGCCGCGTATATACGCGCTTCCTCCGTGGCGAACTAGCGTATAGATCTTCAACTATTATAGAGCAGCATACTTCTTCGGATCGGGATATTCGGTTCGATTTACCCTTTTGCTTCAGGGACAAATGTTCGCCTCATCTAAGATCTAAGCCTTCCATGAACAGGATCTAACGGTACAAGTACAATACGAAATCTAGATCCCCTTCTTCATCACTCCTTCATTGGTTCATTTTACATTCAGATCTTTCATTCAATCGTAACCCTTTCCATTCGGATATACTCCAGAGAGAAGTATTCATTCAAGATCGGACATCTTCCGCCCACACTCATGATCCGCACAAACAATTTCTTCTCCTTATATAGGTTTACCCTTTTTTCAATACCATGAGCCAAAACCACATTACATCCTGATGGTATTCCGGGACGGGGTCATTTAGAAGAATCATTACCCAATACAATGGGTCAATACCATGGTGGTTACCCCTGGTTTTGCACTTTTTGAGCGCTTTTTCCCATACGCGACTTGACACGTTCTTTTCCGCGTGCATACGCGACTTCCCTTAGGCAAATCCGTGTATTCCTAGAGACATACTCTTTTCATCATAGATCTAGCACATACTTGAATTCCTTTCTTCATTGCCTTCAGTACTCACTGTAGATACATCAGGTTTTAGTTCAAAAAGACATAATCTATCAAGCACAACTTCATCGAGTGGTTTTGCCATCAAGGACAACACATGTCAACGATCGCATGTCTTCATCTTCATTCGGTGGGATTTCCATCAAGGACAACACTCGCATCATATTTCCAACACTTACATTTCCATGTGAGGCTAACGGCGTATGTTACAAGTGGTATTAGAGCTAAAGGTTGTTGCATTGGCGACTTTGGGGAATTGTTAAGCGAAAAGAAAACATAGTTGTAGAGGAGTAATGAGAATTTCCTGATGGGGATGAGTATTGTAATAGGGAGATAAATAAGCTAATTCTAAAGACATCGGAGATGAAATGCGCGTCTGTGAAGGAAGGCATCACATATCTAATCTAGGTTGAACAAAGAGTTTCAAGAGATAAGTATTATTATCTTTCTTTTTCTTGAAACAATAGTTATTGCATTTATGAAAAAATAGAATGCATAAAAAGTAAATAGCAATGAAGTTAGAGTTTCTTTAAAAAGGATATATATTTTTTCATGTACGTAATAATTCCATTGTTATGTTGAAGATTTCATGAAAAGAGATGGGAAATTTTGTTTCTTGAAAATGAAACATGTGCGTGTTTTTGTTGAAAATTTAAACTAATATACATTTGAATTTTTTCACGGGAGAGAAATATGTATATTTTGAAATAATTCTTGCATGTGAATCTTGCAACTAAAAGAGACAAATATAGAGTAAAACATGGTTTTACTTAATATGCAAGATTGTGCTAGTTCTTTTGGAAAGTAATAAAGCATTGCTTGATATGATAATCTTTTAGAAAGATATACCATGGTAAAAGAAAAAACTTATTGGGTTGGTTTTTTTCTGAAAAGAATCCATGTCGTCTCCTCTAGAAAACATAATTATTATGTTAAATATTTCAATTATGTTAATCTTTTTACATGAAAATAGTATTTCATGATGATAGAATTCTAAGAAGGGAATATGTGTTGCCTATAGTAAAGGAAGAGCTATCTCGCTTGCATGAACAAAGAGGAGAGTTATCTTTCTTGCATGCACAAAAAAATAGCCATTGTGTTATAGAGGTATATTCAAGGCATGGTCTGTGCATGTGCATGTTGATTTCCTTTAAAAAGGAATTGTTATATATGTAAAAAAAATGGCATTTCATGAGATTAGCTTCTATTCAAAAGGATTCTTAAAAAATGTGCATGCTATTATAATATACTTTTTCTACACAAGAATATGCCTTTGAGATTAATATGTTTATCATGCTTTATTTATTTAGGAAAAAAAGAGATTAATATGTGTATTATGCTTTACTTCTTTAGGAAAAAAAAAGTTATAAAAAAGCGTGAAAGAAAAATAGTTCCCTTTCATTTGAGTTTGAAAAAGAAGTAATTGTTTTTGCATGAAATAAAATTTCTATAGTTACGATGCATTACTTTAAAAAAGATGAATGTGTATAGTGATGGTGTGTAAAACTAATGCATGAATGGAAAATGTGAGGAAAGTCCTTGTATAAGATAATAGAGTGTTAAAATTAAATTGAATGAAGCCTTTTTAATGGGTAAGTAGTGAGACTTGACTATAAGGACTAGTTGATTGACTCGATTTTTGAATGAGTCGTCATGGATGCATTGAGATTATTAGTGGCATTGAATGACTAGTTTTAGAATGAATCGTGTCATGGATGCATTAAAATTATTAATAGAATTTATTGGTTATGAATGAATAACTAATGAAAGTTATATGCTACGAATTGATTTTGACTAGAGGTGGTTGTGATCGGTCGAAAATAACTCACAACAACCCTTGTGAAACCAAAACTTTTACGAGTTTGACTAGATTGGCCATCCAAAGGTCATATCGAAAGAGAATTTATTCCACTATTAACCCGGACACCATCCATATTCTAGAGCTAGGGGGAAAGTGGAGGACATAATAGCCTCCCTTGATTGTTGGGAGGACCATAGCTTGAGAGTCTAAATTTCAGGATAAGTATTAAGAATTTTTAGTGTGCTATCTTTCGTTTTGAATTAATATCGAAAGATTGGTGACTCGAATGTGAAAATGACTCGATTTGGTTGTGGAAACCAACTCCTATGGGTTAGGAGGAGCATTTTTGTTTTACCATTGTGGTTCTCATAATGGAACAACTTAAGTAAAAAAGTTATGTGTTATATTAAAATGAATTACTAAAGTGTATAAGTTCATTTATTTTATTACTAATTTGTTTGAATGTCTTAGCAGATGCTAGGGATATAACTATGGTGCATGGATTGACCATTGAGTACGATTAGAGAGCTAGGTGCTCTCTAAATACTTTTGAAATCTCGTGTGGATGTATTTAACGAGAGCTAAGGCAGTGTGCACGTGATGAATTGGTTAGACGGTTGGTCCTCTCCGAGTACTTGTGGAAGTACTACGATTAAAACATCTCTTGATATTGCATGAATTTTTTTATAGTTGCAAGTATTCCATTTGATTGAAACTATGTGACTAATGTGATTGAATTGTTAGTCATACATTACATGCTCTTTCCATGGAGTGTTAATGGGTTGTTCAACCATTCTCAAAGAGCTTGCATAAAAGCCATTATTTCTTCCAATAGTAATTGGTAAATAATGGTAAGTTTGTATAGATATTTTTTCCATATTTTTATGAGTTGAATAAATAGACAAGTGAAAAAAAAATGTAAATGGAATATTTTGTTTTAGCTATACATGCTTATGAATATGGATAAAAAGCATTATTGTTTCACTTAATTGAATTTAAGGAAAAGAAAGTGTTTCATTGTGAAGGGGAAGGAACCCCTTTGGGTTGTTTATATTATTATCGGGGAGTATAAGTTTAAATTTCAGTGAGAGAAGCACATCGAGGATGGTGTTCTCTTCAAAGGGGGGAGTATGTAACAAACCTCTTACGTAAACACATCCTAAAACTATTTTTTTACTTTAATTGTTTTATCAAGAAAATAAAGAAACAGTTAGAGGTAAAACAAATTCACGGATAACAAATCATACTATATTATTTCCTTCACATTATTGCACACGGGGAGGTTCATTATCAAAGCGAAAAATCAATGGAACATGAATGAGACACTAACTTAGGGTCAAGAGCAAGCCACAACTATCTAGCAATCAGCGAGCATTTGCCCACATACCCGACGAACCGGGACGAGAATGGAAGGCATTTTCAAAAGGGAAAAAGTTCAAAGTAGACATTGGATTAACCTCTCGGCTTTTAAAGAACCCTCGCCATGCCGAGTGATAATTTCATTATTGCAAGAAGAGGTAGAAAAACTTGATACGAGCAGGATGGTTTAGGCTCTTCATTTTTGGTGAATAAATTTATCTCCTTTCTTTTATAAGAATTTACGCTAAGATAAGTAATCCTATCCAAATAAGAAATTCTTTCTAATTTTCATTCGTATAATATTGTTTGTGAGTTGAAATATATACTTCACTTATTTTACAATTTATTCTCATATCAAGATGAATAAATATATGAGAAAATATTTCAAGGGAAAATATAATAAGTTTATATTTTTCCTTCTTAAGGTGAAAATATGTAATTGTGGTTAATGGTAATATCTTATGGAATTACCTTCTAGAAATTATAGGCATAATTAACTAAAGTCATAGGATTTTCTTTAGAAAGAGTAGTATTTATCTTGGGAGTAGAAGATAAGTCCATTGTGTTAATTCCTTTGCAAGGGTTTGCAAAGGTTACATGATCTAGAGGGTAAAATAACAAGTTATTATTGTGTTGTATATTGGGCATTTTGACTTAATTGCATGGTTTTTCTGCATAAAAGGTTAATAAGGGTTAATTATGGTACTTTCTTGAAAAGGGATTTTCTTGAATAGATTAAAGAGGGTAACTCTTTAATAGAAATATTTATACAATATTGTATACCCAAGAAAAAAAAGAAGATGCTTTCTATTTATTTCTAAAAGGGATTTTGTACTCTTTTAGTTTATGAAATGATAACAAGTCCAAGGTATTTTCTTCAATAGATTAAAGAGGGTAACTCTTGAAATATTTTCATGTGTGGTGAAGAAGAGGAAAGAAAAATTTTTCTCGGATTGATATTCTTGGTAGAGTTTTTAAGAATATGTATGTATACATTAACCATGTTGTAAATACTAGATAATTAATAAATTCATGAGAATACCATAGTGTTTTTTTTGCTAAAATTGCGCTATTTCTATTATGAACATAATATTACAAAACTGCCACGGCTCATCTGAGGAAGCCTGAAACCGGGCTTGATATCCACGTTCTGTCTAACTATGGAACTGCCCATTAGCGGGAAACCAGTTCTTTTGAAAGTAATTACACCACCCATGAACTGGGAAACCGGCGAAGAGTCATTTACATTCAACATAATGAAGCTAGAAAAAAAAAAAATATGCATGCAGTTGTGTCTGCTATGAGTGATCATTAGAAATAGAAACTTTGCAAAAAATCTAGAGCAGAGTTAATACTGAAAACTGGTCTTGGAAGAGGGAGAGCACTTAGTCTGAAGCAGGTTGCTCTTCCACAATTCTGCAGCCATACTGTTCTTCTGGTTCTGCTTCAGCAATCTTGTCTTCTTCTTCGCCTGACAGTCCTGCATCCATCTGCAAATGAGAAGGTCCCGAAGAAGCAGGGACGGGGGCATAGGGGACTCCGAGAGAGTGCATGAATGGAGCAGGTTCAGGACCGGAAGGAGGGTCGAAGGCGGGCACAGAAGGAGTCTGCAAGGGGTCAAGAGGCGGGGCAGGGTAATCGTGATAAGGGCAGTGATGGAAGGGCGATTAAAGGCGCAATCGAAGCGCAACTCAGCTCGTTACGTGGATTGCCTGAGATAATGACTGCCAGGGCGAGGAGGGGAAGCTGAAGCATGAAGCGGGGGCGAGGACAGAGGTGGCACAGCGGGAGCGCGACACAACGGCATGGACTGAGGAGGCGTAGAGGCATGGCGGTCATGGAGAAGACCAGAAGGGTCAATAAAGAACTGAGCGGGACGCCTTTCAGAAGGCTCCATGGAAAAGTCGACACTGGAGCTAGGGGGACGTTCACTCATGGATCTGCCTCGAGAGGCCCCTCTCCTGCAAGTCATTCTCTGCCTGAGCCTGGGCATGGTGGAATTCTGAGGAGAATCCGACCAGACACCAGATGGAGCTGCAAGAGTAGGATTAAATTGACCAACAAAAACAGGAGAAGTTTGAAAATTGAACATAACAGGGCAGAAATTACTATTCGAGTAATGGTAGCCGGGAATTGTTTCCAAGCAGCAATGAAGAGAGCACCGGCGTCCTGTTGCAGTTCGATCCCCACCTGTAGCACAGCCACCTGGGCAGTGAGAGCTCAGAGGCGACAGAGGGCGGTGGGCAGCATCAAAACAATCGGGAAAGTTCGAGCTGTAATGCTCCATTTGATATCTGATGCGCTGAGCAGGGCAGAGCAAGTGACGGCGAGGAGGATTAAATGCCCAACGCCGAGGTTTATTGAAGGCAGCATTAAAGGCACCATGGGGGGCCATGTGGCCACCCCAGGTGAGCCGCCTTGGGACCCGAACCAGGCCTTGAGGCCCCTTAACCCAAATAATCATCCGCATCCGGAAGTGGCCGATCCATTTGCACCAGCTTGATGCAGTTCTGAGTGGAGTCTCTGTCATTTATGATCTGGAGAGAGCCGTGTTTGAGAATGTCCAAACTATCAACTCCTAAATTGGCAAGGAGATCCGCAACCTTGTTGCCATCTCTCTTGGTATGGGTAAAAGAGATAGCTTGATTATCTTTTACCCATTTGTTGATCTTGTCAATTATGGAAGCTAAACGCCAGCTGGTGACTACCTTGGCTGAGCTGGTGCCTTGGAGCAACTGATTTGCCATGCTGATCAGAATTTGAGAATCACCTTCCACGATAATGGGCGAGAAGTTGTAGTTGTGTGCTAGAATGAGCCCTTGCCACAGACCTTCCAACTCAGCTGAGTTGTTGGTGTCCCAGCCTATGGATCCGTAGTAGATAGCCTGGATGTCGCCTTGGGAATTTCTGAAGATACCTCCATATCCCGCCGGGCCTGGATTCCCCTTAGAAGCCCCGTCAAAGTTCAATTTGAGAATTCCTGGTGGAGGAGGAATCCAGGAGAGGGATTGTGAAGGGTTCTGCTTGTTGATTTTGGGAACGGAGGAAATGGTGAATTGCCAATTGTGCCATATGCTGAGCTCTCTAGGATGGTTAGGAAGATCCTCCTCCTGCCAATATGGAAGAGAAAGAGACTCTTGTAGGTTGCTGTGGAAATTTTTCCAGAGAATGTCCAGGGGAGTAGTTTGATGTTTGAAGACTCTTTTGTTTCTTTCTTTCCAGAGCGACCAGAAGAGGAGGCCGGGAATGATTTGCCAGAGAAAGTTGAGTATGGGGCTATTGTAGGGGCGTTTGGGCCAGTGGCGCAGAATACTGGTAATATCCCCTTGTGGTTTGCTTCGTTGGCTTCTAAAGCAAATTTTGTTCCAGAGCTGGCTAGCTAACTGACAGGTCAACATGAGGTGCTGGATAGTTTCAGTGTTCTGCTTGCAATTTGGACATTGTGAGGGGCCACAGAAGCCACGCTTGAGCAGATTGTCCCAGGTAAGAATTATTTTGTGGCTGAGGAGCCAAAGAAAAGTAGAGACTTTAGGCCAGGTCCCCTTAGCCTAGACAAATTGCCAGAGTCTATCTTTTGGGTGAGGAATAGGATGCATCAAGCTGAAGGCCTATTTAGTGGTAAATATGCCTTTGGGCGAATAGCCCCACCTAAGGATATCCGGGTCATTCGAGCAGCGGATTCTGCAGCGTTGAAGTTATTCCTGGAGTGCTTCCCATATATTGCTAGGAGTAGTAGGCTGAAGGAGTGACGGATGTTTCCAATGCCGATAATTGCTGCTGGAATTGGCCATCCAACACTGACTTACTTTCAGCTCTTCTAGCCCATTATATCTCTCAGTGTTGGGCAGATTTAGAATGTCAATGAGCTTCGGCCTCTGTTGCCAGGAGTCCACCCAGAATCGGGCATTCTGTCCATTCCGTACTTCCCAAAAGCTGTGCTATTGGATGAGGGCATGATGTTGTTTGGCAGCGTTCCAGATGAGGGAGCCAGCCATCTCGGGTTTGAGTCTGATTAAGTCATCCGACGGTCTATTGTTGGCGTACTTGGCTGCCCACAACTTGGCCCAAGGAGTGTGAGGGCTTGATAGCCAGTTCCACCAAAGTCGAGCACCCATGACTTCATTGCTATGAAGGGGATTCCTGAGACCTAGCCCACTGGCTTCTTTAGGAGTGCAGACAGTGTTCCAGTTGACCAAAGCCCATTTCCGAGTGTGAGTTGAGGAACCCCAGAGGAAGCGACGCTGCAAATTCTTGATTTGATTAAGCACCCATTTGGGAGCTGCAAGCACAGAGAAGAGGTAGAGAGGAATTGATTGCAGAACTGCTTTGATGAGGACCAATCTACTGGCTAGGTTGAGAGCTCTGAAGGTCCAAGAGGAGAGGCGAGCTTCAAGTTTATCAAGGAGAACGTTCCAGGCTGAATGCTTAAGGGCAGAGTCAATGAGAGGGGTGCCAAGGTATTTTGCAGGAAGACGGGCAAGCTCAAAACCAAGAATACAGGCTACACAAGATTGGATTAGAGGAGGGGTGTTAAAAAAGAAGAGTTGAGATTTGGTAACATTAACAGTCATGCCAGAAGCGAGAGAAAAAAGGTGCAGAATGCGTTTGAAAGACCTAGCTTCTTGAGCTGAAGGGAAGCCAAAGAGCATAGTGTCGTCAACAAATTTCTGGTGAGTAGTAGCGGGAGAGCCATGAAGGGAGATGCCACGAAGATGCCCATCTTGGAAAGCATCATGAATGAGTCTGCTGAGACCCTCAGACATAAGAACAAAAATGAAGGGAGAAAGAGGGCCACCCTGTCGAATGCCTCTGGATGAAACAAAAGGGTTGGAGGGGGATCCGTTAACTAGGATGGAATAGAGAGGGGTAGAGATGAGACTCATGATCCAACGTATCCACATCTGGTCAAAGCCAAAAGCTTTGAGAATGCTCTGAATATAGCGCCAGCAAAGTTTATCGAAAGCTTTGGAGAGATCGATTTTGAGAAGCATACCTGGTTTTTTAGTGCTTTTGAGAGAGTGGATGACTTCGTGAGTCATGATGATGCCATCCATAATTTGGCGACCTTCCATGTAGCCTGTTTGTTCTGGCGAAATGAGGAGCGGCAGTAGAGGCTTTAATCTGTTGGCGATGACCTTGGAGATGATCTTGTAGATCACATTGCAAAGAGCAATGGGGCGATACTTTTCGGGAGTACTGGGTTGCTCTTCTTTAGGCACCAGAGCTATGAAGGTGGCGTTTAAAGAGGGGAGGAGCCAATGGGTAACTCTTGATTCTTCCACCATTTCCCATACTTCTATTTTAATGAGCTCCCAAAAGTGATGGAAGAAGTTTGCAGTGAATCCATCAAGCCCTGGCGCCTTCCCATCTTTGGTCTGTGCCATCGCTATTTTAACTTCTTGTAAGGAGATACGGCGCAGAAGCATCTTGTTATGTTCTTCAGAGATGAGTTTGGGAATGAGCTGAGAAATTGCATCAATGGCTGGCTGTCTGTCTATGGTGCTGTCCTCTTGGAGAGTGGTTTTGAAATAGTTCGAAAGAACTTGTTCAATTTCTTCGTGTTGCTCGACTTGTTCCCCGTGCTGATTAGTGATATGGTGGATGCGATTTTGCATTCGTCTCTGAATAATGGAGCGATGGAAGAATCGTGTATTCCTTTCCCCTTCCTTTAACCAATTTATTCAGGATTTTTGTCTCCACAGAATTTCTTCTTGTCTTTGCCGCTCTTCAAGCTGCTTCTGGATCTGCTGTTCTTGGGTGTTGGTATCCTCTGATCTACCTTCTACTATGATTTTTTGTTGTACTTCCTCCATTTGTCTTTCGAGGGATTTGATTTCCTGAAAGATGTTGCCAAAGACTGTTATATTCCAATTCTTGATGAGCGCCTTGAGATATTTGAGCTTTTGCTGAAATTGGTACATTCTACAGCCTTGGGGAGGAATGAAATTGTGCCATGCCGAGGTGACCATTTCTTTGAAAGAGGGATGTGAAAGCCAGAAGGCTTCGAATTTGAAGGGATTTTTAAGCTGGGGGCCGAAATTGTGCCATTGAAGTGCAATGGGCCAGTGGTCCGATCCTGCAAAAGGAAGAATTGAAGCCTCTATATCGCCCCCCAGATGTATAGCATTGTCAGAGATGAGGAATTGATCAAGCCTGGAAGTAACATGATGGGCCCCTGATCTTTTGTTGCTCCAGGTGAACGTTCCATTGGTGAATGGGAGGTCTATCAGCCAGCTGTTGGTTATGAAGTCTTTGAAGTGAGCACTTTCAGGATCCGGTCTGGTTCTGCCCCCTGTTCGCTCTTCCATCCTAGTTATCATATTGAAATCCCCTGCTGCTATCCAAAGAGGATGAGTTCTGTGAGAGTTAAGCACTTCCATTGTATTCAAGAGGCTGATCTTTCTGTTAAGGTCCTGCGAGAAATAAACGTTTGAGAGATGCCCATAGATATTTGTACCAATGGGGTGAAAAATGGCTTGAATGATATTGTGTGCCGCATGCAGATCAGATATGACTATGGATTGAGTATCCCATACTATGGCAAGCCCTCCAGAAGAGCCAGAGGCATCTACTGCTGCAGAACTGCTGTTAGGCCAGACTTTTGACAAAAATGTACCTAAAGCTTCACTGTTACATTTAGTCTCTTGAAGAAAGAGAATGTTTGATTTTTCTTTTGTAACATATTTTTTATCATTTTGTGCTTACCTGGGCTGTTGAGCCCTCTGATATTCTATGATATCAATTTCATGAGGAACTATTTGGCAGGGCCGGGAAGAACCGCGTTAGCTTGGGGTATCGCCCAGAGTTGACTAGCATTTCCCCAATAGTGATTGTGCGCTGCCAATCTAGCTTTCTGCCTCTCTTTTTGGATTATTTAGCTACTTTGAGGCTATCCCAATGACTTCCTGACTGAACACCAAGTTTTGCCTGCTACTGGGCTTTGGATAGGACCTTTGCCAGAGTATCTATTTGATGGGGCTTGATTTTGTCAAATTCTTGGCGCTTGCATGCATCCTCCAAGCCAATGATGTCAAGATCCCCAAGCTCTAGACTCTCAGAATCTTCTTCCATTGGATTAAGAGTGCCTTGAGTGCCTTTTTCTCCTTCGGAAGTGATAGATCCAGATTTAAGATCATCCAGATCCATGGTTTCCGAATTCCAAGTTAAGAGCTTTGTTCCAATGGGAGGAGTGGAAGTAGGGTTTGCTGGGGCGGTTGTCTCTTGCTGGGGGGGAAGGGTTCATAGGACCAGGAAGCGGGGTGGAAGTGTTGGGGATCTGGTGAGATTGTGGAGGCGCTTGGCTCGATTCGGGCAAGTGATCCGTATTGGATAGGATGGCGAAACTATTACTGGTAGTAGGAACACTGGAGGAAGGAGAGGGTTTCTTACCTGCCGTCGAAGATTTCTTGTTGTGCCGTCTGCGAGGAGGGACTTTGGTGAAACCATCTGCTTCTGGTTGGGTATCAGCTTCTTTGTTCTGAGGTGATGCATTGAGGGGGAAATATCTGAAAAGATGCCCATGGGAATGACAACGGCGACACCTGAACGGAACATGCTCATAATCCAATGGTTGGATCCACTCAAAATCATCATGGTAGATGCTTACTACATCAGGTAGGGCATTGTCCAGATGCATATAGACGCAGATCCGCGCATAAGAAGTGTAGCGACGAAGCTTGGTCTCTTTTGCGATTTTGATAAACTGCCCTAGACCCTTGCCTATCTCCTGAAGTGTATCTTCATCCCAATATTCAAGCGGCAACGAATATAAACGTATCCAGACTGGAGCCCAGTTGAAATTTTCCTTATCTGGGTTGAATCTTTCCACCCAGTTTCTGAGGTATAGTCCAGCCGAGTTGAAGAAGTATGGCCCTTCATCCATGACTCTATTGCGATCCTCAAGGCAAATGAAGATCGCCGTGAAGAACCCTTTCGGTCCAAGCTGTAGAGTTACGTGTCCTTTAGGCTTCCATTTCGAAGCGATCCATCCTTGTAGGGCCTTTTCCGTGGGCCAAAAGCCGATAAATTTGCCGATGAGGGTATGGTCTCTCATATATTGGATGCGTGCATTGATGTGGTGACTGGGCAGATCAATCTTAGGCCTTTCTGGCGCAATAGGTTTGCAGGTGGAAGAAGAGGGGACCGCCTTGTCCTGTTGTGCCTGTGAAAAAGTCGCTTGGGGTTCTGTCGTTTCCTGTTTCTTGTCAGCTCCATCATTGGTTAGGTTAGGACTGGCGCGTGAAGAGTCTTTGTTTGCAGGGGGAATCAGGCCGCCCGCCCCCCCCTCCGAGCTTGTTGCCATGGCCGTTTACCCAAGCTCGTGAGCTTGGAGGATAGCAGCCTCGCTTGATCAGTCGGCTAGGGTATCTGTAGGTGCTGGCGTGTAGGGTTTTCGCGAGCTTCTTGCATTCGTCATGTTTATACAAGTGGCATTATTATAGGACATGCATAGTGTCATTTTCAAAACTAAGTATCAATTGAAGAATAGATTCTCAAAATTCCAATAAATAAATCAAAGTGCAAAATATTGGAGAATCACTTAAATGTAAATAATTTTAATTATTTTTTAAACTTTGGTATTTGAAAACCATTGGAAAAACAATATTTAAAATTTTGGTATGGATTATATTTATGAATTTTATTATTTATAAATATATATAAGTGGCATTATTATGGGACATGCATAGTGTCATTTTCAAAACTAGGTATCAATTGAAGAATAGATTCTCAAAATTCCAATAAATAAATCAAAGTGCAAAATATTGGAGAATCATTTAAATGTAAATAATTTTAATTATTGTTTAAACTTTGGTATTTGAAAACCATTGGAAAAACAATATTTGAAACTTTGTTATGGATTAAATTTATGAATTTTATTATTTATAAATATATATAAGTGGGTAAAACAAGACATTGATTTCAAACCAATGGATGGTTTCAAAGGGTAAACATTAATTGACGAAATATTTTGAAATTCCATTTATGAAATTCATGAATAAATAAATGATTTTATAGGTTTCTAAGATATGGTTTTATATGGAAAGTATGGCTTTTGAGATCACTTTTTTCATTTCCAGATTCTTAGGCATTGAAGTCATCAAACTCAACATTTGAAGGAGGAAAATCAATGATCAAAAGATGAGGTAGCAATCGAAGATAACATTTCTATTTCTCAAGGAATTGGATGGAAATTGTATTTAGCATTGTGTGGTAGAATATCATAAGCAAAAATTGAGATTATAATTGTGAAGCTCAATCAAAATCATCACTGGTGAATTTTGGGAACTTGTCAAATCCAATTAACTTTACTTTTTTCAATAGTTTACCTTAATATGGTTATATTAATCCATTTTCTTTCTTAAAGGTTTAAATGAAAGATGTATGTCTAAAAAACAGAATGAAAGAAACAACTATTGAAATTAGTGGTAGGGTTGGTCATATTTTAAGGCAATCTACAGTTTTTCAAGGATCAAAATCCACATATAGTTTTAATTTTAAATGACACAGGATTAAAATCAGTGGTCACAGGCTCATTTCTAGATCTGGAGGCAAAAGACTTTCTATCAGTTTCTAATTCTTGCAAACAAATCAGATTTTCTTTTTATTTTTGGTATATTGTTAGATTTTTATTGCTGAAGATTGTAAAGTTAGATGACTGTAGTTTTTCTATATATTGGTTCATTTGTAATGAGAAAGGGTTGGATTTTGGGCCAAAACCTTGATATTTTTGTAAAACTTGATATTACAGAGCTTTAAATCAAGGGCTTCTGACTTTAACCTTTGATAGATTTTGTTGCTGTGTGAGTGCTTTCTAGTGATTACATAATCCTTTCTGCATACGTCTGTGGTTGTATAGAAATTTGGGAAGGGCTAGGTTGAGTGTCAACCTCCCTGGCATCCCACTGCAAAGTTATGTTCAATTACATATTTAATTAATTGAACAAGTTGTTCGATCTAGTTATTTTGCATCACTAGATTGTTGATTTTTATTCGATTCTCATATTTATTGATGTTTTTCTATAGAGATACTTTTATGCACTTATGTTCTTATTAGGTATTATAAATATTTAGAATAGATGTTTATGCTGTCTAGTATCTCTTTATGTCTTCCATCCTCACCTTTCAAGCTATGTTAGCTTGTCATAGTTAGATGATGGCACTTTGATTAGTCTCTAAAAAAGAGGGCCTTATTTGTTAACTAGGGATTTGTGAGTCATTAGTAGCCACCCATCCCAAAACCCCTAGATATGGCCATTGTTCTTCATAGGTTGTTGTTTAATGATAATGAATAGAAAAAAGCCTTGTAACACTTGAGGGAGAGCACTCTGGTGCAAGGGCTAGTGTGGACCTAAAGTGTTTGAGTTGGTTCCTTGGAGCAATTTCCAACTAATACACTACCTTCAAGAAATAGATACAACAACACAAATATATATATATTTTTTAATATAAACCATAAAATAAATTACTAATGATTTTTTTCATAAAAATAACACTGTTAACATGAAAAAATAAATTCAATAAAATTAGGGTTTTTTTTTGGGATGGGACCACTATACCACGAGAAACTTGTTTAAGCACTAAGCTAGTAAAAAAAAATGTATTTATATTGATAAGCAAAACTATTTTGAAAAAAAAAACTTCAAAATTTTAATTTAATTATAACGTTGAGCTATATATATATATATATATATATATATATATATATATATATATATATATAACATTTTTAATGATAATATATTTAATTTTTTTTTATACTATTATACATATTTTCATAGTGGGAAAACCTATCATAATTTAGTTGTAAAACCAGTAGTGAGGACAATCATCTCTGGCTACTAACCATGAATTGACATTGACCCATCACCATTATTCAAGGAAAACCATGCCACCTAGAATAACCCAATGGCAGTGCGTAAGGGGGTAGTTTTTCACTCTCGCCAATTGCGTCTCGGTCTTAGGCCGTTAACCTGTTTCCTTACATTTGAACTCTTAGCCAAACATAAACAATTTTAGGGCATACTCCACGCCCAAATTTTTTATCATACATTAATACATTAATGTGATTTAATTTGTATAAATATACTCATATAAATATAAATAATGAATAAAGCCAGTAAATTGTAATTATAATGATGAACTATATAGATTTTATATATTTATATGTTATAATTAAATTTAATATTATATTTATATGCTATAATTTAATTAAATTTTATAATAAGATTAGATATCATCTTTTTGGGATTCAAGTGCATTAAGTAACTCATTTAACTATGACCATTTCCATGAGAGGTGGTCGTAATTGACTAATTTCTCAGGATTTTTGAATAGTCCACTTAACACTCATTGCATCGAGTGATGCTCACAGGGGTGAAAAAGTAGGTTTGAAACTAGTGAAATGAATCACATAACATCAATCATCACTTCCGGGGCTTGCACTCGGTAACTAGGACTTCCCGAGGGGTCACCCATCCCAGATCGCCTCTGGCTCAAGCCCGCTTAACTGTGGAGTTTTCCCCACAATCAAGCCCACTTAAATGGAGTAGCAAATTAAGTGGGCTTGATTGTGGGGAAAACTCCATAGTTAAGCGCGCTTGAGCCAAATGTGATCTGAGATGGGTGACCTCCCGAGAAGTCTTGTCCCATAAGTGATGATTTATGCTATGTGATTCATTTCACTAGTTTCAATCCCACTTCTTCACCCCTATGAACATCACCTGATGCAATGAGTGCTAAGTGGATTATACAAAAATAATGAGAAATTAGTCAATTACAACTACCTCTCATAGAAATGGTCATAGTTGAATGAATTACTTAACGTAGTTGAATCCCAAAAAAATAATATCTAATTGCACTAAAAAATCTCTCAATATTTATAATAAAATATTTAATTCATTAGATACTTTCATACATTAATGTGATTTAATTTATAGAATAAATAAAAAACGTGATTTAATTTATAAAATAGATAAAACAAAAGCGAGGGAATTGTAATACTTCCATGGAATTCCATATACGAATGCACCTCAGCAGTGAAACCTTGTACCTTTAACCCCCTTCGGACCATACTTTAAAAGATAGCGGCAAACTTCGAATGGCATATATCAATTCACCTTCACCCTTCCGATCCATTCGAATATTTGAATTTGCAACGATCTGGTTACTCCGCGCCCCGCCTCCTCTGTTACCGAAAAGTCCCTGGTCCGGCAGGCTACTTTCCTCCCCACTTCTACACAAACTCTATGTCTGTAACAAAAATTCAATACTCAAATAAGATTGTTAGAAAGTTCAGTACTCAAAACAATATTGTCATATCTACATACTGCTTATTATTGAACCATATTTGACCCCTTCATCAAAATGGCGGTCCAAATGCAGCCTCAGCCTGTTTTGCTGTTCTCCACGACAAAAACACCCAAATCACCAGAGGTAAGCAAAGGAGAAGTATGCATTTTTCTTTTTCATTGTCTTCCATGCACGATAATACAGCAAATACTAAGGGTTTGTTGCTTGCAGGCAACATTGCTAATGCTATTGCAGCCAAATCTGGCAGCCTTGAGAAGGCGCACCATCATGAGGTCAATGCCTGGGCTGATTATGAAGGAGGAATTGAGAGGGTTAAGTTTTGCGGTGAAGACATGGAGGCGATGAAGGAACATATTGCACAAGAAGGTAAGTTAAGGTATGCGGGTTTGCAGGGCAAGTTTTGGTTTGTTCTTTGGCGAGTCTGTATTTTGGAGATTTATGTTATGCCGGCATTGGATTTTGATATTGGGCTGATGAAGATAAGGGGGTTTGTAGTGGTAGAAATATTGCCAAGATGTCATTCAAATTTGTTTGATGTATCCCACCCTTTTTATTTAGCATTGGACAGGGATATTTTAAAGTATTGCCAAACGTGATATTTTTTTAATATCTTCTGGGCACAAGTTGGGAAAGGGGAAGGTTGATTAAGCAAGCATATCCAGCTTGCAGCTAATGAACTATTAGGTCAAGAAGACTCAACCAATCAACCAAGATGATATAGGGCTCAAATGCAACTATGTGTTTAGAATGCATCTATGTTCTCGTCTAGGTTTAGGAGGCCCACACCAGGGATTTTGCTTGTAGCAGCCCTGGTGATTGGGTGCCCTCTTTAAATTACCTCCCTACTGAAAAGGGTAAAATGACCTATTATTTCACTTCTATTCTGTTGAAAATAGTACAGCTGGACATCCAAACTGCTGGCATTTTGGTTTTATTTTGTTTGTAAACAATATGCTTTTGATATTCCATCAGCTATCCATAGTTGTATATAAATATGCTTATGGTGCATAATAAAAGCAAAACTGAAACTTTACTGTGTACGTTTTATGTCTTTCTCTCTCTGTGTGTTTGTTGTAACTGCTATTTTTGACATTCTTTGACATGGCGTCAGAGCTGACTTGCCGTAAAGAGGCTGAGATCACCGGCATGGCTGATAGTGTTGAAATTTCATGGAGAAAAAAGAGTCAGTGATCGAGAAAACGTTGTTGTGCTATTAAATCAGTAGCTGTGATGAGTAGTTTGCAGCTGAATGTGTTTCCAGAGAAAGAGTTTGCTATGAAATGTTTGTCGACAATAATTTAAGTGAAATGATTTATTGTTTGGCCCACAGTGCTGTTGTTTGACGTTGGTTGGATAAGAGTGGTTGATGAAGATGTGAAATGAATGGGCAATGCACATTTGGAAAGATGATTGAAGTCCACCTCCAGGTATTGACAATCATTTTTTTTTGGCTTTTAAAGGTTTTTCTTAGGAGACATTAGCAATTGTGGCCAAACTGTAAATCTTTGTTTCCACCACTAGAAGAGATGGCAAGCCTGTTGTGGGTACATGTGGAGGTTATTGCTAGACGAGGAGGTGCATGCAATGTTGGAGATGTGGATAGTGTTGGAGACTCCATCAGTGGTTAGATGTATCAATGACTAGATGCATTAGGAGTTTCCTATAGTTATGAGGAAAATTTGTTGCTAGGGACCTCTCGCTAGTTGGATGATTAGCTATAGAGGAAGTGTTGATAATAGTACAACTGGACATCCTATTGATTTTTGTAGCATTGGAAAGTGTTCCAAGTCTCATATTTTGTGAGAGACTTGGACATCAATATTCCAAAGAGCGCATAAACCGTTTGTGGAAATTCCACTCGGTTCATGTTTTATCAAAATAATTAATTATTTTAATGTGGTTCCTAAGTATGAACTTAGGGAAATTAAATAATTAAAGGGTACTAATAAAACAAAGTGAGAATCTTCCAAAGAATGAAGATCAAGTCATATTTTAATCTTAGCCATTGATTAGAGATCTAATTTGTGCTGTTGATTCATCAACAAGAAGATTATAAGAGAAGGCTTGAGAGTCATTTAGAAAGTAAGTTGGGCACACACTCAGTACTCGAAGGAAATCGATTATGAAGGAATAGAATTCGATTTCAGAGGGAGGGTTACAGAGGTAGAAGAAGGAAGGAAAAGTCAGCAGAGGCAGAGAAAGGCAAGAGGAGGACGCAGAGGGCCACAAAGAACAATGCTGAGCAGCAACACTGAGTCCCCACGCAGAGTGACACAGTGCAGCACGGGGACTACACAGAAGATCACGCAGAGTGATGCAGAGGGAGCTAGGGTGTCTTCCGGGTGTCAGATATCCTCCCAGAAGATTCGAGGAATTTATCTCAGATGTATTCTAGAAGTCTTCTCGTCTAATTCTTGTAAAATATTATCCTTGCAGAAGAATAATACAAATCCTCAGCATTGGGTTTTTACAAGGACAATTGTCCAAATATAACTTTGTGCATGCAATTGTTTCTATTGCGTTATATGTATTCTATTCTGTTTTCTGCTTATGGTTAAGTGAATACTCCAGTTGTGTTTATTTCAGAGTTTACTAGAAGAAAATCTGTAAATAACTTATGATAAATAAGCAGACGAAATAAATCTGTCACTGCAGTAGTGTTTTAGTTTGAAAAAATTCACATTTTATCAGAGCAAAAGAAGAGTAACAGAAGAGGAGGTTTTGCAATGGAACGGAGGTCCGACAGTGATGCAACATCAGCTCGGAAGGGTTCACGCAGTTCTCTAGAACACATGGAGGAACAGAGGGATCATGACGTTTCAGTTATGGCATCCAGACTAGAAGATGAATTTTCTTGTGTGTCAAGCATGGCCTCTCTAAACATTTGGTATATTGACAGTGGAGCATCTGTTCACATGACGGGAGTTAGATAATGCTTCTCAAGCTACCAAGAGGAGCAGATGAATTTTCAAATCACTATGGGAAACAAGGCAAAATGTACCCTTGTTGGAAGAGGCACCATAATATTTCAAACAAAAGTTGGCAACAAGCTTCGGGCCACCAACGTACTGCATGTGCTAGGATTGGGGATGAATTTTCTCTCAGTGTCTCAGCTTTAGAACAAGGGTTACGATGTATACTTTTTTGACAACAAAGTTTATGTCAAACACCCAAGTTGGAAAAAGAAGGTACAAATTGGATTCAGGAGCCATAAACTGTACAAGTTACAACTCGAATCTCCAATGGCACTGATAGGCAGTATTGATGAAAGAGATTTGAATGAATTATGGCATAAAATAATGGGGCATCTACATCACGGAGCCTTGAGAATTCTCAAGAAGACTGTCACGGGAGCTCCAGAACTTAGCACCAAGCGCGACGATGTCTACAGAGGGTGTGTATTAGGGAAGTATGCCAAGGCAACATATCTGAGAAGTAGCAATAGGGCCAAGAGTGTGTTGGGATTGATACACTCAGACATCTACGGACCAATGTCCACGAATGCTCTCAGTGGTGCAAAGTATTTTCTCACCTTCATCGATGACCATTCCAGAAAGACATGGATCTACTTTCTTAAGACCAAAGACAAGGTCTTTGAGTGATTCAAAGAGTTTAAGGCTCTGGTGGAGAATCTAATAGGAAAATGGATCAAGACATTGCGATCAGACAATGGTGGAGAGTACATTGACAAGGACTTCACGAGGTTCTGCACAAGGGAAGGCATCAAGAGAGAATGGACTGCTCCATATAATCTGGAGCAGAATGGAGTCGCAGAGAGGAAGAATATGACTATTGTCGAAGCTGCGAGGGAAATGTTGTATGACCAAGACATGCCCAATTTTTTGTGGGCTGAAGCTTGTAATACAACCGTGTATGTGCAGAACAAGGTTCCTCATAACGCATTGGGTAAGGTTACTCTTGAGAGTGTGTTCACTAGCAACAAGCCTGAAGTGAGCCACCTTAGGATATTTGGCAGTATAGCATACTGCCATGTGCCTGATGAGAAGAGGAAGAAGTTGGATCAGACTGCAGAAAAATGGTACCTCGTGGGATATAGCAAGAATGCGAAGGCTTACCACATCTATATTCTTGAGAGTAGAAAGATAGTAGTAAGACGGGACGTGAAGTTCATGGAGGAGAGAGCCTTCAAGAAGTCCCGAGAAATGGCTTTAGCTACGTAGTTTGAGGAGGATCCATTGGTCCAGCCACAACGACCTATGGATGATGGCTCTAGTGCCTCTCCAAGGCACAAGGATCCTAAGGATAGCTTTTTCGAGAAAGTACAAGAAGAAGAGCAGGTGAATCCACCCACCATGAGTGGACGGATGAGCAGAGAACTATAATAGACTTTGATGGTTGCATAGGAGTTTTTTGGAGCTCCTAGAAATGAGAAGAGGGAATGCAGGTAGCTAGACAGGTACCAGGCATTGGTAGCACAAGTTGGAGAACCCTCTATTTTTCAGGAGGCAGCTCAGCATCAGGTGTGGGTAGATGCTATGGTGGAGGAGTACAGCTCCATCATGAAAAATGATGTCTGGGAAGTAGTTCCTAGACCTCTGAATAGGTCGGTTGTAAGTTCGAGATGTATCTACAAGATTAAATATGTTGCAGATGGCAGCATAGAGAAATTCAAAGCCATGTTTGTTGCTAGGGGTTACGCACAGAAGGAAGGGACTGAATATGAAGAAACCTTCGCCCCTGTAGCTCGGTATACTTCAATCAAATCCGTCATATCCCTTGCAGCGCAGATGAGATGAGACATTCACCAGATGGATGTGAAGACTGCGTTCTTGAATGGGGTGATAGAAGAGGAAGTGTACATAGAACAACCAGAGCGCTTTGAGACGCATGAGCAAAAAACTCATGTGTGCAGGCTTAAGAAAGCCTTGTATGGACTGAAGCAAGGTATGGGTGAATTTAAAACTACCTACAGAAGATGGGATTTGTCAAGAGTGATGCAAATCCCAACCTCTACTATCTGAGAGTAGGGGATGAGTCTCTAATGTTGGTGTTATATATAGATGATCTGTTTCTGATTGGACCATCTAGGCTCATCAAACACTGCAAGGAAAATTTGGCTACAGAATTTGACATGAAGGATCTAGGGTGGATGCAGTATTTTCTGGGTGTGGAAGTTTTGCTGTAGAAGGGAGAAATCTTCCGTGGACAAGGAAGATATACTACAGAGATTCTGAAGAGATTTCAGATGGAGGACTGTAGACCCATGGCTACACCAATGATCATAAACTGGAAGAAAATCGACACATCCAAGGATGATGAGTTTAATCCTACCTTGTATAGATAGCTCATAGGATCATTGATGTACCTGGTCAACACTAGACCAGACATCGGTTATGCTGTGAATACCCTTAGTTAGTTCATGGTAGAACCAAGGAGGGCTCACTGGGCAACAACCAAACATGTTCTCAGATACTTGAAGGGGACAATCGAGTTTGGATTGAGGTACACCAAGGGCAATGAAATCCAGTTGAGTGGGTTCACTGACGTAGACTGGGCTGGAAGTTCAGTAGATCGGAAGAGTACTAGTAGGTACTGTTTCAGTATCGGATAAGGAATGACTTCCTGGTGTAGTAGGAAACAAAAATCTGTGGCACTGAGCTCAGCCGAGGTCGAATATATGGCAGCTAGCACAGCTTCGTGTGAGGCCATATGGCTTTGTAAGTTGCTCATGAACTTACTCAAGAAGAGGGTGGAACCGACTAGAATTTTGTGTGATAATCAGAGTTGCATCAAGCTCTATGAAAATCCTATGTTTCACAATCGGTTGAAGCACATTAACATCAGGTGCCACGTCATCAGAGACTATGTCCAACGGGGAGTTGTACAATTAAAGTACATTCCTACAGGGGAACATGTGACAGATATCCTCACAAAAGCTCTGGGTAAGATTAAGTTTGCTTACTTCAGAGAAAAGATGGGGATGGTCAAGAATCCATTCCAGTAGAGGAATGGATAGAATTCAGAAGGAGATGCAGTGCGGATGAGGCAGTGACAAAGATGGTGTCATGGGCAGTAGTATAGAGGGAATTAATGCAACAGATGAGGGGCAAAAGCCAAGACATCAACAACGCAATTGATGCTTCAGGTCAGAGCAGATGCAGTTGGTATTTTGCTTAAACACTTTCCTCGCTAAGAGAGTGTTGATTTTTGTAGCATTGGAAAGTGTTCCAAGTCTCATATATTGTGAGGAGGCTTGGACATTAGTATTCCAAAGAACCCATAAACAGTTTGTGGAAATTCCACTTGGTTCATGTTTTATTAAAATAATTAATTATTTTAATGTGGTCCCTAAGTCTAAACTTAGGGAAATTAAATAATTAAAGGGTTTTAATAAAGCAGAGTGAGAATATTCTAGAGAATGAAGTTCAAGTCATGTTTTAATCTTAGCCATTGATTAGAGATATAATCTGGGCCGTTGACTGATCAACAAGCCGGGCACACACTCAATACCAGAAGGAAATCGATTTTGAAGGAATAGAATTCGATTTCAGAGGGAGAGTTGCAGAGGCAGAAGAAGGAAGGGGAAGTCAATAGAGGCAGAGAAAGGCAAGAGGAGGACATAGAGGGCCACAAAGGACAACGTTGAGCAACAGCTTTGAGTCCCCACACAGAGTGACGCAGTCCAGCGCAGGGAGTACGCAGAAGATAACACAAAGTGACACAAAGGGAGCTAGGGTGTCTTTTGGGTGTCAGAATTTCTCCCAGAGGATTCGGGGAATTTATCTCAGGTGTATTCTAGAAGTATGCTCGTTTAATTCTTGTAATATATTTTCTTTGCTGAAGAATAATACAAACCCTTTTCTGCTACACTGGTTTTTCCACATTGGTTTTTTCCCGGGACAATTGTCCAACAACAACTGTGTTCATGTGATTGTTTCTATTGCGTTATATGTGTTTTGTTCTATTTTCTGCTTATGGTTAAGTGAATACTGCAGTTGTGTTTATTTCAGAATTTACTGGAGGAAAATCTGTAAATAACTTATCATAAATAAATAGGTGAAATAAATCTATCACTGTAGTAGTGTTTCAGTTTGAAAAATTTCACACATCCAACCAGCTAGCGATTTAATTTTATTATGGTTGTAAATAAGGTGGCTTTTGATATTTTATGGTAAGTTGAACATTTCAGTGATCCTACAGTTCCACATAAATTTTTTCATGGTGCATAACTGTTCGGGTTCAACCTTAACCTCCTTACTTTAGGCTATTTAGGAGTTAGTTAATTAATGTATGTGACCATTTTCCTTGAAGAAGTCTTATTAGAAAATAGTGGATAGTTATCTAATGTTAACGAGTCCTATTTATTAAATGAGACCCACTAGGTAATTGGTACTTGTTAATGGTGGGACCACAAGTAGTTCAGGTTTCGGTATTGAGAATATATTTAAAGAGCTAGGAGGATAATGAATGCTTTGTCGAGTGTTGTTGTCTTTGGAGCTTTGCTTCTTTCTTTTGATAAATCATTAACATAAGGGTATATTTTGTGAAAATTCCACTACTCGGAATCCTACTGCAACAACTGATTAGATTTCTTCTATTTGTTATTTAACTGAACAAATTATTTATCGTGTACTATGGTAAATATCAAAATAAAATACACTGCAGCCTTCACAATTAAAATTTTTGCAGAAAGTAAATGCAAGGAAAAAATGCTAGCACAAGTACAATCATAGTGATAGTTATTTTTGGATAATTGTCCACGGGAAAACCCTATGTTGGAAAAATGATGCAGCAAATGAGGGTTTCCTTATTATTCTTTAGCAAAATATCTTGTACAAAATACAAATAGCATAATAGAAGAGGAATTTCTATTAGAAATTTTACAAACAAATTTTCTCACGCTCCACAGTGAAATTCTAACCCTAGAGAGGCCCTATAGCCTCACTGTGTCAGCCTTTGCGTAGTCCCAATGTCACAGCCTCTGTGTTGGCGTCACAGCCTCTGCACTGCTTCCTCCAGTCTAATCTTGCACTCTCGACTCTTGCTGATGCCCTCTCTCTCCAACCTGCAACTCTCTCTATGATTCAATTTTCTCTTGTCAAGCTTCAACTAGTGAGAAAATTGATCTTCTTGGGTAACTGAGTATCTACCTGGTATCTTTCCAAATGCCCATCGAAGTCCTTCTTATAATCTTCTTGTTGAGAAATCAACAGTGCAAATTAAAACATAATCAAAGGTTAAAATTAACTTGTCTTGATCTTCGTCTTTTTCTAGAAGATTCACATCCTGTTCTATTAATACACTTTAATTATTTTAATTCCCTAAGTTTAGACGTAGGTTACCAATAAAAATAATTAATTATTTTAATAAAACCTCATCTAGGTGGAATTTCCCAAAACGCTTTCTCTATATTTTGGAATACATGTGTCTAAGCCTCCTTGCAAAATTTGAGACTTGGAGCACATTCGATGCTACCAAAAATCAACACTCCCTCTTAGCGAGAAATGTGCTCTAGTAATGCAACGTGTTGAAGCATCACCCTGACTCTGTAACATCTCCTTCTGCATTGTTGATGTCTGACATTGTTGTCCAACAACTACCACGCTGCTGCATCTATGCTGCTACTGACTCTGCATACTGCTGCCAACTACTGCATTTGCACTGCAACTCCCTCTCATCTACTGCTGCTACAACTAAGGACTCATCTGTTTTTGCTACTGAAACAGGTTATCTACCATACGCTTCTGCTCCCTGAAATAAATGAACTTAGCTCTTCCTAGAGCCTTTGTGAGTACGTCTGCTACCTGATCTCCTGTGGGGACATACTGCAGTTGTACTACCCCATGCTGAACACAGTCTCCGATAAAGTGACATTTGATATCTATGTGTTTCAACTGATCATGAAATACTGCATTCTTAGAGAGCTTGATACAACTTTGATTATCATGGTAAACACTGGTCGCTTCCATCCTCTTCTTGAACACGCTCACAAGCAGCTTCCTAAGCCATATAGCTTCGCACGTTGCTGTGCTGGTTGCCATATATTCTACTTCTGTTGAGCTCAGAGTTACCGACTTCTGCTTCCTGCTGCACCAAGAGATCATTCTTGATCCAATGTTGAAGCAGTACCCAGAGGTACTTTTTCGGTTTACTGAACTCCCTGCCCAATCTGCATTTGTGAATTCGCTCAATCTGACATCATCTCTTTGGGTGTATTTCAACCCATATCAATTGTTCCACGCACATATCTGAGAATGTGCGTAGCTGCTACCTAATTTACCCTTTTTGGTTCCACCATGAACTGAATAAGGGTGTTGATAGCAGTGTTTTAAAACTCAGACTTGGGTTCCGATTCGGCAAAGGATCGGCTTCGACTCGGTATCAATTCGGCCGGTTCAGTTTCAATGACTCGGTTTTTGTAAAAAATACATTAAATATTTTTTTTTTTGTAAAAAAACATAATTTTAAAGATTTTTATTCATGTTTCCAAACACAAAGCATTAAAATATAGACAAAAGACAACATATGATCAAAGTAGGCTCATGAATATATCCATTATATCAAAATTGCACCCAGTGCATTGTACAATACATGATGATGAGATAGAGATCAAAACAAAAAACATAAACAAGGAGGTTCTAAATGGCCTCCACAACAAAACATGAATAATCACTACTGCTAGACATCTGACAAGCTAATGTCCTCTTCCTCAAACTTTGAACCAGAGGGGGAAACCGCTCGCTCCTCCTCTGAATCAACATCCTCAATTGGAACTATAACCTTGCCCTTACGGCCCTGAGATAGAAGAGTTATGTGCCTCCATCGTGGCTGACTAGAGGAAGTGCCTGCGCTTGCAACTGGAGGGCTTGAGACTGGGTCTGCTACTAGTGGATTTGCAATGAGCATAGCCTCTACCTGTGTATCGAAGTCAATCCCCACACCAATATCCTCATTAGAGTCAAACTCCGGTGGACAAGTCTCCACTACCCAATCTGATGTTGGATCAATATCCTCCAACACAATGGATCTAAATCAGGTCTTTTGTTCAGCAATTGGTTGCGTCATAGTCAGAGGTTGTACTGGACATACATTATATTATTTAACCGTTTTTGCTCCAAACGATTTCTCTTCTTTGTGTGAATCCTCTCAAAGACAGATCAATTGCGCTCACACCCAGAAGCACTGCAAGTTTGACTCAAAATGTGGATTGCAAACCTCTGCAATTCAGGACAATGGCTACCTAATGCCTCCCACCATTGTGCTACAAAAAATGAGTTTCAGTTAGCTCAACAATTTATATCCAACTTTAAAATTGAAATTATAAACAATTATACAAAATAATAAAATTAAAATATGAATTTGAAAATTGAAATTCTTTGTTTACCTGACTCATCTAATTCCCTTACAATCCTTGCAAGGTTCTTGCTAATGGTACTTGTGGCTTGGCTGAACACAGTGATCTGATTGTGTATCTTCAACTGCTCACTCTCTGTGGGGATCATGAGGTCAATGCAGTCAATCAATCCATCTCTAACCTCCCCATTCAAAGCTCTTGCTTCCTGAGCTTTATAATGATACCTTGGGTTCAGAAAATACCCAGCTGCATGTATAGGGCGATGGAGTTGATTGTTCCATCTCTGATTAATGATTTCCCAAATGGGCCCTGTTGACCACACCTTGTCAACGATCCCATAGCAGTACACCCCCATTTTTTAAAATGGGATTCATCATGTTTGACGTGTTCGCGCCATTCAGAGTCCATCATTAATCAGCAATGTTATAAACAATGTAAACCCATTCTGCATGTTTATGATGTAAATGATCTAAGTAAGACCATCATGTATGTAACAACTTAGGTAAGCCTAGTATGTTGGTGACGATTTCTACCCTAGGAGGTTTTTTGTCTCACTAATTTGCTTGTGTTTTTCGACACAAGTGATCGGCAGAGTTTTCCCCTCCAGCCTTACCCCAAAGCTAGGGTGGATTTTGTCATCAAGATGCTAAGTGAGTCCTAGTGTTTTCTATCGAGTCTGTAAAAGTAGTTTGGGAATAATCCTAGCTAGTTGGCTAGATTATTTTATTACAAGCTACTTGGTCTACTAGATCATGTTTTGAGTCGCAGAATTGAGTATCTTTTTTAGGGTCTATATGAATGGGTATTCCCCCTTTATGTGTTTAAATGTATTTATCTTATGTAAAGAGGGTTGGAAAAATAATTAAATCCCCACTTAGTCAATTAATTAAATTTTCTGGCCAAATTAATTAAAAAATCCTAAGCCAGAAATTTAATTAATTTTCGGTCTTAGGTGAGTTAAAATTATTCAAAGGCAAAATTCATGGATCCTTAAAAAATAAATTTTAAAGGTCCCAAGCCAAGGGAATATTGAGAATTTCAAGAAATTTTGGACCCTTGGGCTTTGGTGGTTGAGTCAAAGTCAAAATTTTGTGGTAATTAACTCAAAAATATTATTTTTGAGTTAATTAAAATGGAATTAAATCACAAATTCGTTTTTCCTCAAATTTATAATTTCGAGGTCCAGATTAAAAGATGATTAAATATTTTTGACGGTTGAGATTATTTTGACAAAGATCAACCAAACTAGCTATTGGAGTTTTTAGCTTATAAATTAGAGGTCTTGGTATGACATTTGCATCTGATCTTTGAATCGTGCACTTGTTCTTGGAAGCTCTTGTGGTTTTTTGATGAATAAAGCATAAAGGCTTTGGGGTTACAAACTTTGGTGTTCCTTTTCCAGATCTATGTGGTGATGTTGTCTCTAAAGTCTGCTACTTCTATTGGATTTTGATGGTTGATGGCCTTTACGGATTAATATGCATACAGGTATCTTGTGCAGTTTTTTGGGTTACTAAAATTGCATTTTGATTTAACGAAAAGATTAGTTATCTATTTTTCTGAAAGGTCTTATGTTTATTTTTTATTATCTATCAATCTTAAATTCAGATCTAAGTGTGCAGAGATCATTTTTTAAAGGTTTGAGCGTTTGGGGAAGTCTTCAGTTAGACTAGCCGACTCTCAGATTTCATAAATCTGAAAAAGCTCATTGTTTCCTAATTCCCAGGTTTATCTTACGGAAATTTATTTTTTGTAGGGTCTTCTTGGGCTTGTGCCTATCATAATTTCTCTTCTTATTAATTGTGCAAAAATGGTTTTAAATCTGGCCAAGAGGGCCTCTAATACGTAAGTGCTTAGCACAGCAAATTTGCAAATATTTTCTAGGGTGTAAGATTTATTTTTTGTGCATAGTTTTGAATACGGTACGTGCAAGTTTGCGGGGGATTCTCGGTTTTTTAGATCTGGCCTCAGGATTAGTTTGGCTTCCAGATCTGAGCATTATTTTGCTGCTAGAGTGTGAATCTCAGACGCATCTCAATCATATTTTGAAGATCTGAGCTATACTGACAAAATTTTTGATTGATGGTAAATAGATTTTTGTTTAAGTGCGCTGCCTTTCCACTCTGCCGCTGTTCATTTCCTCCTCATTCTCCACACGTTTATTTTGTAGTCGCTGCAAACCCGTCCTCTTGGCACTCAATTTCTCTCATCCCAAAACGTTGTTGCCACCTTCATTGGCTCACAGCTCTGCAACGCTCTTGTCAGCCCTCATCCATTTTTCTTTTTACCTTTCTCTTGTCCGCGGGCAATTACACCATCCAGCCTTCATTTTCCGCGGCCCCTTTCCTTCTCCTTTCTCACTGCTGTCGATCGTCGCTGCTCTGTTCGCTGTAGTTACTGCTCTTTCCCTCTCTGCAACCCATCCTCCTTAGCCTCCAAACCCGTCCACCGTCTCCTTCACTGCGACCGTTTTCCCCTTTGCTGTCGACCTGCATACAAACAAAAACAAATTCACGTTATGCGTTTCATTTTTTTTTGTTTGGTTTTAATTTTTTAATGTTAGACTTTTGATTTTTTTAAAACATAGATCATTAGATTTTTTATTTTTTTAGAGCTTTAGCATTAGTTTTTTTTAGATTTTTTTAAATTTTAGTTTTAATTAAGTCTTAGTCTTAGTTTTTTTTAGTTTTCAGCTTTTTTGATTAATTAATTTAGTTAGCGTTGAATGTGATCTTTGGGTTTCATTTTATTTAGCCTTTGGTTTTCCTAATTTTATTTTTAGCTTTTAGATTTTAGATTTAATTTAAATTTGCTTTAGTTTAGTTTTATTTTTTTTTAGGATTTCATTTTTTTAGATTTAAAAAATAAAAAAGAAATAAAAAAATTAAAAAATAAAAGAAAATATTTTTTTTTTACCTTTTTTGGCTTTAGTTTTAGTTTTAGATTTTAGATTAACTTTAGGAATACAAATTCAAAAAAGGACCTAAAAATTTCTAAATTTTCAACTTTAGAAAATTCTCAAAAAAAAAAAAAAAAAATTCCATAGTCAAAGGTGAGCTTTTTATTTATTTAAAGTTTGACTATAGGAAAATTTTGACCATAGGTTTCTGAATTGGAATTATCTGGAATATCATAAATTCGAAAATACTGGAAATATCTGGAAGTTAAATTTGATGGTATGCTCATGATAATATTTTTGTTTTAAATTTAAATCGTGGGTTCGAAGTATTTTTATGCTTGGCCGTGGTTGATGAGCATTAAATTATCTATAGTTGTGGTTTTAAGTTGTTTGAAATTGATGATTAATTGTTGAAGTCAAATTTGGAAATATTTCAAGTGATGATAAATTTCATGTCTTTATCGAACATTGTTAATGCATAATTGTGAGGTTGTTTTATCGAATATCATTGTGGTAGATTTATTTTTCATAGCAGCAGTTGCATATCAATTACTTGAATTTAATTTTATAACGGGATATTTTGACTCCACAAGGCACTGGTTTTAAAATTTCAATTGGATCTGTGAAATCTCGCTAATTTTAACAAGTACTTGGTCTTTTAACTGTGTCTTCTGAATTGGTTGAGTTTCAACTAGTTATGCTTCTTCATTTTTGTTACGGTCTACCTCCCTTAGTCTGCAAGGAAACAACTTAAATAGAGAGATTGGGGATTAGGGTGATAGCCCTCGATCTGAGTCGTTGTTGCGGTGCTTAGACATTTCGTGCGACAATATTTTTTGGCGCCGCTGTCGGGGACCCATTTATTGGACTTTGGCTTGATGACATTCATCTCTTTATTCATCTTTCATCTCAGGTATTTGAATTAGCTTCTTGTCCTAGTGGTGACTCCATTGGCTTCATTGTCCACAAGAATTTGTACTAGAAGACATCCAAGTAGCTTGATTAATCCTACTCCAGATCCTGAAAAGGTTCTCAGAGTCCAATTACACAAGCTCTCTTCTCGTACACTTCTTGTTAATCTCAGCCAGGAAGCTCTCTCTGATATCCATTCTCTTTTTTGTGATCTGCCTCAACACGATATCATGGATTTATATGCCCCATGTAATTTTGCTAATATTCAGGGTTATCCCCATGGTTTCCCTCAAACTGGAATGGATAAATTACCTTCTTTTCAAGGAAATAATGCAGTTAGTGTCAAATCTCATTTGTTTTCTTTCGCTAATTGGTGGAATAGATTTGCGGTAGAAAATAACAATTTCGATGATGTAAAGATGAGGCTCTTTATTCTTAATTTTGAGCAACATGTTATGGAATGGTTTACTGAAAAACCTAATAATTCATTCGATACCTTTGAATCAATTGTAGTTGCCTTTAAGGACAAGTATGGTGATAAAAGGGAAGATAGGTGTTAAAATTGGAAAACTAGGTCCAAACTCCAGGTTGTGCTGCTCAGATGACGATCCCAATATTCTTATTGGATTCCTCTTTCGGAGAGGTGTAAGATTGATCTAAAGATCATCTCGATCGGATGAGCAGAACATGTACTTTGAATTTATTCCACTTATGTGCTAGGTCGGCCTAGAATAAAATATAGACTTAAATGTCTTAAAGGACGTGTCACACACCCCCAAAGATTCCTATATATTGGAGAGACTTAGAGTTCATTTGACACACATTGGTGTGGAGGAATTCTCTCTCTGGATAGCGTTGGAGCTGTGATATATATAGACTGTTCTTTGTTTGGGTTGTTCTGGGTTATGTGTGACACGCTTGGCTGAATGACCTATTGAAGACTTTGCTGGTAGAAGCATCCTGCTGATCGCCGTAACGCCACCATTTATTATCTCTGTTTTGGCTTGTCTTCTATCGATCTATTAAGCATGTTCTATCTTCTTCAGTATTATGCCCTAATCTGAAATGGCATAGAACATAGACATAAATTAACATGGTATCAGAGTGAGAGCCCTAAATTTGGTATTTCTTCCATGACAATTTCCGTCGGTTGTTGTAACTTCAGTTGCGGCCTTCACACAAATATGCATAGAATTTGTCCATCATACAATTTCCGTCGGTTGCTGTAACTTCAGTTGCGACTTTCAAAACCCACAAAAATATAGAAGAAACACACGAAATGTGCCTCTACACAGCCCATCTCCACAACCAATCTGAATGATTTGTTTCCAAAATGAAAACCCAAATCTGCCCATGCTATCACTTGTTGTGGTGGTATGGCCTGTGGTCGCTGCCCTAGATTTTGGGTGTTGTCTTCTCCTAGCTCCGATACCATGTTAATTTCTGCATATGTTCTGGAGTACCATTATGACTATGCTGGATTTGCATGTATTGTCATGAAGAAGGGTAAATTTTTTGTTTTAACATATGTATGATCGGTTCCCAGATTTGTGAAATCTAGGAGAAAAATCGCAGAACTGAGATCTAAAGTCTTGGGCAGATCTTTAAATAAGAAGCAGTGCTGGATGAGATGTCAGATGTAGTAGATGAAGCTCTCAAGTGCAGAATTATGAGAGAAGGAATCATGTTTGGATTCCTAGTTCTGTGGGTAGCAGTAAAGAGGGTTGGTTGAGGAAGCTACAATAGACCTCCTCAGAATAACAGGACTTCTAACACAAGCTGAGGCTTGTTGATGTATTCTCCATGTTGGACAGTGACATAGATGGACACCTATGTAGCAGTTAGCATAGACACCTATGTGCAACCTAGAGCATAATGGTAAAATGTGTTTCGACATATTTCAGATCTTGAACCATAATCAGCAAAGCCTGTTGGATGGCTTTGACTGTGAAAGATTAAGTCACCCTTTCAAATTGGTGTCTGGGATGCCCTCATTTGATATAGATGTCTTCTCTCACAAGAGAAGCTGGCATTAAGAGGGAGAATATATCTGTATATCCTTCTGAGTGGATACCATTGCTGAACGAAACAAGATCCTCATGGCTCAGAGACATATGGCTTCAGAGGGGGAAATTCTGGAGGAAAACCAAGAAGCCATATAAATACCAGGAATATCTAAGCTACCATGAGTACTATTGTACAATCTGACCTTGGATCCTTTGAGGAAGTCGTAAAGCATAAAGTCTAGAAGGATGCTATGCACGAAGAGTCTGAGTCCATTATGAAGAATGATGTCTCGGATGTGGTTCCCAGACCATAGGACAAAGCAGTTGTCACCTCGAAATGGCTCTACAAGATCAAGCATGGATCTGATGGAAGTGCTGAAAAGTTCAAGGCAAGATTCGTTGCCCGTGGCTTCTCTCAAAAGGAAGGCATAGATTATGATGACATATTTACACCTGTGGCCCGATACACCACCATTCGATCTATTATAGCCCTTGCTGCTACGGAAGGACGGAGTCTTCATCAGATGGATGAAAATACCGCATTTTTTGCATGGTGCGATAAAGGAAGAGGTGTATGTGGAGCAACCTCTGGGGTTCGAAGTCCAGGATCAGGACACCCATGTCTGCAGGTTGAAGAAAACCCTCTATGAGATGAAACAAGCACCCTGAGCTTGGTATGAGAGGATAGATAGCTACCTGATGAAGCTGGGCTTCACTCGTAGTATTGTTGATCTGAACCTTCACTGCAAGGTTAATAGAGAGAAGCCTCTCACTCTGGTGCTGTATGTGGATGACCTCTTCCTGACAGGTGCTGACCCTCTCATTCATCAGTGCAAGAGGGAGCTCGCTGCTGAGTTCGAGATGAAGGACCTAGGACAAATGTCTAGGCCTGAAGGTCTAGCAGAGACCTGGCGAGATTTTCCTTTCTCAAGGAAAATACATTATGAAGTTTCTGGTATGATGGACTGTAAGTCCATGGAACTCAACTTTAAGAAGTTGAGTAGCAGCGTTGCTGGGCCCGTGCTACTCAGTATCGTCAACTAATAGGGACCCTGATGTTCTTAATGAACACCTGTTCGAACGTATGTTGTGTAGTGAACACTTTGAGTCAACACATGGTTGATCATAACATTCACTGGGTTGGTGCCAAGAAACTCTTGAGATATCTCTGAGGCACGATAGACCATGGGCTGAGATACACTGCCGGGAGTATGACACTCCATGGATATACTGATGCGGATTGGGCTGGCAGTGTGGTGGATCGCAAGAGCACATCTGGATGCTACTTCACATGTAGATCTGCTTCGGGCAGGAATCTAAAGTCGGTAGCCTTGAGCACTGCTGAGGTCGAATACATTGTAACATGTATGGCCTGTTGTGAAGTCACTTGGTTGCGAAAGCTCTTCTGTGAGTTGTTCGAGCATGTGCTAGATGCCACCGTTATCCTTTGTGATAACTAGAGGGGGATTCATTTGTCATAGAATCCCGGGTTCCACGATTGATCCAAGCATGTTGATGGTTGGTACCACTTTATCTGGGATATGGTACAGCGAGGCGCCGTAAGGCTCGATCATATAGGAACTGATGAGCAGGTCGCGGATATTCTCACAATGCCCTTGGGGAAGGTCATGTTCATAACCTTCTGTGAGAATCTTGGTATAGTGGAACGACCCTATTCTTAGGGTCCTGTTGGACGATGAGCTCTGGGAGCTCTGGGGGGCTTTGGGGACAGCTTCTAGGAGCTATGAGCAACCACAAGGCTAGGCTTGCCGAACCTTGTTGGTGTGCTTGGACCCCACCATTGTGATTATTGAGTTGGTTCACCTCTCATTATCTATGCCCCGTATGCATCCTACCCATTGAGTTCAGGGCTCATGGGAAGTACCTCTCATTTGGCCAATGAGATGGGAAAGGCTAGAGACTAGTAGCAAAGACTGATGGACACATCAGAAATTGCCATACTCTCTATCTAGGATGGCATGGTCCAATCACTTGATCTGGGATCAAGTCTAGCGAGGTTTCGGACCTCCAACTGACTTCGGGTTAGTGAGACTAACTTCGGGTTAGTATATATGACTCTCTTGAGTCCAAGTGAGGTTTCAGACCTCCTACTGACTTTAGGTCAGATAAACCAACTTTGGGTTGGTATGAGACTCTTTGTGAGTCCAAGTGAGGTTTCAGACCTCCTACTGACTTCGGGTCAGATAAACCAACTTTGGGTTGGTATGAGACTCTTTGTGAGTCCAAGTGAGGTTTTGGACCTCCTACTGACTTCGGGTCAGATAAACCAACTTTGGGTTGGTATGAGACTCTTTGTAAGTCCTATAGAGGTTTCGGACCTCTGGGCTGAATTTTTCAGCCGGGTATGATGTCTTTATGACTAACCCACTTCTGTTCTGAAATAAAGAGGCCAGCAAAGCAATTTACGGCGGGATGATGCACGATGTTTGGATTGCACTAGTGGACGGAGTTCTCCCTAGTTGTGAGGGAGTGTTAAAATTGGACAACTAGGTCCAAACTCTAGGTTGTGCTGCTCAGATGACGATCCCAATATTCTTATTGGATTCCTCTTTCAGAGAGGTGTAAGATTGATCTAAAGATCATCTCGATCAGATGAGCAGAACATGTACTTTGAGTTTATTCCACTTATGTGCTAGGTCGGCCTGGAATAAAATATAAACTTAAATGTCTTAAAGGACGTGTCACACACCCCCAAAGATTCCTATATATTGGAGAGACTTAGAGTTCATTTGACACACATTGGTGTGGAGGAATTCTCTCTCTCTCTAGATGGCGTTGGAGCAATATATCTATGGATTGTTCTTTGTTTGGGTTGTTCTGGGGTTATGTGTGACACGCTTGGCTGAATGACCTATTGAAGACTTTGCTGGTAGAAGCATCCCGCTGATCGCCATAACGCCACCATTTATTATCTTTGTTTTGGCTTGTCTTCTATCGATCTATTAAGCATGTTCTATCTTCTTCAGTATTATGCCCTAATCTGAAATGGCATAGAACATAGGCATAAATTAACAATAGGCATTTGGTGAAAGAGATCAGTATCATAAAAAAGAAAGAGAATGAAACAATTGAAGAATTTAACAGGAGATTTAATGGTATCCTTAGAGAAATATCTCAAACTCATAAGCCTCCTGATGGATCTCTTCTGAATTTTTACATTGATGCTTTTAATTCTGATACTTCATATGAGTTAAGGCGTGCTAAAACTGCCAATTATAAGGCTTGCCAATCTTTAGCTGAAGAACTTGAAAAAGATAAAAGGGAATCAGGGAAGTCTGAAATTCCTGGTTTTGATAGGGCTTTGACTAAATTAAAAAGGCCTAAAGGAAAAGAACCTCTAGAAGATGATGACGACCCTATGAAAAATTTAATGCAAAAGCTTGAAAGCATGGAGCTTAACCAAGCGAAATTAATCTCTGACCATGCTAAGGAAATAAGCACTTTACAGTCTAGGTTGGTCCAAATGGAAAGGGCTCAAACGCAAAATTCCCAACCTAGGAATCATAATAATAATAATTGAGATAATAATACTTGGCAGAAAAAAGGTTAGCCGAGTGAGTAGAGACCTCCTAATTCGCTTGAATCTACTAATATGGTTGATGAAGCTCCACCTTATTGTAGAGCTTGTGATGCTTTTCATGAGGAGGTTACTTGTCCCACTGTTAAAAGAATCATGAATAGTGGAATGTTTGGGGCAAGTAATCAAATAAATGTTGTTGGTAAGGAGTTCTCTTTGTCTATGGAAGATTGGATGGAAGTTAAGGAAAATAGTCAAGATGTTAGGCCTTCCACATCTTCGCATAGTATCAATAATTTTGATCATGAGAGGGATTTGATGATTGAATTATTTGGTGAAAAGCCTTCTCCTGATCAAGTTTTGGAAATTGCTAAGGACAAAGGATTAACTTATCAAAGAAGGGATAAAGAGCAAGGTCATAATCAAACTCCCCTTCGAATTTTTAATCCTAGTCTTGGTTTGAATATTGATTTGGGTGCATGGTTGAATAATGCTAAGATCTTGGTGCCTGTTACTGAGATTTTAAAGCTTCCTAATCAGAGAGCTAAAATTTTAGATGTTCTTGGAGTTTCGCATGTTAATGTTGCTCAAGATAAGACTCTTGAAGTTTCTTATCAAGATGCCCCTATATATCTGCAAAAAATGGAGTCGGATAACAAGGATCATCAACCATTTTTTGTTACTTTAATGGTTAATGGTTATAAATTGAATAATTGTATGCTGGATTTTGGTGCTTCAGCTTGCGTCATGACCAAGAGGGTCATGGAACAACTTAATTTAAGAGTTTCTAGACCATACTACAACATATGTGCCATGGATTCTAAGAAAATTGGAGTTCATGGGTTAATCAAGGATTTACAAGTTCATTTATCGGTTTACCCTGACATCATGATTGTTATAGACATAGTTGTAGTTGATGTTTCGGATGCTTGGGGTATGTTGTTATCTAGAAAGTGGGCCTCTGATCTAGGAGGAAGTATTCAGATGAACTGGTCTTATGCTATGATTCCTTCCCCTAGATGTGAAGGGTTTGTGAAGCTTAATAGAGAACCTGAAAGAAGATTCCATGTAGAAGATCCTAAGTTACCTCATAATGAAATAATTAAGGAACAACCTGACATGGGGAATTATGCTATTATGGCTAATTTCATGGTTCCCTTAGATAACAAGGTCGATGAGAAGTTTGGGGACCTAAAGGATCAAGTTTGGTACATGCATTTTGATGGTGCAACATCTAGGTATGGTAAGGGTGTTGGAATTGTTTTGAAGTCTCCCCTTGGTCATATTTTTAAGTTTGCCTATAGACTTGAGTTCGATGCAACCAACAATGTGGCTGAATATGAAGCCTTGTTGTTGGGTTTTGAGTTGGAAAAATCTTTAAGAATTAAGTTGCTTAGTATCAAGGGAGACTCTGATCTGGTTATTATGCAAGTTAAGAATAAATTTACATGTAAAAATCAAAGGTTAAGAATTATCGACATGATGTGTGGAATGTTATGGAACACTTTGATGCCATTAACCTTGAAGCTATCCCAAGGGAAAATAATTCCTTAGCGGATGAGCTTGCTGTTGCCGCTTCTACTTTACAATTATCTAATGAATTAATTAAGGAAAAGATAAAAATGGAAATTATTTTCAGACCTTTAGTCCCAAATAATTTAGAGAATTGGCAAGTTTTAATGATGAAAAGTAGGCCATTCGTTTTCTTAATAATTTGGATGAGTTTGAAAATTTTCGGATAAGTTCTAAGGAGGATGGATCGGAGGATCATGATGATATTATAAATCCTACTCCTGGGAATATTGTTGCTTTAGAACAACACTTTGATCGGCATGATGCCACAAAGATGAAAGAGGAAAATAAAATGGATCCGGGTGAATTCTTTGAAATAAATATTGGTACCTTTGAGGATCTTAAGATTGTTAAAATTGGTAAAGGTACTAATGAAGAAGAAAGGAAAAAGTTGACAAGTTTACTTCATGAATATAGGGATGTTTTAGCATTTTCATATGATGAGTTAAAAGGATATAGGAAAGATGTCATGCAACACATTATCCCTTTAAAAGATGAGAATGCTAAGCCTTTTCATCAAAATATTAGGCAAATAAATCCGAAGTTAGCCCCTTTGGTTCGGAAAGAGCTTTCAAAAATGCTCGCATCTGGAATCATTGCTCAAACTAGACATTCAACATGGTGTTCCAACCTGTTGATTGTTAGGAAGAAGAATGGTACCATTAGACTTTGTGTCGATTTTAGAAACCTAATCTAGCATGTAAAAAGGATAATTACCCTTTGCCCAACATGGAGACTATGTTGCAAAGAGTAACAGGTTCAGGAATGATGTCATTGCTAGATGGTTTCTCTGGATACAATCAAGTTTGGGTTAAAAAAGAAGATCGTCACAAAACTACATTCACGACACCATGGGGTACTTTCGAATACATTAGAATGCCTTTTGGGTTGACTAATGTTGGGGCTACTTTTCAAAGGGCTATGGATTATGCTTTTAAAGGTTTAATTGGAAAAATTATTGAAATTTATCAAGATGATCTTACTATTTTTTCTAAAGATGGTATTAGTCACGTAAATCATCTTAAGCAGGTCTTTGATAGATGTAGAGAATTCGGGATTTCCTTGAATCCAACTAAGTCTGTTTTTGGAGCAACTAAAGGGAAATTACTTGGTCACATCATCTCCAAAGATGGGATCAAGATTGATCCTGAAAGAGTTGAGGCAATCCAAAAAATTTCTCTACCTCATAATCTTAAATCCCTTTAGTCTTTTCTAGGAAAAACTAATTTTCTTGGAAGATTTATTCCAAATTACGTAGAAATAGCTAAGCCCATTCAAAGTCTTCTGAAAAAAGATGTAAAATTTTTGTGGAAAGAAGATGGTAAAAAGGCTTTTCAAGGGATTAAGGGTGCTATTGCCAAAGCTCCTGTTTTGGCGAGTCCTAATTTTTCAAAGGATTTTATGATTTTTTCTTTCGCTGAAGATGCTATTGCTGGTGTCTTGTTACAAAAGAATAAGGGAGGTCACGAATAGCCTATTGATTTCATGAGTAGAGCGCTTCAAAATTATGAATTAAATTATACTACTATGGAAAAGCAAGCCTATGCTTTGGTAAAGTCTCTTAAGCATTTTAGGACTTATGTGGGTTATTCTAAAATCATTGCTTTCGTCCTGCATTCCGCGATTAAAGATATCTTAACTCAAACTAATTGCTTAGGGACTCGTGCTAGGTGGGTTACTAAAATTCAAGAGCATGATTTAGAGATTAGCCCCACCAAGTTAGTCAAAGGTCAAGGCTTGGCTGAAATGATGACCGAAGGTAATGAGAAAGCACTTGGTTTGATCTGTCTTAATGATGCATCTTCGCTTGAGCTGCAAAGGTTAGGAGAGCATGAATGGTATAAGGACATTATTTATTATTTGTTAAATCTTACATGTCCTAACCATTTAGTTGCTCATAGAAGAAGGGCTCTTAAATTAAAAGCCACTATATATTGCCTCATGAAGGATTGCCTTGGATGGAGAAATCCCGAGGGGATAATACTTAGGTGTGTTGATGAGATTGAGTCTAAGAAGTTGATTTCTGAGTTTCATTCAGGATTTTTTGGTGGTCACTATGTCGCTAGAACTACCATGCACAATAATCTGAGAGCTGGTTATTATTGGCCTTCAATTTTTTCAAATGTGTATACATTTGTCAGAAGTTGCCAAGCCTGTCAACTATTCACTGGGAATTAGAAGCTAGTTGCCTTGCCTCTACAACCTGTGGTTGTTAAGGCACCTTTTCAACATTGGGGTCTGGATTTCATTGGGAAATTACATGAAAATTGTAGCAATGTTTACTCCTAGATCTTAACTGTGACTGATTATTTTACAAAATGGGTTGAAGCCATTCCTGCTAAGAATGCCAATGAAAAGGTCATTATGGACTTTATTGAAAATCAAATCATTACTAGATTTGGTGTCCCTGCCATGATCACTACTGATAATGCCAAGGCTTTTAGTTCTTTTGAATTTTCATCTTTTTGTTTTAAGTATGGCATTAATTTATCTCATTCATCTAACTACTATCCTCAGGGTAATGGCTTAGCTGAATCAAGTAATAAAAATCTTATAACCATTATCAAGAAGATAGTAGGAGATAATAAGCGATTTTGGGATAGCAAAATCAAGTATGCTTTGTGGGCAGATAGAATTACTAAAAAGAAAGCTACTGGTAAAAGTCCTTTTGAATTAGTTTATGGTTTGGATGTAACTTTTCCTGTTCACCTTAAATTACCAGCTTACCAACTTCAACATTTTTCCACTGATAAAGATATTGTTCAAAATAGAATTGATCAGATTGTGGAGTTGGATGAAACTCATAGGAAAGCTTTAGATAATATGTATAAGAATCAATCTAACATTAAGAAAAGCTTTGATAAATCATCTCGATCTAGATCTTTGCAGGTTGGAGACATGGTATTACTTTGGGACCGAAAGAATGAAAAGCCTAGAAAACACAAGAAGTTTGACAGTTTGTGGCTGGGACCTTATATTATCAGAGGCATTGCTGGACCAAACTCATTCCACTTGAGCACGTTGGAAGGCGAACCACTTCAGTTACCTGCAAATGGCCGACTGCTCAAGTTGTTCTTCAAAGATGACATCTGATGCCATTGGGCATCCTTTGTATTGTATTTCTAACCCTACTCCTTGTCCTTTCAACATTTCATTTTGTAGTTAGATTAGATTTACTTTTCATGTCAAGTAGAATAAGAAATGTTAGAAGAGCTTTTATTTTCCATGTGCTTAATGTTATATGATGATATTTGGATGGATGCTACTTATGTAATTTTGTGTGTTGCTTGGATACAGATTCTGGATTCTCACATTCCTCCAGTGAAGCAACGTGTCCCCAAGTAGAGCCAGATGTTGACCACACTTTGTCAACGACCCCATAGCAGTACACCCCCATTTTTTCAAATGGGATTCATCATGTTCGACGTGTTCGCGCCATTCAGATTCCATCATCAGTGGATAGTTTTATAAACAATGTAAACCCATTCTGCATGTTTATAATGTAAATGATCTAAGTAAGACCATCATGTATGTAACAACTTAGGTAAGCCTAGTATGTTGGTGACGATGTCTATCCTAGGAGGTTTTTTGTCTCACTGATTTGCTTGTGTTTTTCGACACAAGTGATCGGCAAAGTTATTCCCCTCCAGCCTCACCCCAAAGCTAGGATGGATTTTGTCATCAAGATGCTAAGTGAGTCCTAGTGTTTTCTATCGAGTCTTTGTAAAAGTAGTTTGGGAATAATCCTAGCTAGTTGGCTAGATTATTTTATTACAAGCTACTTGGTCTACTATATCATGTTTTGAGTCGTAGAATTGGGTACCTTTTTTAGGGTCTATACGAATGGGTATTCCCCCTTTATGTGTCTAAATGTATTTATCTTATGTAAAGAGAGTTGGAAAAATAATTAAATCCCCACTCAGTCAATTAATTAAATTTTCTGGCCAAATTAATTATAAAAACCTAAGCCAGAAATTTAATTAATTTTAGGTCCTAGGTGAGTTAAAATTATTCAAAGGCAAAATTCATGGGTCCTTAAAAAATAAATTTTAAAGGTCCCAGGCCAAGGGAATATTGAAAATTTCAAGAAATTTTGGACCCTTGGGCTTTGGTGGTTGAGTCAAAATCAAAATTTTGAGGTAATTAACTCAAAAATATTATTTTTGAGTTAATTAAAATGGAATTAAATGATAAATTCGTTTTTCCTCAAATTTATAATTTCGACTGTCCAGATTAAAAGATGATTAAATCTTTTCGACGGTTGAGATTGTTTTGACAAGAATCAACCAAACTAGCCGTTGGCGTTTTTAGCTTATAAATTAGAGGTCTTGGTATGACATTTGCATTCGATCTTTGAATTGTGCACTTGCTCTTGGAAGCTCTTGTGATTTTTTGATGAATAAAGCATAAAGACTTTGGGGTTACAAACTTTGGTGTTCTTTTTCTAGATCTATGTGGTGATTTTGTCTCTAAACTCTGCTACTTCTATTGACTTTTGATGGTTGATGACATTTATGGATTAATCTGCATACAGGTATCTTGTGCAGTTTTCTGGGTTACTAAAATTGCATTTTAATTTAACTGAAAGATTAGTTATTTATTTTTCTGAAAGGTCTCATGTTTATTTTTTAATCTCTATCAATCTTAAATTCAGATCTAAGTGTGCAGAGATCATTTTTTAAAGTTTTGAGCGTTTGGGGAAGTCTTCAGTTAGACCAGCCGACTCTCAAATTTCATAAATCTGAAAAAGATCATTGTTTCCTAATTCCCAAGTTTATCTTACGGAAATTTATTTTTTACAGGGTCTTCTTGGGCTTGTGCCTATCATAATTTCTCTTCTTTTTTTTTTTTTTTTTTTGCTAGTTTAGACTAATCCTACACCCACGGGTTTCGAACGGTGACCCAACACGGAAGCAAATTACCTTAACGATTACACCCCATCACGTGTTCTACGCCTGCGTGGGCATCATAATTTCTCTTCTTATTAATTGTGAAAAAATGGTTTTAAATCTGGCCAAGAGGGCCTCTAATTTATAAATTAGCACTGTAAATTTGCAAATATTTTTTAGGGTGAGGGTTTTTTTTGTGCATAGTTTTGGATCTGTTTTGGTTTTTTACAGGTTTGCAGGGGGATTCTTAGAATTTTTTTTTAGATTCGGCCACAGGATCAGATTGGCTTCTAGATCTGAGCATTATTTTACTACTAGAGTGTGAATCTCTTACGCATCTCAATCATATTTTGAAGATCTAAGCTATACTGACAAAATTTTTTAATTGTTGGGTAAAGAAATTTTTGTTTAAGTACGCTGCCTTTCCACTCTGCCGCTACTCATTTCCTCCTCATTCTCCACATTTTTATTTTGTAGTCGCTGCTGCCTTTCCACTCTACTGCTATTCATTTCCTCCTCATCCTCCACACGTTTATTTTGTAGTCGTTGCAAACTCGTCCTCTTGGCACTCAATTTCTCTCATCCCAAAATGCTGCCGCCACCTTCATTGGCTCACAGATCTGCAACCCTCTTGTCAGCCCTCATCCATATTTTTTTTTTACCTTTCTCTTGTCCGCAGACAATTACATCGTCCAACCTTCATTTTCTGCGACCCCTTTCCTTCTCCTTTCTCACTGTTGTCGGTCGTCGCTGCTCTGTCCGCTGCAGTTACTGCTCTTGCCCTCTCCGCAACCCATCCTCCTTAGCCTCCAAACCCGTTCGCCATCTCCTTCACCGCGACCGTCTTCCCCTTTGCCGTCGATCTGCACACAGACAAAAACAAATTCACGTTATACGTTTCATTTTTTTTTGTTTGGTTTTAATTTTTTAATGTTAGAATTTTGATTTTCTTAAAACATAGATTATTAGATTTTTTTAGAGCTTTAGCGTTAGTTTTTTTTAAGTTTTAGTTTTAATTAAGTCTTAGTCTTAGTTTTTTTTAGTTTTCAGCTTTTTTAATTAATTAATTTAGTTAGTGTTGAATGTGATCTTTGTGTTTCATTTTATTTAGCCTTTAGTTTTCCTAATTTTATTTTTAGCTTTTAGATTTTAGATTTAATTTAAATTTTCTTTAGTTTAGTTTTAATTTTTTTTAGGATTTCATTTTTTTAGATTTAAAAAATAAAAAAGAAATAAAAAAAAAAGAAACAAAAAATATTTTTTTTTACTTTTTTTGGCTTTAATTTTAGTTTTAGATTTTAGATTAACTTTAGGAATAAAAATTTAAAAAAGGACCTAAAAATTTCTAAATTTTCAACTTAAAAAAATTCTCAAAAAAAATAAAAAATTCCATAGTCAAAGGTGAGCTTTTTTTTATCTAAAGTTTGACTATAGGTTTCTGAATTGAAATTATTTGGAATATCATAAATTCGGAAATATTGGAAATATCTGGCATTTAAATTTGATGGTATGCTCATTATAATATTTTTGTTTCAAATTTAAATCGTGGGTTCGAAGTATTTTTATGCTTAGCCGTGGTTGATGAGCGTTAAATTATCTATAGTTGTGGTTTTAAGTTGCTTGAAATTGGTGATTAATTGTTTAAGCCAAATTTGGAAATATTTCAAGTGATGATAAATTGTATGTCTTTATTGAACAATGTTAATGCATAATTGTGAGGTTGTTTTATTGAATATCATTGTGGTGGATTTATTTTTCATAGCAGCAGTTGCATATCAATTACTTGACTTCAATTTTATAACGGGATATTTTGTCTCCACAAGGCACTGGTTTTAAAATTTCAATTGGATCTGTGAAATCTCGTTAATTTTAACAAGTACTTGGTCTTTTAACTGTGTCTCCTGAATTGGTTGATTTTCAACCAGTTCTGCTTCCTCATTTTTGTTAGGGTCTACCTCCCTTAGTCTGTAAGGAGACAACTCAAATAGAGAGATTGGGGATCAGGGTGACAGCCCCCGATCTGAGCCGTTGTCGCGGTGCTTAGACATTTCGTGCGACAAGAGTCCCATACTTACCCGCTCTGTCCTTGTATGTTGCCCTTATTTCCTCACTTTCTTGATCCATAGCCTCATAAATGAAGCCCATAGCCAATCTTTCCCCATCCACCAAGCACAACACCTTAACCAGTGGCTCAACAAGTTTCACAATCTCTACTTCCTTTTTCCAAAATATTTCTTCATTGACTTTCCTTTTCACATCTTTGCCATCCTGTTTGCAAGCCCACTGACATTCATTCCATTCTTCACTAGAAAACAAATTTTGCAAGTTTCTGTGTTGGGTAAGCATAGATTGCAATGTCAAAAAATGTGTTTCAAATATAGTGATGGCAGGCCTAATAATTTCCTAGCCCCCTGTGTTTTTCCTCATCAGATTCAGAATCCATGAGTGATTGTAAATATATTTTGTGATGCATTTGGCATGCTCTATAGTGTTCTTGGTTCAGTCTATTTTTCCAATATCCTCAAGCATGAGGTCTATGCAATGTGCAGCACATGGGGTCCAAAAGATAGTTGGGTGTTTTTCCTCTAACAATTTACCAGCAAGAACATAGTTAGAGGCATTATTTGTGATGATTTGAACAACATTTTCCACCCCCACCTCTTCAACAACCTCATCCAAAAGATGAAACAACAAATGTGCATCTTTCACCTTATCAGATGCATCAACTGATTTTAGAAACATGGTTTCCCGTGGGAAAAAGACAAGAAAGTTTATGATGGTATGGTTCCTCTGATCATTCCATGATGCAGGAGCATTAGGCTCAAGACAAGACTTTGTATATAAATATACATAGGGGGGTTTATGTTTTCAATTTCCTATGTAAATTTTCATATTTGAGTGATTTTAATAAAATGTAGAAGGAATTGTAACTGCTCTCGAATGATTAGAGGACAGGAGAAGTTGGTTAGTTGGAGTGTGAAGAGTCAGATCAGTTATCTAGGAGTTAGGCTAAAATTAGGATTTGAGGAGTTTGTTGAATCATTGTAGGAAGCTGAATCGATTGATTCCCAATTTGTATTAAAATAACCCTCTGTGGCAGAGTCCTAGGTAGACCTGCAGAGACCTGCATAGGGCTGCGTAGAGCTATAGGAGACATCTGCAGAGAATAGGGTGCAGAAGGGCCAATTGATCGAAGATCTGGCCAGAACTTTGTAAGTAATTTCAAGTATATGTGATAGAAGACACTGTTCGGTACTGCCTGTGCATTTGTTGTTTAAATTCCATGTGGAGAATGCCTTGCGTCTTTGTGCATTATGTATGAAAATAAGACTCTGTGATAAGGCTAGGATATGCTTTGTTTCAGTGGAAGAATCGATGGCAAGGGCCATGATTTAGGACTGAATGTATGAAGGGTTTATAATTGAGCTCGTAGGTATAATGAGGAATTTGTTTTGAACTCTGTTTGGAGATGTTTAATTATATGGGAACTATATGTGAGACTCTGTAACAGGTCTCTGAGTTCGAATCTAGTTGTGAATAGATATATGATAAACTTACAACAAATAAGGCTCCACACGTGAAGGGAGAATCGAATTTAATATCGATTTATGTTTGAATTCCGCATAGAGATTTTGCTATAATGGAGGCATAGAGTCCTTTTAACTGTGGTTGAATTTTGAAATAAGGGATATATAATGAATCCACACTCTACAAAACCTAGAGCGAAGAAGTTATATGCCACAACGTTAACATGTGAAAAGGCGAATTGGAAATAGACTGAAAGGAGGCTTGCATCGTCAAACAAGGCAAAGATTGAACTGAATGCCGTGTGTAAGATTCAGTTTGAAGGAAGCGAAACCTTGAACTCTTAACCCAATCAGAATCATGGAGAGAATGAAAGCGTGATTTTGAAGGCCGGAACCGGCAGTATCGTGCGAGGTCGAAGGTGGTGAGTTGTTTTTATAAAAATAACGCGATATCACTTGCCGAGTGGCACATGTCCTTAAGTGGTTTCCAAAAACCACTCACATCGCATTTTTTTTAGGCGTTAAGATCCAGAGGAAAAATAACACGATATCATTCTGGTCCGTCAGATAGTCAGTGTTGTGAAATCAACGGTCATCGCGATTGCGCGATGTATGAAACTTAACACAAAGGTAAGTGGCTCGTTTTTGTGGGGCCCAGTTGTCAATTTATGTCAGCGTCGGGGTTTTGCCAAAGCCTGGTTTATGTATGTTCGAACATTTGAGTTGAGGAATATATATGAATGTTGATATATATATAGTAGTGCGGGAAAGTAACGTGAAGGGCTTTAGAACCTTGGAAACATGCATAGATTGAGGCCGAATAAGTACTCTAATTAAGTTGAATGTTAAGTTGAGGTCGATATATATATGAATTGCAGGACCGATATCATTCAATTGTTGATTGCATCGAAATTGGTGAACCTGTTCAATGGTGGAACCATGAAATATGTCAAGGGCACGTATGTCAAGATCTATTGATTTAATATAAGGTCTAATGGATATATATATATATATACGCTGGTGTTACTTAATCAATGTAAGCTTGGTAGGGTTTAAAAGGAAAAAAGGCGCATATGGATGCATCGTGGGTTTTTATAAACCTTGGGGAGAATTAGCCCCGAACGCTATTGTAGTTGGGTTCGGTAAGGAATAGATGACACATGATTATGTGTGCTTGAAGATATTAAGCTTCCAACTGAGATTTGAAATTCGGGGTTGTTTGGGCTTATAACCATAAAAGTAGTAATTTAATATCTCAAATCTCGGAGATTTGAGATATTAAAGCTCCCAGATTATTTATTTAAATTTCCAGCTCAGGAAAAAGAATAGTGTGAGATTGCCCAGATTGTGGATTTGCTTGGGACATAAATATTGAAGGCACTTTATACACAACTATGAGATTGAAATATGAGAAAACAAGGACTATGGGTTTTTACCCGACATCAGTCCATCCATCTGACATGATGGTACATCCTGTATGTGCCCATGAGTTTTTGAACTCTTTCAAATAATCATCAATGGACATAATCTCTTTTTGCAAAAGAGATCCTCTTAACTCATGCATAGTAGGGCCTTTGAAGCCCTTTCCCGCAGCATATATGGCATCAAAAATAGGTTCATAATATGGTGAACGAGTAGCATTGAAGGGAATATCAGCATCATACCACCATCTAACAATGTAATCACAGGAAACATCTCTCAATTCTTTTTTCCAATGAGAATCTAAAGTGGGTTGCACTTGACCTCTACTTGGAGGACTAGTACCATGTGCACTATCAGAGGGAGAAGAGGGCATGAAATTTTTTTTGATAGTACCCTTATTTCTCATTGCACCCTTACCCTTTTCAGAAATAGACTCCTTAGAGGGAGGAACATAGCGAAAGGGATTTGATGCATCAGTGCAAGGGATAGATGAAGAATCCTCATAATCAAAACTTGGGTTGGCAGCTATCTTCTGTTGTAGATTTCTCTTCCTCCCAATTTCAGCCTGTATTTCTTTTTGCCTAATTTTGTCTTCCTCAAACTTCTAAAATTACTCTTTCAACTCCTTCCTAATTTCCCCAATGTTTTGTGCTTCACATGGAGTAATTTGGCCTCTAAGACCAGCCAAATGTAGTTTCAGTCTATGAATGCCCCCTCCACCCCCCTTAATTTTTCTCTTACAAAATTTGCAATACATTTGATCATCAACCATTTCAGCATATGCCCAAGCTGCTTCTTTCACTGTAGGGGCCATTTTGGACTAAGCTTTTGACTTGGAAAGAAAATGTTTAAATCTGAAAATGAAAACAAAAAAATACTATTCATTCTATGTTCATTTCTGTCAGCAAAAACTATGTTTACCATTTTCAGATTTGCAAAATAAATAAAACAAGCAAAGGCAGATTTTAGAAGAGAAAAAATAAATACCTCTAGCCTCTAGCCTCCTCAATGCAGCTCCAACAAACCAACTTTTCAATGCTGCTCCAAAGCTTGCCCAGTAAGCTCCTCACTGCTGCTCCAAGGCTTGCCCAAAAGACTCCTCAAAGTTGCTCCAAAACCAGCTCCACAACTCTTCAAAAATTCCTCACAAATGCTCAAGCAAATTCAATGAGATAGATGTGAGGTATTGAGAGGGGTTGGGTAGGTTAAATAGGATGGGGAGGGGTTAGATAAGCTAAAAAAACCCTAACAACAAATTTAAAACCAAATTCAAGTCCGATTTTTTATTTTTTCTTCCTTCTTCTTCAGTTTTTGGGGCTCGCGGCCGGCTGGGAGCTGTTCGGCCAAGCTAGCTTGGCCGGCTCGGTCACAAACTGGCCGTCGGACCGTTTTAACCACCGAGTCGGATCGGCCATCTCTTTGGCCCAGTCAACTCGACCGGTTCTGAGCCTGGACGACCGAGTTTTAGAACTATGGTTGATAGCGAAACAAATGTTTGGCCTGTTGTTGACCAAATACATGAGTGAACCAATGAGTTGTTCGTTCAAGGTGGGGTCTACTTCTCTGTCTCCTGATGCATCTATTTTCTTCTAGTTGGTGATCATAGGCATCGCCATTGGTCGACAATCCTGCATTCTGAATCTCTTCAGAATCTTTGTAACATTTTCGTTGCCCAAGGAATATCTCTTCATTTTTCTGCCAAACTTCCAACCCTAGAAAATAAATCATTAACCCCATATCCTTCATGTCGAATTCTGCTTCAAGATTCTTCTTGTAGTCCTTTATAAGCCTAGATGATCCTGTAAGAAACAAATCATCTATGTATAATACCAAAATGATGTTGATTTTTGTAGCATCGGAAAGTGTTCCAAGTCTCAAAATTTGTAAGGAGGCTTGGACATCGATATTCCAAAGAACCCATAAACCCTTTGTGGAAATTCCACTCGGTTTATGTTTTATTAAAATAATTAATTATTTTAATGTAGACCCTAATTCTAACCTTAGGGAAATTAAATAATTAATGGGTATTAATAAAATAGAGTGTGAATCTTCTAGAGAACGAAGATCAAGTCAAGTTTTAATCTTGGCCATTGATTAGACTTCTAATCTGGGCCGTTGATTCGTCAATGAGAAGATTATACAAGAAGGCTTGAGGGTCATTTGGAAAGCAAGCTGGGCATACACTCAGTAACCTAAAGGAAGTCGTTTATGAAGGAATAGAATTTGATTTCAGAGGGAGAGTTGTAGGGCACAAGAAGGAGAGGGAGTCAACAGTGACAAAGGTCAAGGAGAGAAGGACGTAGAAGGCTAGAGAAGGCCACACATAGAGCCCACACAGAGTGACATAGTTTGATGCAGGCACTGTGCAGAGAGACACGCAAAGTGATGCAGAGGGAAGCAGTCGGTCTTCCGGGTGTCAGAAAATCTCCAAAAGGTTCCGAAAATTTATCTCAAGTGTTTTCTAAAGAAGTCTGCTAGTCTTTTCCTTGTAAAGAATTTCATTGTTGAAGAATAATATATAAACCCTCATCTGTTGCACCAGTTTTCCCGCGTTGGTTTTTTTCGCAGACAATTGTCCAAAAATAAGTGTATACATGTGATTGATTCTTATGATTGTATTTTTTACTATTCCTTTCTCTGCATATACTTAAGTGAATGCTGCAGTAGTATTTATTTCGAAATTTATTGGGAAAACTCTGTAAATAACTTATTGGAAATAATAAGTAGGAGAAATAAATCTATCACTGCAGAAATATTTTCTGGATTAAAATTTTCACAAATGAGTGGCTCATTCTCTACCATCAAATAGTGGAGATTGAGATCTGCATCAGTCTGGACGAATCACAACTGCGGCAAGTAACTATCAATCCGACCATACCATGCTCTGGGTGCTTTCTTGAGCCCATATAGGGATTTCTTCAATCTGCATACATGAGTTCTCTTCTCATGGGTTCTGAAGCCTTCAGGCTGTTCTATGTACACCTCCTCTTCTATCACCCCGTTCAAGACTGTTGTCTTGACATCCATTTGGTGAATCTCCCATCCCATCTGAGCTGCTAGGGATATAACATATCTGATAGAGGTATATTTGGCTATAGGGGCGAAGGTCTCCTCATAATCTATTCCTTCCTTTTGCGCGTACCCCTTTGCCATGAACCTAGCCTTGTACTTCTCTACACTGCCATCTACAGCGTGCTTGATCTTGTAGATCCATCTTGAACCTACGACTGATCTATCGTCAGGTCTAGGTACCACTTCCTAGACATCATTCGTCATGATAGAGATGTACTCTTCTACCATGGCATCCCACCCATACTTGGCACTGTACGGCTTCTTGAAAATTGGAAGGTTCTTCAACTTATGCTACCAAGGTTTGGTATATGTTAGGTTGCCTACGTTACCTTCTGTTGGTTTTGGGAGCTCCAATGAACTCCTTTGCGTCCCTCATTGTCTGTCGTACTTCCCTATTAGTTCTATCACTGGTGATAGGAGGCTCCCTCAAATCTGTCTCCTGTTCCTGCTGTTCCATTTGCTGAGAACTGCCAGAATCTCCTCCTTCTAAGGAAACACTGGTACTGGTCACTGTACTCGATCCTGGTGTCTGTCCTCCTGCCTGTTCTCCCTGTTGCCCTTGTTGTTGTTGGACTAATGGAACATCTGCTGACTATTCTTCTGTTGGCATCTCACGATATTTCTTGAAAGCTCTATCTTCCATGAACTTTGCATCTCGTTTTAATACAATTTTCCTACTATTAGGAATGTAGATTTTGTATGTTTTTGAGGTCTCGCTATATCCTATGATATACCCCTTTTCTGCAGTCAGATCCAGTTTGCTACGCTTCTCGTCTGGAATGTGACAATATGGAAGACTTCTGACTTTCTCCCTGTGAAGACTCCTTCAAATGTTTTCTTCCCCAATGCTCTGTGAGGGGTTCTATTCTAAATATTCACTGTTGTGTTGCATGCCTCTCTGCCCATAAGAATCTAGGAAAATCCTGGTCATATAACATAGCCTTTGCCACCCTAACAATAGTTCTATTTTTTCGCTCCGCTACTCCATTCTGTTGTGGATTAATATGTGAAGTCTCTGTCCGTATACTCTCCATTGTTATCTGAGCGCAATACTTTTATCTTTTTCTCTGTCATGTTCTCCACGAGAGCCTTAAACTCTCTGAACCGATCAAAGACCTCATCCTTGGTCTTTAGGAAGTAGATCTAGGTTTTTCTGGAGTGATCATCAATAAAGGTGACAAAGTATTCACCATTGCTAAGAGCTCTTGTGAACATTGTTCATATTTTGTGTATTTGGGGTGGCATCAGTCGTGCTCTAGGTCCCAAATTTTGAGGAAGGACTAGAGTTCACCTGATCTACAAGACCCAGAAATGGATTTGGGAAATTTCATCTGGTTTAGGAGATATTAAATTAATTAATTATTTTAATATATTTCCTAAGTTAAAACTTAGGAAAATAAAATAATTAAAGTGAATTTAATTAAACATGTGATGAAATTGTCTTAAGTCACACGGATCAAGCTTTCTTTTAATCTTAGCCATTGATTCAAGATCTGATCATGGCCATTGATTTTTCAACAAGAAAAGTATAAAGGAAAGGCTTGGGGTCATTTGTAAAGCCACACAGAGGTAGAGCACTGAAGCTAAGTTGAGATTTTAGGGCAGGGTTTGCTAAGAATACTCAGAAGTGTTTCAGCTACAGAGAGGGGAATTTAGACCAAGGGGATGATCTGATCCCGGGGTCTAGAATACACAAGAGGCAGAGATCAGCTCAAGGACAATGCAGAGAAAGGTAGCAACAATAGCAAGGACAACATTATTTTCAGCAGGAAACCCGTAGGGGTTACGCAGAGACCCTTCAGGGGCAGTGTAGTGACTGCGTGATCCAGTCTGGGGTAATGCAGTCCCTTCCGGAGCAACGCTGAGGGTTTGGAGGACTTCCAAGGCTGACATAGAGGCTTTCAGGGGCTTCAGAGGCTGACGCAGAGCCTTTCAGGGACAACGTCGGGGTTTCTAGGCCTTAATCTTGGCCGAGTTCTGTAAATCTCATTTGAGGGTGTGGATCAGTCATTATTTTGGCACTAGATTAGCCAGTGAGCTGTAGATTTAACATTTTCTCTGTTGGGTTTTCCAGATCTGGAACCCGGATTTGTGTATTCAGAAATATTCTTAATAATAGAACCCTCCAACAACCAGAGACCGGTTTTCCCACATTGGGTTTTTCTGGGGACTATTTGTCCAGAAATAACTGTGTCACGTTGCCAATGTGTGCATGTGCTTATTCTAGATCTGAATTGGTAGAGATCTGTTATGTGTTTTGCTTCGATTTTAACTTGAATTTATTCAGTTAATAACTTGTATAAGTAGGAGGAGCATAACCAGATTAACATTAATAATTTTTGCATAAAGTATAAGATTCAGAAATTTCTACATGGTATCGGAGCAATTGCAGATCTAGAAGGGTCACCAGCAGGAGAATCTAAAGAATCTAACTGCAGAAAGCAGCTGGAAAAGCAGCAAAAATGCAGATCTAAAGGGACAACGCAGTTTTCAGGAGTAGACTCACGCAGAGGGAAGGGTGACGCTGTCCAACGTTGTGTCCTAGCAAGCCCACGCAATTACTGCCCAGAGGCAACTAAAAAAAAACGCTGGTTTAGTCTGAAGCCAGCCAGTGTGATTCAGATGTGAATCTGTCAGATCCAGAAAATACTGCAGAAAAGCTGCAGAAATTCAGAAGAGTTGGTGGGGTTAAAATTCTGAAGTTTTCAGATTTTAGCCTTAGCACAAGTGACGAGGAGTGGGAGGAGATTAGCTTCTCAGAAATTTTATTGCTAAAGGAAACTTACAGTTTGGTTAGAGGATCAAAGAAGAAGTTGAATCATAGTTGATTTGGTAGATTTCCAAGGAGGGAAATCAAGTGTCAAAGGGAGAAGAAGGCACTTGTTTCACCAAGGGCCTTAGATCCATTTCTCTAGCAAAGAGAAAAGGAAGTTCCGACACATTCTGAGCAGATGGCTCCTCATGGACTGCGTGATCATAATAGGCTGGATGGCCTCTCCAACTTTTCAGTTTGGAAGCCAAGGATCCTGATTGTCCTTGAGGCATATAATCTAAGAGACCATGCATAGCAGACTCTGGCCACACTGACAGATGCGGATCTCCTTCAGAAGCATAAGGAAGCTGCTGGGCATGCCAAGCGGCTGATTATGGATAGTATCAAGGACCATATTGTGCCACACATAGCTGAGAATAAGACAACTAATGAGATGTGGAAGGCCTTGACTTCCCTGTATGAAGGAAAGTTTGTCCAAAGAAAAATGTTGTTGGAGACCCAAATGGGGTCATTCATGATGACTAAGGGAGAAGACATGGAGCACTTCCTCTTTAGACTGCAGTCAATCAGAAATCAGCTGACTACAACGGGTGCAATGATGGATGATGCTGTGACAATCAGGACTGCCCTCAATGAAATCACGAATGAGTGGGAAACCTTTGTCCAAAGTATCTTGGGCAGAGCGGACCTCCCAGATTGGGACAACTTGTGGTCAATTCTGCGTCAAGAAGAACTCCGCAGATTCACCAAGAAGCAACACAGCCTAGGATTGAGCAAAGTGAAGAAGAAAGATGAGGAAGATGCAGCCTTGGCATCAAAGAAGCAGCTGAAGAAGAAGAAGGATCTTTCAAAGATCAAGTGCTTCCAGTGTGGTGAAATGGGACATTTTTCCAGCCATTGTCCTCAGAAGAAAAAGGACAAGGAAGCATCCTCTTCCAAGGCAACCGTGGCAGATGATGGGTCAGAAAATGATGCAGCCATGAGCGCTCATGAACCATGGAGGTGGAGTCACATGGACATGTAGAGGAGCTACATAGAAGGCAGGCGGGATCCTTGAGCAACTCATCTCTTGGATCACAAGCGAGCTACGACAGCCTTAAGACAATAGCGGGACAAGTGGAGCAGTGGGTGCATAGATCACAGATGAGGCAGAAGCAGAGGCAGATCTGAAGGCTAGGAGGAGCAACGCAGAGCAAAGCAGCAACAACGTAGAAGCAGTAGCAACGCAGAGGTTGATGTGACTTCAGTAGCGCAGAGCAGTGCTGCTTACGCAGCGCAGAAAGCTTCAGAGGGACAACGTCGTGCAGTAGCAGTGTGATAGATTTCAGCACAAGGGGTTGATGTGACTTCAGTAGTGCAAAGGGAGTCTGATTACGCAGGAAGAGTTGTAGGTGTGCATCGTTCTTTAGATGCCAGCACAGATCTGTAGCCTATGGAGCTTTAGTGATGAGGATGCAACCCATTTGACTTGTCTGTCAAAGATTGGGCAGGAGATTCAGTTGTTTCTCTCAACAACTGAAGTTGCAGTGCAACAGATCAACAGTGGAAGTGCTATGAGCAACATAGATGCAACATATTGAGAGGGAGCTGCAGTATAGAAGTTGCAGTGGCAAAGTCATGGGCAGCAGTAAAGAATGGTAGAAACAGTGCAGAGTTGAGTGGCAGCAGGCGAAGCTTCAACAGCACAGAACCAATGCGCAAAATCATGTAATGCATAGTGTGATGTATTGCTAGAGCACACCCTTGATGCTAAGAGGGAGTCTTGATATTTTTTGTATTTTGGGTAGCATCAGATGTGCTCTGGCTCCCAAATTTTGTGGAGGGACTAGAGTACACTTGATCTACAAGACTCAGAAAAGGATTTGGGAAGTTTCATTTGGTTTAGGAGATATAAAATTAATTAATAATCTTAATGTATTCCCTAATTTTAAACTTAGGGAACTTAAATAATTGAAGTGAATTTAATTAAAAATGTGATGAAATTGTCTTAAGTCACACGGATCAAGCTTTCTTTTAATCTTAGCCATCGATTCAAGATCTGATCATGGTCGTTGATTTGTCAACGAGAAAAGTATAAAGGAAAGGCTTGGGGTCATTTGTAAAGACGCACAGAGGCAAAGCATTGAAGCTAAGCTGAGATTCTAGGGCAGGGTTTGCTAAGAATAATCAGAAGTGTTTCAGCTGCAGAGAGGGGAATTTAGACCAAGGGGGTGATTTGATCCTGGGGTCTAGAATACGCAAGAGGCAGAGATTAGCTCAAGGTCAATGTAGAGGAAGGCAGCAATAGCAGCAACAAGGACAACACAGTCTCTCCAAGGACAACGTGATTTTCAGTAGGAAACCCTCAGGGGTTACGCAGAGACCCTTCAGGGGCAGCATAGTGACTGTGTCACCTAGTCTGGGGTAACGCAGTCCCTTCCGGAGCAGCGCTAAGGGTTTGGAGGACTTCTAAGGCTGACATAGAGGCTTTCAGGGGCTTTAGAGGCTGACGCAGAGCCTTTCAGGGACAACACTGGGGTTTCTAGGCCCTAATCTTGGCCGAGTTCTGTAAATCCCATTTGAGGGTGTGGATCAGTCATTATTTTGGCCCTAGATCAGCCAGTGAGCTGTAGATCTAACATTATCTCTGTTGGGTTTTCCAGATCTGGAACCCAGATTTGTGTATTCAAAAATATTCTTAATAATAGAACCCTCCAGCAGCCAGAGACTGGTTTTCCCACATTGGGTTTTTCCGGGGACTATTTGTCCAGAAATAATTGTGTCACTTTGTCAATGTGTGCATGTTCTTATTCTAGATCTGAATTGGTAGAGATCTGTTATGTGTTTTGCTTCGATTTTAACTTGAATTTATTCAGTTCATAACTAGTATAGGGGGAGCATAACCAGATTAACAGTAATAATTTCTGCATAAAGTATAAGATTCAGAAATTTCTACAGACATTGGGCCACAAATATCTAAGTTGTAGATCTAACATTATCTTTGTTGGGTTTTCCAGATCTGGAACCCAGATTTGTGTATTCAGAAATATTCTTAATAATAGAACCCTCCAGCAGCCAGAGACCGGTTTTCCCACATTGGGTTTTTCCGGGGACTATTTGTCCAGAAATAATTGTGTCACTTTGTCAATGTGTGCATGTGCTTATTCTAGATCTGAATTGGTAGAGATCTGTTATGTGTTTTTCTTCGATTTTAACTTGAATTTATTCAGTTAATAACTTGTATAAGTAGGAGGAGCATAATCGGATTAATAGTAATAATTTTTGCATAAAGTATAAGATTCAGAAATTTCTACAGACATTGGGCCACAAATATTTGAGTGTATCAATCCTAATACGCCTTTTGTTCTGTTGTCACTTCTGGGAAAATCTGTCTTAGTGTACTTCCTTAGTACACATCCTCTGCATACGTCATCATGCTCAGTACTGAGGACTGGAAAGTCTCTCTGATCCTTAGTGCTCCGTGGTGCAAGTCTCCCGTTCACCTGTGCCATAGTTCATTCACATATTTTTCGCCATCAAGGTTGCTGCCTATCAGTGCCATTGAAGACTCGAGTTGCAATCTATATAGTCTGTTGCTTTGAGCTCCAATTTGTCTCATCTTCTTCCAGCTTGGATGTTTGACGTATACCTTCTTTCTAATGAAGTATACATCGTATCTCTTGTCTTGTAAATGGGACACTGAAATCATATTCATTCCTAACCCTGGCACATGTAGCACATTAATGGCTCTGATGCTGGTTCCTACCTCCATCTGAAATGCTATGGTGCCTCTCCCTGCTGGAGTGCATTTCGTTCTGTTTCGCATAATGATCTGGAAGTCCATCTGCTCTTCCTGATATCTTGATAAATATTATCGTATTCCAGTCATGTGAGTTGAAGCCTCGCTATTAATGTACCAAACACCTGCAAATGCTAAAATTGACAAGCACACGAAGTTTTTTTCCAATTTGCAAGATAATTTAGAGACATCTTGATTTTCCATACTTATCTGTGCTATTTTTCCTTCGATTTCTGAAGCTTTTTCTGCCCAGCAAATACTTCGTCCCACCTGAAGACTGCACTGCGCTGAAGCTGCTGCATTGCTCCCTCTGTCACTAAATTTTTGATTCGGAAATCTTTCTCTTTGTCGACTCACTCAGAGGGAGATTTTCCTAAGAAATTTTGCCCTCCTGGATTGGATTGAGCAATCCCTCAGGGGATTCGATCTACTACCTACGCAATCTTCTGATCTCCCTCTTCTGTTCATCGTTGTCTCTTCTTGATTTGTTTGCTTTGCTCTAATACCATGTGAAAATTCCACTACTTCGTGTTGAGATTTTGGGTAGCATCAGATGTGCTCTAGCTCCTAAATTTTGTGGAGGGGCTAGAACAAATGAGATCTCCAAGACCCAAAAATCGTTTGGAGAAATTCCACCCGGAACCTAAGTTATTCAACATATTAATTATTTTACTGGAGACCCTAAGTCTAACTTAGGAAAATTAAATAACTAAAGTGAATTAATTTAGACATGTGGGTGAGAATGTTATAAGTGATGTGGATAAAGTCTTTTCTAATCTTAGCCATTGATTAGAGATTAGATCACGACCGTTGAATGTTCAACGAGAAAAGTATTAAAGGAAGGCTTGGGGTCAGTTGGAGGACACACAGAGCGGAAACATTTGAGCTAAGTCGAAATTCTGGGGCGCAGTTTGTTGAGAATTTTAGAGTGAGCTTGCAGTGCCGGTGAGGGGCAGATCGACGAGGGATTATTCAGATCCTAGGTCGAGAATACATAGACAGAGAGGCAGATCCGTACCAAGTAATGCAGAGACCCAGCAGGAGGGACACAACCCAGCCAGGCTCACGCAGAGGCAATGCAGAGGCTGACGCAGGCCTTTCAAGGTGACGCAGAGGTAGTGCTGAGCCCTTTAGGGTGATGCAGGACTAGCCTGTGTTGCGTAGAGGCCCTAGTAGCTACGCAGAGCTGACACAGTGCCGGGAGAGGCAACGCTGGGGTTTCCAGTGGGCCAGAAAGGGCTCCTATTCAGCATTTCCATAAGGTGTGAAGCCTCAGCTGAATCAACCATATTTTTTGTCTTCGAGTGATAGAGGAACATCTCCCGTGATTTCTCTGTTGGGAAAACCACTACTGGTGCCCTTGATTGTATTCAAATATTCTGTTTAATAAAAAACCCTCTAAGAGCTGTTGCACCGGTTTTACCGCATTGGGTTTTTCCGGGGACATTGTCCAAAAAATATTGTGTCCTTTGTCATGTGTTCGTTATGCTTCAATAAATGATCTGTATGTATGTGTAGGTTACAATAGTATTTACTTTGATGTTTTTGCTGAATAATTTAGAAAAATAACTTGTTAATTAAATCAAACAAGTAGGAGAATTAAATCAGAAAATTGTAGTACGGTTTCTGTAACTTAGGTTCAGAAATTTTCACATGGTATCAAATCTAATGCAAATCAAGTTGAAGCCATCAGTAAAGAGCTGAAGAATTTTTTGCTGCAAAAGGGCAACTAAAGCTCACAGATCCAGAAAAAGGCAGCACAACACTAGAGGGACAACACAGACCCAACATGGGTGACGCAGAGCCTGTCTGCTCACGTAGAGGCTGATGCAAGCCCAAAAGGTTGACACAGAGCCTGTCAAGCTCACACATAGATGACACAGAGGCCGACATAGACCAAAGAGGGTGATGCAGTCCAAGAGGGAGTGACGCTGTGCCGGTTACCGTGGCTGGAAGTGCAGTTTTCTGATCTTCGAAGTTGTTGGTGGGGAATTGTTTCTACTGGTGCAGAACAATGTCTAGCAGGGTTGACAAAGTAAGGGGGAACATTTTCTCAACAAATTTTCTAGCCAAGAAATTTGAGCTTCGATCGGTGAAGTGATTATAGAGGGTTGATTCGACAGAGTTGCTGGAGGATTTCCGTGAGGGAAATCACTAGTTAGAGGGAGCATATTCTATAGAGGGTTTCTATCGCCAAGAAACCCAGATCCAATCTCTTGCTAAGAGTAGCAACAGTAGAAGGGAGAAGAGTTTTTCGCTTCAACATTTTTGATGGCCTCACACAGATTGAGAGATCAGGACCTAAGGTAAGAAACAGTCCTCGAGCTAGGGCTTACAATATCTTGAGGTCCCACCGTCAGATTTGCTTCAAATTTGGAGGATCTCTAGAGAAAAATCTAGCATAGTTGTGGACCAAAAATAAAAGTAATTGGATGGCTAGATTGTGAGATAAGTGATGACCTAGGTGACCTATGTAGGCTAGGCCTGGAAAGAAAGAGAGAAGGTGAAGAAAAATATTCGTTAAAGTGATCACCAGTGGAAGACCAGTACTTTCCCCTTTGGGAGAGATTGAGTCATGGATAAATTACGGTTTGGCTTGATTTCTACTTGTCAAGGAGGCATAAAGACAACTTTGTTAGGCATTAGGGCTTAATGGAAGTAGCTTCAAGGTCATTTATACTTCATTCAACAATATTTGGTGACTTATCAAAGCAAGGATGTCTCTAGGAACATTCATTCATTCAAGTAGGAAGCTGATAAGTATAAAGATCCCAACATCTCAACAATGGCAAGAATTCACAGATCTGATGTGAATTTGACAAATAAAAGATGCAGAAAATCATATGAAAGATCATTTTTTACTGTTACCTTAGGGTAAAAATTCAGGGTTAAAGTGTATCAGATGGTTAAAGAGTACCAGTGAAAAGAATATTATTGCTGGTTATTTTTCAATTATAGCAATAAAACAATGAAAATCAGATGAATAAAGAGTATCAGAGTTGTAAAGTCAAAGAAAGGAACGTTCTACAACCACTTTCCACGAGAAGATGCACCTAATGCCAGCAATGCTCACAGCACATCAAAAGTATTTTTAAATTATTATAATCAGATCTATTTTTCCTTGTAAAGAGAACAGCTTGCAAATTGTTTTTCTGTTGTCCCTCTTCTTATGTTTTCTTTCCTATTTTTTCTTAAAACATTATCTCAAACTCTAAGATATTTTGTAAATCATCTATGTGTATAAATACTTCATAATTCGAAGTATTCAGTGTGGAATAAAATTTCTCAAGACAACTATAGTCATTTTGCTGGACATATTGAAGTTGGTATGAGTCAATTAGCGAAGCAGCAGACTGGAAACGAGAATAGAGACATCATAACTAAGGATTCTCGTGGTGACAAGATAAGTCTCATTTTTTTTCTTCTTTTTTTTGCGTATTTCTTTAAAAGTGTACATACATTCATTTGATGTGTTTCTATTCTGTAATGATCAACTAAGGAGAAATTAAACAGGATTAGTGATAATAAGTTCCTTGTTTTAAACTAGTTGGAATTTTAATGTTTTCTGCTTGATAACAAGACCATAGAATTCTTAATTGCTCTAGGTCCCAGTTTGATCCCCTCCTTCAATCCTCTTATCTGTAACTTAAGGATTATTAAGTGCCCTTCTGTTCAGATTTCACCTATTCCATCAAACAAGCCTATTCAAAGCCTTAGAAGGTCACTTATCTTGCCCTTAGTACATTTGCATCTTTAAGTCTTTTTTCCTAGCTCTACTTGCCTAGAGAGTTGACTCCATAGCCCAATGTTCTAGTAGATCCTTCTAGTTTACATTGAAACTCTTTTTATTCCCACCACTCTTTCAAAACAAGTCCTACTATTCACTCATAGCTAGCCTAAAACCTTTTACCAAAACAAAGTTAAATCTTTAGGAGAGATCCCTCTCCGGAGCTTAGGAAGGCTAGATCCTGAATTCCCAAAGCGGTTCTTGGTTACCCTTGGTTTTATTAACTACAAAAATCCCCATCCCACAACCTGAGAATTACTAGGGTGATAACATACTGGCGACTCCACTGGGGAACTAACCACTCTCCAGTTTTAAGTTTAATCTTGAATAAAGATCTTTAATTATATTTTTTTACTTTAAGATTAGATTTAAAGGTTGTGGGTATTTTACCCAATAAACATTCTGGCTTCCAAGAAAGTCTACTGTACTAGATCCAACCCCGATCCTAATCCTCGAGACATAGTAGACAATCCAGACTAGATTGGAAAAAAGAAAAAACAAATTGATAGTTCTGAAACTGAGATACCTCTGACAAGGGCTGATTCTTTACCCAAAGAATTGGTTAGCTTATCAGACATTTATTTTGACTTTAAGTTTGAAAAATATTTATTTAGAACAAAATCTGAATATGATTTAAAAGAAATTGTTTTAGATCCAGTTTTTACTTCTTATGTGAGTGAAGAGCACAAAATTATTTCAGTTTCTACTAAATTAGAGCAAACTGAAAGTAAAAGTCCAATAAAAGGGTAAGTGTCTCGAAAATTAAAGACATTGAAGAAGCTATTAAGTTAGCAAATTTTTTGTCTAAATTTAAACCCCCAGTTTCTGAGCTCTATACAACAGTCTTTCCAGCATTACATTCTACTCTGTATGCTGCTACATCATTCATAGATTCTACTATCAGTTCACCTCAAGAGCCCATAAGCCCTGAGTTGTCTCTGCCCCATAGAATCATATATTCATCATTTCCACAATCCACTGCCAGTACATCGACTAATCCATTCATTCCTAAGTTTCCCTTGCAGCCCAAAGTTGTATATCCATCATTTACCCAGCCCATTACAACTACCATTAGCCACACTACTTCTTTTTCATCCTCTTTACCAAGCTCTTCAAGCACATCCATTGCAATAACAACACTATCCCCATCACTACAACTCTACCTCCCAGTTCAGCTAAAATCCAAGCCATGGCAGCTCGATATGCTCCCTTGGTCCTCCCTCAAAATCTCCATGACATGCCCTAGAACTACTGAAAATATATTCCACTGTTTGATAATCTCTCACAGATTACTGCGCAACAACATGTTACTAGGATGAGTGATTTCTGGGAAGTCTATGAGATAGATGAAACTGATGTTCAAATGAGGTTATTTTCCCAGAGCTTAATTGGAGAAGTAAAAACCTGGTTCAAAAGTTTAGGAGCTAGTAGCATAGCAGACCTAGTTGCATTCCATAGAGCCTTCCTAAATAAATGGAAGAAAAATAAGAACCCTATGCAAATACTATTTGAGTTTGATGCGGTCAAGAGAGCCCCAAATGAGTCAGTCCAAGACTTCTGCACAAGATATAACATTGTTTACAATGCCATTCCTACAAACCTTAAACCTACCCCGTATTTCGTGCTACTTAAATTCCCTGATTGCTTTGACGTAGACATGGATTATCAACTTAGGGAAAGGGATGCAGATACTTTAGAACAAATGCAACAAAATGTTGTAGGTGAAAAATTAACATACTTGCAAAGAAGGCCAGACTGAGAAATGAAAGAAGGGTTACTATTAAAGAAGAAGCATCTCACTTAGATGGTAAGTTTGATTTCATTACTAAAGCACTAGAAAAATTAGTTGATAGATTGGATCAAATCGAAAGAAAACCACAATGGGAGAATCAATCCCAGATCTGGAATCCCAATTACAAAAAAAATATCAACCCCGGGAAAGGTAAAGAGACTTCCCCTAATCAAAATATAAGAACCCCATTCCAAGAAAACTTTGTAGAAAGCTCACAAAACAGTGTTGACGAGGAGGAATACATCAACATTGTTATGGGGATTGATGAAAACAATACCATTTTCCTCACCCAGGAGGACCAAGAACTCTTTGAACTTCAACAGTTCAAAGTAGAATCTGGAGAATCCTATGATTATAAACAAGGTTATGATTTTGCAATAAATTAAATTCACAGTCAATACAACCTTAGGAGCAAGAAAACCAATGAACCTATCATAAATAATAATGCTCCAAACCAACAAGAACAAAACAAAAAGAATACTGATACTACTAAATCAAAATTCTTGTAGATTCTTCCTAGAGAGAACAACCAGAGTTAAAACCCGACGAGTCCTAAAAAGCAGCGAGGCCCAAAGATTGTAGATATTACTGACGAGGTGGCTCAATCTTCCAAGGATGTTCCAAAAGCTAATTCTCCCAAAGCCACCAATTCACCAATAGTCATTGAGCCAAGAAAGAATCCTACTGACTTTAAAATATCAGATCCTAAACCTTCTGTTGAAAATCCTAAAACTGATAAAACTTCTGCTAGCCCTCAAAATATTCCTAAAAAAACAGTTAAGGGCAGCAGAAACCAAGAAACTCAGACAGAAGACAAGAAAAGAGCTCAAAACAAAGGAAAAATAGTAGAAACTCAAGAAAAGTTATCACAAACCACAGTTCCCAAAGAAGTGATTCAAGCCATTAGATCTTAGCCAACATTTAATATGCAGTCTGAAATATCCAAGTTAAAAATAGATGTTCCCTTAGTAGAACTAGCTAAAAATGATTCGTACAGATCTATGATTTTTTATGCATTGAATGTGAATGAGAATGAAGATACAATTAACATGAATGAAGATAGGCCTGAATTGATTTTTGGTCCCAATGTAGATGGAAATCATTCAGATGGGTCGGTACCTCCATTTTATTTAAGTCTTACTGTACATGACCAAATATTACACAACACTATGCTAGATACTGGCGCTTCCCACAACTTAATGCCTAAAGCTATAATGGAAACCCTTAATCTAGATATAACCAAACCATATAAGGACTTGTTCTCATTTGATTCATCCAAATTCCAATGTATAGGTTTGATTAAAGATATGTGTGTTAACCTAGTTCAATATCCAGGTAAGAGGATGATCATGGATGTTGTAGTAGTTGATATCCCGCCAAAGTATGGCATGCTTCTTTCTCGCTCTTGTGGAGCAAAGCTGCAGGGATCTCTACAACTGGATATGAGTTATGCTACTATCTCGGTATTTGGACAGCCTAAAAATATTTATAGAGAAACCTTGATGAAGTACATGATTAGTAGTGCAGATAGACCTACCAATTATCCTATATATTCCACTCCTACTAATCTTGATTCTTGTATTCTCAGTAACTCTGACCAGAATGAGAATCCAACTGAACTTACTGATAAAAAACTTAAAATCATGGATGATTATATTGGTCATGAAGCTTTATGGCATTTATATTTTGATGGATCTGTTAATAAATTTGGAGCTGGAGCTGGTGTTTGGATTACAAATATTGAAACAAACCATTCTGAAGGACATGCCTTTAGATTAAACTTCAAATGAACCAATAATATGGCTGAATACGAAGCTTTAATCTTAGGTTCGCAAATCATTAGAAAAAAGGGAGGAAAAAGAATAATGGTCATGGGTGATTTTGAACTAGTTGGAATTGCTTGAGGAATTGTTAGAAGGTAAATTTTCTATAATCCTCGAAATCATAACATACATACCCATTGCTTAGCAACTTTTTCTAGCAGTTGTAAATTTCCTTTTTCACCATTACAAAAATATACTGCTGAGACCAAACATAGGCCTATTGTTCCTGATAATGTGAAATTTTGGCAAATTTTTTCAAAGGATTAGCAAATTTATCATTTTTTCAATAATGAGCATGAATTTCAAAATTGTTAAATCGATAACGACTGTAACATAGATTCACCTTGTGATATAGATGTAAATTTCTGTCAAATAGATGATTTAGATAATTTAGATGTACATAATTTTGAAAAACCTACTATTTTTACTCAAATTGACATTGATGAAATGGAAAAAGTAGACATAGAGGAATTGATTGAAGATGAAATAGATTTGATTGATTTAAAGAATAACATTTTACCTAGAGGTTTAACTCCTTTAGAAGATTTATTTGACTCCAACGATGTGCCCAAAAGGCCAAAAATGGAGCCAGTTAAGTCTGATGTAGAAGAGTACAACCTAGGGACAGATGAAAAACCAAGAACAATGAAACTTTCCAAATCCTTACCATCAGATGAGAAGGCTAAATACATAGAACTTCTAAAGGAATATCAGGATTTCTTTGCATGGAGCTATGAAGACTTAAAAAATTACAACATAGACATTATCCAACATAAAATTCCTTTAAAAGAAAACCAAAAACCTTTTCAACAGAAACTCAGAAGGATTAATCCAGTTTTGTTACCATTAATCGAAAAGGAAGTTAAAAGAATGTTTGATGCACAAATAATTGAACCAATTAGATATTTTGACTGGGTATCTAATTTAGTGCCAACCAGAAAAAAGATAGGAGAAATTAGACTATGCATAGACTTTAGAAATCTTAATAAAGCCTCCTTGAAGGATAACTACCCCTTGTTAAAAATAGATCATATTTTATAGAGGGTAGCAGGCTCTTCAAGAATCTCTTTGTTAGATGGTTTCTTTGGTTACAATAAGATCCTAGTTCACAAAGATGACCAAACCAAAACTACATTTACTACTCCATGGGGCACTTTCATGTATGTGAAAATGCCTTTTGGGTTAAAAAATGCAGGAGCTACATTTCAAAGGGCCATGGATATTGCCTTTGCCAAGGAAATCCATGAGTTTTTAGTCATTTATTTAGATGATATTACTGTTTTTTCAAAAACAAATGATGAACACTTGGATCATTTGAGACAAGTTTTTATCAAATGTAGAAAATATGGTATATCTCTTAATCCTAAAAAGACTCTTTTTGGGCTAGAGGAAGGCAAATTGTTTGGTCACATCATTTCAAAAGAAGGCATTAGAATAGACCTTGCCAGAATTGAAGCAATTCAAAACATTCTACCACCAAGGAGCATTAAAGAACTCCAAGCATTCTTGGGAAAGATCAATTTTCTAAGCAAATTCATATCTAATCTGGCTGAGATTATAAAAGATCTTAATAACATGCTTAAAAAGGACTCCTCAATTAAATGGACAATGAAGGCCAAACAATATTTTGAATCTATCAAACAGGCCTTAACTAAAGCACCAGACCTTATCGGTCCAGATTATATAAAATATTTCATAATCTTTTCCTTTGCATCCGAACACACCATAGTTGTAGTTCTTCTGTAGAAAAACGATCAAGGCTATGAACAGCCCATTGCATTTTTTAGTAAAGCTCTCAGAGATGCACCACTAATACAACATAATAGAAAAATAGGCTTTGGCTCTGGTTAAAGCCATAAAAATTTTTAGTGTATATACTTCATTCACACATAATTGCATATGTCCCTAATGCAGTAGTTAAAGACATTTTTACTCAAGATGGACCAGACAGTAAGAGAGGAAAGTGGTGTAGGTTTTAACCCTGAACAGAAATTATCTATACATGAATCTTATAACATAAAATAAACAATAGCGAGAGCATAAAACATAAAACAGATAAACACAGAGATTTTCCCCTAGATCCCAAATCGGGACGACTAGCTTGATTTTTCGTTATATTCTTTAGTGTTACAACACATATATATACATGCCGAAGCATACATAAACCCCAATCCATTAACCCTGGATTAGAACATAACCGTAGTTCCCTTGACCAGATCTACAAAAATAGCAGGGTCGAAAACCATCGTACCCCAAAACCATGTGCAAAACCATGCACAAAACCAAGGGTGCGTATCACCCAACGGGAAATTAAGGACCCGGTGGGCTGACGGGCGCCGCCCTAGACCTCGGCGTGGGGGCTATCGCTCGTGACTCCCCCACGCGTGCTTAGTCGTGGAAAGAATATAACACATACCCAACATTCTCCCACTTGTTGTTTTCTTTCCACAAGGGGCCACAGGAGGGCTTAGTCATTGGCCCAATTCTTCAACACCCATTGTTTCTCTACACCAAGAGAACTTCTGAGTGCTCACAGACTTTGTCAATGCATCTGCAACATTCTTCAAAGTGTCCACCTTTACCAGCAACACCCTTTTATCCTCAACCATATCTCTAACAAAGTGATATTGAAAATCAATGTGCTTTGTCTTTGAATGATAAGCAGGGTTCTTAGCCAAGAAAATTTCACTTTGGCTATCACAGTCTATCCTTATAGCTTGCTGTACCAACCCCATACTTGAACACAATCTCTACAACCAAATTGCTTCCTTGCTTGCATGAGTGGCTGCTATGTATTCTGCCTCTGTAGTTGAAAGAGCCACTACAGACTGTCTTTTACTCATCCAACCGACTGCGCCTCCAAATAGGCTAAACACATACCCACTTGTAGATCTTCTTTGGTCCAGATCTCCAGCCCAGTCTGCATCAACAAAACCACGAATGTCCAACATTCTTTCCAATCCTGGTCTTCCCTGGTAGCACAAGCCATAATCACTAGTGCCACGTAAATATCCGAAAACCCGCTTCACTGCTGTCCAATGCTCCTTCCCTGGGTTTGACATAAACCTGCTCAATACTCCCACTGCATGTGCAATGTCTGGTCTAGTACAGACCATTTCATACATCAAGCTACCCACTGCACTTGCATATGGAACATGGGACATATACTCCTCTTCTTCTTGTGTCTTGGGACACTGTTCAGCAGACAGCTTTACACCTACAGGAATAGGAACCTTCACCGGTTTACTATCTTGCATATTGAACCTCTGCAATATAGTCTCGACATACTTCCTCTGGTTTAACCAGAGCTTCCTCTTTGCCCGATCTCTCTTAATTTCCATGCCCAAAATATAGTTTGCTGCACCAAGATCCTTCATGTCGAATTTGGAGAACAGTTGGGTCTTCAAATCTTGGATAATTTCTTTGTCATTTCCAATCAACAACATATCATACACATACAAGACCAAATAAATAACACGGTCACCAATTAATTTAAAATAAACACAGTGATCCTCCTTGCTTCTGGTGAAGCCAAGTCCCCGTATATAGGTATCAAATTTCTGATACCACATCCTTGGTGACCGTTTTAACCCATACAGAGACTTCTTCAACCTGCATACCAGTTCTTTCTTACCCTTCACCATAAAGCCTTCAGGTTGCTTCATGTAGATCTCCTCTTCTAGACCCCCGTGAAGAAATGTTGTCTTCACATCCATCTATTCTATCTCAAAATCAAATGCAGCAGCAACAGATAAAAGTAATCTAATAGAAGTAACTTTGGCAACAGGAGAAAAAATATCACCAAAATCAATTCCCGACACCTGGGAATAACCTTTTGCTACCAACCGAGATTTGTATTTCTCCACCTTGCCTTCTACATTCATCTTCTTTTTAAACACCCATTTTCTCCCGATGGGCTTCCTTCCAGCCGGCAACTCCACCAGATCCCATGCCTCATTTTTGTGCAAGGATGCCATTTCATCAACCATGGCCTCCTTCCAGAGTTTTCCATCCTCTGAATCTACTGCCTCCCTGACAGTTCTGGGATCATCATCAATTATAGTTAAGGCAAAACCTGAACAAAAAATAGATGGACTATACCTTTCTGGTTGCCTTCTTTCTCGAACTGATCTTCTCAAAGCTGGGGTTTGTGGCTCTTCCTCTTCTGAATCTTCTTCTGTTGTAGAGTCTGATTCATCCTCCTTTAGCTCAAACTCTATCTTCTCAGGTTCCTTTGGTAGGACTTCATGTGTAACAACATCTTTCACCTCTCTAAACACCACATCTTGGCTATACACAACCTTCCTTGTTTCTGGGTTCCAAAGCTTGTAACCCTTTAAACCATCCTTATACCCAATAAAGATGCACCTTTCAGATTTATTATCCAACTTGGTCCTTATCTCCTTTGGAACATGTACATATGCATCACATCCAAATACCCTTAGATGTGAAAGAGAGGGTTTCTTACCAGTCCATACCTCATGTGGAGTCTTATCCTCCAACACCGATGAAGGTGATCTGTTAACTAAGTAACATGCAGTCTCCATTACCTCTGCCCAGAATTCTTGTCCTAACCCGGTACCACTGAGCATGCTTCTTGCCTTTTCCATCAGTGTTCTATTCATTCTTTCTGCAACTCCATTTTGCCGAGGTGTGTATGGAGTAGTCTTCTGCCGTGCTATACCACACTTCTTACAGAACTCTTCAAATTCCTTCTTGCAGAACTCCCCACCATTATCTATCCTCAACGCCTTTATCTTCTTCTCTATCTAGTTTTCCAATAGAGCCTTAAATTATTTAAATCTGTCAAAGACTTCAGATTTCTTCCTCAAGAAATATGTCCATGTATTCCTTGAGAAGTCATCTATGAATGAAACATAGTACACAGACTTTCCCAGTGATGGAACTGACACAGGCCCAAACACATCACTGTGCACAAGTTCTAATATCTTGTTCGCCCTCTTAGCACCAGAGGGAAAACTCACCTGATTCTGCTTCCCATATACACAATGTTCACAAAAATCAAAATCCAGAGAGCAATTAGACATACCTTCTACCATACCATTTCTATGCAGTATCCGAAGGCCCTTCTCTCCAATATGTCCAAGCCTTTGATGCCATAACATGGTCTTTTCTCCAGAGACAGCTAGGCTTTCCGCTCCACTTTCAGGAACCATAGAACTGTTACACCCATCAATAAAAGTGCTACCTTGTAGCTTGTACAGAGTTCCAGTCTGAACTCCCTGCATTAATACCAGTGCTCCCCGAACCATCTTGCAGGAATCTTTCTCGAACACTGTTTTTACACCTGCATCATCCATCTTGTTTACAGAAATTAGATTTCTGGCCAATGCAGGAATATGCAAAACATCGGGAAGTGTTCTAATCCTTCCACCTTGCAGCTTTAGCTTTACCTTTCCACGTCCGACGATTTTGGCCTTCCTATCATCCCCTAGGAAGACATCACCATCATATTTTTCATACTCGCAAAACCACTCCCTATGGGGAGTGAAGTGAAAGGATGCACCTGAGTCAATCAACCATGACTCATGATCTACATGTGTATTTGAAGAAGAAGCCAAATACACATCCCCACCTTCATCCGAGGTGGTTTTTGCCTCTGGAGAAGGAGCATCATCAGATCCCTTTCCTTTCTCAGGAGCTTTAGATCTGTAGTCCTTTTTGTAGTGCCCTTCCTTTCCGCATTTCCATCACACCTTTACAAACTTTCCAGGAGATTTAGATCTCCCTCTAGATTTAGATCTCCCACTCGAAACCTTATTCTTGTTTCTGTTCTGGGACCTTCCTCGTACAGATAAGGCATCTCCATTCTGAACCTCCATATTTCTCCGTCTCATTTCCTCCGACAGCAAGGCTGAGACAATGTCATCAAAATTCAAGGTAGTTGTATTGCTACCTATTGCAATAACCAGACTGTCCCACGAATCTGGTAGAGAACAAAACAAACTAATGCACTTATCTTCATCTGAGATTTTAATATCAACAGATGACAACTAACTTACCACAGTATTGAAGGCGTTCAGATGCTCTGTCACCGAGTCTCCATCCTTCATCCTCAGGTTATACAGCTTTTTCCGCAGGAACAACTTATTCACCAGAGACTTAGATTGGTACAAAGTCCCAAGTTTTTCCCACAAATTCTTCATCGTAGCTTCCCCAGATACATTCAATAATACTGAATCTGAGACACACAACCGTATTGTGCTCTTAGCCTTCCGATCCAGTTTCTTCCAGTCTTCATCTGAAATTTCCGTTGGTTTAGTACCTGGATCTACCGTGATCCATTGATCTTTATCCACCAGCAGATCCTCCATCTTGAGCTTCCACAACTCAAAACTCTGACCATTAAATTTCTCGATCTCTATCTTTCCACTGCTCGCCATCTTCTTTCACCGCAAGAATGGATCCTACAGATCTCCCACTGAACAGGGTCTACCTCAGGCCCGAGCAAAAAAAAAACCCTCAGCAGCAAAGGCGTCCCCTTGAAGCCGAAACAGCTTTGATACCAAATGTAGGTTTTAACCCCGAAAAGAAATTATCTACACACGAATCTTATAACATAAAGTAAACAATAGTGAGAGCATAAAACATAAAACAGATAAACACAGAGATTTTCCCCTGGATCCCAAATCGGGATGACCAGCTTGATTTTTTATTATATTCCTTTTAGTGTTACAACACATATATATACATGTCGAAGCATACATAAACCCCAATCCATTAACCCTAGATTGGAACATAACCGTAATTCCCTTGAACAGATCTACAAAGAATACCAGGGGCCGAAAACCATCGTACCCCAAAACCATGTGCAAAACCATGCACAAAACCATGGGCATGGACTACCCACTGGAAATTGAGGACCAAAAATTTTCGCCGGGGTGCTTCCCTAGTGACCCCCCCACGCATGCTTAGTCGTGGAAAGAATATAACACATACCCAACAAGTGGATGGCCACAATCCTTGAAATTGATCTAGAAATTAAACCAACTAAACTCATTAAAGGACAGGGTTTATCCAGACTAATGGCTGAAGCAAATTGAAATGCCTTAGATATTAATTTCATTGCACAAGTAGATGAACAGGAGGAGATGGCGACTCCATTGATAAATGAGGCCTTTCAAGACTCACCATGGTACTCAGATATAATCTTTATACTAACAAACTTACAAGCTCATCCTGGACTGAAAAAAACCAAGGCAAGATTCATCAAGAAAAAATAAATGAGGTTCTGTATCTTAAATAATGCACTGTATTGGAAAGAAAGTACTGGGATTTTACTTAATTGTTTATTGAAATCTAAAGCTGACAAGATCCTTGAATAATTTCATGCAGGTGACTGTGGAGGACATCTATACTGGAAGAGCACAGCTGATAAAATACTCAGAGCTAGTTTTTACTGGCCATCCTTATTTTCAGATGTTAAAAAGTTTGTTACCTCTTTTCATAAATGCCAAATTTTCGAAGGTAAAAAGAAACTGTTACCATTACCTCTGAAACCGATATCCACTGAAAAACCATTTCAACTATGGGGGTTAGACTTCATAGGTGAAATTCATCCTCCATCTTCTAGTCAACACAAATGGATTCTAACTTCTACTGATTACTTTACTAAGTGGATAGAAGCAATTCCCACTAGGCAAGCTACAGACTCAGTTATTATCTCATTCATAGAAAGTAATATTTTGTCTATATTTGGATGCCCACACAAAATTATCACAGATAATGCTGCTACTTTCAAATCTAAGAAGATGATTGATTTTTGCCATAAATTCCATATTACCTTAGGTCATTCTACAACAGATTATCCCCAAGGTAATGGACTGGCCGAATCCTCAAATAAAAGTTTAATCAACATCATCAAAAAACTACTCCAAGACAATAAAAAGACATGGAATAAGAAGCTGGTCTATGCCCTTTGGGTTGATAGAATTACTACAAAAAAGTCTATAGGAACTTCACCATATCATATTGTTTATGGTACAGATGCAGTTTTTCCTTCTTCCTTGGGTGTTCCAATCATGAAGATGATCTAGGAATTACAGGTGGAAACTAATGACATTCAAAGAAGAATTAATGAAATCATACACCTTCAACAAACCATACATGAAATTTATGAAAAGTCACAAATTTTACAGGACAAGATCAAAAATATTTTTGATAAGAGAGTTAAGGAAGATGAATTTTTCATAGGAGTTCAAGTTTTAAGATGGGATTCAAGAAGAGAAGATAAAGGTAAACATGGGAAGTTTGAATTTCTATGGCAGGGACCCTATGTAATATATGGTTACAGAGGAAATAATTCTGTTTTTATCAAGAATTTGGATGGAACAGAGCTTCAAGAAGGACCAGTGAATGGAAGAATGTTGAAACATTACTATTCCTCACAAGTCACTTAACAGTTAGATCTATTTACTTTATCATTGTAAATATTCATAGTCAGAGTGTAGATTGGATTGGATATATTATCTACAAAGTTGAAGCCCGAAGAGAAGGCCCTGAGCTTTGTAGTATAACATGTCATAAATATGTTTGTTGCAGAAAATAGAAGACATTTACAGAATCACCAAGGTCAATGGATAAGGCTATTGATCTCAGAGTTCTTGGCATTTCACAAGAAAAAGCCATCCCCAAGTGAAGCTGATGTTAGCAACCTATAATATAGGGGTCATAATTTTGACTTGACTATTAGTAATCTTGTAAATTTGTACATACTTTTCCTTCTGCAAGTTGTATTCACATATTTTGTAAAAAATCAAAAAATCAAAAAAATCAAAAAGAGGGTAAAAAGTCCTAAAATAATAATGAAAGGACTTAGAAAAAATAAAAGACCCCAAAATAAAAAATTAATAAAAAATGAAAGTGTGCAAGCATAAATGCCACTATTTTTACCTTTTGACTATGGTAGAGTGTCCTTAAATGCCATAGTCCATGATGAGTTAAATAGTTTAATCTTGACTTGTCATGTTTCAATTTCAAGTGTTGTATATAGAGAATAATGAATTGTCATACAGTTTAATCATGACAATTCAGTAGTTAGTTAGAGAAATAAAGTGAATCCAATAGTTTAATCTGGATTCATGGATGAAATAAGTGTAGAATTAGATAGTTTTACTTGCTTTCAGGAAAAAATAAATGCTGTGAAGGTTGCTAGCTTAAATGCACCTTACTACAAAGGAAGAAAAAATGTTAGCATGGTAAGCTAGGTAGGTAGAAGAAGGTGAAAAATCTCAATGTAAATATCGTTCATCTGAACTACAAAATAACTAACTTCCCCTTCCCATAGTCATTAAGCATTCCAAGCTATCAGTTAGAAAGGCTCAAGGCATTTCCTTGACTTTTGTTGGGACCGGACCCAAGGCTCTATGACTGATCAGTTAAAAGTGGGACTGTCTTTATTAATCCCTTAATCACATCATTATTCCATTCATGCACTCATTCCCTCGAATAATCGTAAGTAAAACTCCATTTTTTACTTAAAGGCATTATAATTCCCATTTGATTAACTTCCTACATCATTTGAAAACATTAGGCCCTCAAAATAACATTATATCATAAGTTGAGTGATAATATTAATATAAATTATCTTTTAAACCTTACTTTACTTGTTATGTTTATGTGTTTTGAGTATACCTTGTCCTATTTTCATATCAACTTTAACTTATGTATTAATTCCCTATAGAAATAACCTTTTCCTATAGTATATAACTCCTCTTTATATAATAAACCCAAAAACCCACTTATTATAATTTTAGTCAAAGTTTATAATTCCCACATGTTCAATAAAAACCCACATTATAACCCCCTTTGGCTAAAATATATCTTTATATAGTTCCCGCCCCCTATGGTAATTAAATCACCTTGGTTTAATTAACCATATAATAAAATATGTGAAAATCTTTTAAACATATTGTATATATGTTTAAAACAAAAAGAATCTCGAAGTTTCATTTAAACTAAACTTCAAAGCGAATAATCCATTCATTTGTTTATTATCGCTCCCTCGACTCCCTTAACCTAAGGTTAAATCTATAACCTAACCATTTTCCTGCAATATATATTCCATTACCACAGTCCCTAACCTTGGTTAAAGTCCTGAATACCCCTCCCGATCACTTTTTTCATTGAAAAAAGTCATTTTGTATATAAAATTAACCATATCCCTTTCTCCATCGAATTGAATTTCAACCCTTCGATCTCCAAATCCCATTTAATCCAACGATTATAAATCAACACGACAGCTTAATGGATTTCCTTCCCTTCCCTTGTCGCGTAGCATGACCACCGTTGGATTTTCCATCAGGTCCAGATCAGACGATCCATATGCAGCCCGATGACTTACCTTTCCCCTTACCTTTCCTTTTGATCGTGACTATTCGCTTTTCAAAGGCAGATCCGACAGCCGATACTTCGTATCGTGCCCATAAAGTAAACGACCAATGTTTTGGAAAATTTGCGCGATATGGTTTGTTTTCTAAAACCACCCTGGGTCGACGTGTCCTGATATGGTTGGATCACACTCGAAAAGCAATTTACCACTTACTGCTCTGCAGCTGCGCAAATACCACCCAGTGGTATTCCAAAACCACTCTTGCCTAACCTTTATTTAATGTAATTTAACTATAGTTTAAACTATGGTTTAATACGTTAAAATCCAATGTTTTCATAACATCTCACCTATTCATGCTTTTAACCTGTGAAACCTCTGCAGAGCCTATTTTCATCTAATTTTCACCATTGTGCACCATTACACCTTTGAGAGCCTGTGCAAAGCCCTTTTCACCATTTTCAAACCTACCAGCGCCATTTTCAAGCCAGTTTTCTTGCAATTCAACCACGAAGAGCCAAAATACCCTCTGATAGACCAATTCAGCAGAATTGAAGACTGCGCACAATCGTGAAACGTCTTCGACCACAATTATACCTTTTAAAGGTATTTTTCGTCAAACTTAACCAGAAAAACTTCAATTTCGAAAGAAAAAGCACCAAATTTTCTGTTATTTCCTAACATTATCCTAAGTTACCCATACAAAAATTGCAAAAAACTTCCATAATACAGGGGAAACGCTGTCAAATTTTCCCCAGAATCCCTTATTTCCGTTTTTTGAAACTTTTATCCATACCCTAGTCATTTTCACTGCTGGAATTGATCATAACCTACTTTCTGAGCATTAAAACCTTCTTTCTATCCAAAACCTTATTTTTCCCGAGAAATTCTCCAAAAATCCCTTGTTTCCAAAAAAAGAACTCAGCAAACAGTCTAAGCTTGCTTTGTTCAGTGAAAAAATGACAAAGAAACAAGTAACCCCCAAAACAGGAGGCCCAAAATGTCAGAAGAAAGCCTCTGCTAAATTCCCTCAACCTGAGTCTTCTAAAATTGATAAACCAACCCCTACACTCACTGCTGATTCCACAGAGGTTGTCAGGCATGTCCAACCTCTAGTTACTTCATAAGAGAATAGTCTTTTGGTTGACCTTGATGACAGAATACTGGACCCTTCAGTAGAATTCAACTTGCTTGATGTCTATAACTAGTGTTTTGGAAAATATGTAGAGAAAGGTGATAAAGATATTTCAGTCTGGGATTCCAATCTGCCAAAGTACATTGTCCCTCTCACTCATTCAGGCCCTGATTTTGTCAGATTGTTTCAGACCTATTATCTTCCATACCAAAGATGCATTGTCAATAAAGATAGACAGGTCATATTTTACATCAATGCAGAATCTATAATATCTATGCTTCAACTAAACCCAGACTCCAATGCTACTTCATTATCAATAGAGGATTTAACTCAGCTTTATCTAGACCTTGATTTTACTTCTAAATTCAAAATCTTCCAGAATTTTTGTCCCAAACAGGTTGATATCCCAAAGCTCAATCCTCCATTTGATACTTTTGATTTTCCAAATGAAACCAGACAGATTGCCTCCATGCTATCATTCATACTAGGATATAACAATGATGAATTCACTGATGTTGCTATCTTAGGTTTTCTGTCTACTTTGAGTCCTGTCCAGTCTCCATCCATTGTGTACAATTTTTCCAAGTTCATTGCAGAAAACATGCATTACCAATTGTCTAGATTGCCAGAAGAAGGATTCTTTAGATATACATCATATCTACTTCATCTCTTTTTGTATCATCAAGCAGACAAATTTCCTATTGAGTTTTGGAAGATAGATCTAGAAGGGAATGTGCTTTCAGTTGTGTTTTGGTCATCAATTCTGAGAAAATGGGACATGAATACATCTATGTAGACTTTAATGACTTGTTTTTAGTACCTGCTATGAATTTACTGAATAAAGAACAGACCTCTAGAATTAATGAAGAAAAAAAGAGAATCTTACAACTATCTGAGAGCTGTAAAACAGGGGATTGGTACTTGTACAAGAGTTACACAGAGATCAGAGTATATGATGCACTTTTGGCCCCATATAAATTGCCTAGATTTGTAACAACAAGGATATTTTCTTTAGAATATTTGAGGTAGTTGTTAAATGCAGATGAAGTCACTTTCATAGCTTCTAGAAAAAAGACTCAGTTCAGACTGAAAAATCAAGTTGGGCCATTCATTGTGAACAACAGGGAAGCAGAAAATGAAATTAATGTCAAATTAAAAGAGTATAAATTCCCATACAGCTTTATGTGGAATTATGATCCTCAAGGTATTTTAAATCAAATAGGGTTGAGATGCAAATTATTTGCTTTCTTGCATGATCCCAAGCCCCAAATTGAAAAATGTGCCAATAAGCTTGAATGGGAGCCAAATACTTTATCTGATGATTACTCACAGGGCATGCAGAGAAACAATGGAAAAGATAAACAGGTGGAACAGACATAGGTGGTTACAATGAACAAAAAAGCTGAAATTGTGCATAAAAGGAGCAGAAAGGAAGATAGTTTTACAGCTGAAACTATTCAAGATAAAAGATTCAGAATTCCCTACAGCAATAAAAGTAAATTGACTGATGAAGAAAAGGATAAATCTGTTAATATTGAAGACAATTAAATTGATGATGAAGCAACAAGGATAGTAACTGAAACACTTAAATAGCTTCAAAATGTCAAACTTGGAGCACATTAGAAAGACACAGTCATGATGGATAAGCAAACAAAGGTTGATATGCCATCTTCTTCTAAAGAACCTAACAACACAGAGTCAGATATTCAAATCAGGTTCAAACAAATCAAATAAAAGAATGAAGAAATCAAAAGTGAAGCATATTCCAAGTTCCTTAAAGAAAAGCCCGGGAATAAAGATAGGCTTCTCTCCACTTTTGATTATTCTTCTAACAAATTGGTAATGTCATTTTTGAAACCTACAGTGGCTGATCCAAAGTCAGTAGCAGATTATTCAAAGACAGACCTTGAAGTTGAGGCAGATGCTGTCCATGAATTGGATCAAATAGAATTCCATAGGAGTAATATAGAGATGTTATATTCTAAAATAGTCAATAAGACTATGAATTCTATCAGGCTTGAGAAAACACTAATAAACCTTCAAAATCAAATGAAATTGGATAAAGCCTCATTATATGCCAATAATTTAAGAATCAAAGCATTGGAGGACATAGTAATTGAAGCAGGAGTTGACCCAGCAAACATTGAAGGGGCAAAGGTTATAATCAAACAGAAAAATGAAGACATAGCTGCCCTCAGAAAGAAATTAAAATTTCCTCCAAGTGAAAATCCTCAGGCAAAAGAAATCCTTCAGCAAAAAATAGAAAATGATGAACTAAAACAACTTGTTCTAAAGATGAAAGCACAGATAAAAGAAATGGGAAGCCAAATAGAAGCTTTCATGCAAGAAAATGAAATTTTGAAGAAAACTCAATAGGTTTTCATTCCTACAGTGATCCCAACTGTAAGTACAACTATTCCATCTACATTGGCAGAACACTTGGCACCGCAAGGAGTATTGGCAATTGCAGTGCCAATCACTTCTCATGACATGTCTGCCTCTTCTTCATCAACCTCACAGATAAACACAGTAGAGGACAAAGCTGCAATGATCAGAGCCATGGAAGATTTGTCTATAAAAAATAAAGAAATAATTAGTTTAAAAGGAACCATTAAAAATCTAGAAAAATCTAAAAGAGATGCCTTAATTACTGCCAAAGGACATGAACAAAGGGCTCACAGATTACAAGAACAAGTGAAAATTCTTCAACAACAGGTGAATCTTACTTAACAGGTTTCCTATATAAAGAATCATTTGTGGACAAAAATAACTGAAGGCATTCATTCACAATGGTCTTCCATCCAAATTATATATGAGTAAAAATATCTGCTACAAGCTACCTTAGCAGAAATCAATAAAACAAGGAAGGAGCTTGGCAACAAACCACCACAAGCATTTCAGCTTATCTCATTCTTGAACAGCAAAAACAGAGAAGAACTGGCTGAATTAAAGATTCCAGACAGGACAGAGGCTATCCTGGAAATCAAAAAGGTCCTTACAAAAAGAAACATCATGAATAATCTGGAAGAAAAGTGTGACAATATGAACATATCAATTAGAAAATTCAAGACTAAGTATGACTTGCTACTTGAAGCAGGACTTCTAGATATTCATGCATTGAATGACAAATTGATGCCACAGAAGGACTATGACCAAAAGATCAGAAATCATTCTAAGGAACAAGCTAAAAATCCTTTGCCACCAGGATCTCCAAGTGGCAAAATACTACTTCAGTATTTTGAAAATTTGTTCTTTTTAGAAAATGAAATCAAGTATATGTTCACAGTAAAGTCAAACTTTGCTAAATATACAGAGGCTGATGAAAGCTACAGGAAGCTGAAAAGTATAAATATCCCAACAGCTCAACAATGCCAAGAATTCACAGATCTGATGTGAATTTGACAAATAAAAGATGCAGAAAATCATATGAAAGATCATTTTTTACTGTTACCTTAGGGTAAAAATTCAGGGTTAAAGTGTATCAGATGGTTAAAGAGTATCAGTGAAAATAATATTACTACTGGTTATTTTTCAATTACAGTAGTAAAACAGTGAAAATCAGATGAATAAAGAGTATCAGATTTGTAAAGTCAAAGAAAGGAACGTTCTACAACCACTTTCCACGAGAAGATGCACCTAATGCCAGCAATGCTCACAGCACATCAAAAGTCTTTTTAAATTAGAATAATCAATTCTATTTTTCCTTGTAAAGAGAACAACTTGCAAACTGTTTTGTTGTTGTCCCTCTTCTTATGTTTTCTTTCCTATTTTTCCTTAAAACATTATCTCAAACTCTGAGATATTTTGTAAATCATCTATGTGTATAAATACTTCATAATTCGAAGTATTCAGTGTGGAATAAAATTTCTCAAGAAAACTATAGTCATTTTTCTGGATATATTGAATTTGGTGTGAGTCAATTAGTGAAGCAACAGACTAGAAACGAGATTAGAGACATCATAACTAAGGATTCTCGTGGTGACAAGATAAGTCTCATTTTTTTCTGTTTTCAGTGTATTTCTTTAAAAGTTTACATACATTCATTTGATGTGTTTCTATTCTATAATGATCAACTAAGGAGAAATTAAACAAGATTAGTGATAATAAGCTCCCTGTTTTAAACTAGTTGGCATTTTAATGTTTTCCGCTTGATAACCGGACCATAGAATTCTTAATTGCTCTAGGTCCTAGTTTAATCCCCTCCTTCAATCCTCTTATCTGTAACTTAAGGATTCTTAAGTGCCCTTTTGTTCAGATTTCACCCATTCCATCAAACAAGCCTATTCAAAGCCTTAGAAGGTCACCTATCTTGCCCTTAGTACATTTGCATCTTTAAGTCTTTTTTCCTAGCTCTGCTTGCCTAGAGAGTTCACTCCATAGCCCAATGTTCTGGTAGATCCTTCTAGTTTACCTTGAAACACTTTTTATTCCCACCACTCTTTCAAAACAAGTCCTAATGTTCACTCATAGCTAGCCTAAAACCTTTTACCAAAACAAAGTTAAATCTTTAGGAGAGATCCCTCTCCGGAGCTCAGGAAGACTAGATCCTGAATTCCCAAAGCGGTTCTTGGTTACCCCTGGTTTTCTTAACTACAAAAATCCCCATCCCACAACTTGAGAATTACTAGGGTGATAACAGTCCGCAAGATTGATTTATCCGGCCAACAAATTGGCCACTCTGCTGGGGAAACATTTTTTAATCTTTGGTTTTCCTTTGTTTTGACTTGAGAAAATGATTTTTCTGGTGTTTGATTGTTGTATACTCGCTTGGGTAGCTTAGGTTTACTTTGCTTTGAAAATTTTGGAAGTTTTTTTTATTTTTCTTGAACTTTTTAGGGGACCGCACTTTATCTTCACACACAGTGTGGGCATTTTCGCACTTTCCTTAAGTAACAAGTGCAGGACTGCACCTATTGTCTCTGGGGCCTGTGGACCCTGTTAAAATTTTTGAAATCTCAAAATTTCTTCTTGCAGTTTAAGTTTAGATTTGATTTAGGAGTTTTAGTGTCTACCCAGACGTGTATTTTTCCTGTCAAAAACCTCTTGTGACTGAGTTCCAATATTATTTTTGTTTTGAGTGATTTTCTAGAAGTTTTGCATACTTGGAGTGGTTTTCACTTTATCTCTGTAGTGACTCAAAGATTAGAAGCTTGAAATACCTGAGATCACACTGGTGTCTTTTTTTCTTCTTGATGAGTCTGACTTGGTTGCGAAATCCATCATTTTTGAGGAATAGATCTAGTTTTCTATTTGCAAATCTTTTAACAAACTTTGTTATAAGTTTTGAATTTCAATTTTACAAAAGAAGACATATCTGGATGTTTTTTGATTTGTTTGTTATTCTGTGCAAATGAATCCTTAGTTTACTAAACAACTAAGCAAAACATTCTAAAATAAAATTGAAGCTTTTATTCAATTAGATTTTCGAAGTTTTTAGATCTCAAAATTAGATTTTCATAGTTTTGAGTGCTTTTCTAGAACTTGTAGATCTCTTTTGAAAGAAAAGTTGTTTTTTGTAGTTTCGAGTTTTGAAAGTGAAAGGGATTTATTGTGAGCAATGATTTTTTGTCTCATTTTGAGTTCCTATTGAAAAACAAAAAGATTTTCTTTTCATTTATTCTTCATGTTGAAAGAAAGAATTGTCTCTTAAGAAATTGCATTTCTCGAACTCTTTCTTTTAGCTAGACTTCATAAAAAGAAAAACGAATTTCTTATCATTTTAGGTGCATTTTTAGTGTGTTTGGAGTCGAGTCTTCACACCATAAAAGTTTCATTTCCATACCTATTGACTTAAAGAAAAGGCTCATAAAAACAACACTTAATTAAAATTGATCTAGTAATTTTTTTCTATTTCTAGGGCTCTTACCACCAATATAGCTTAGGCTAGTATTTTGGAGTAGGGAATAATTAACTCTCTAAGATAGTAAAAACAAACAAGTAGATAAATCTTGCGGTAGGAAATAAATCCAATTGTAATTGGTACATTCTGGGAAGCTTCTCTTAAAGGAGTTAATCACGAGATCATGTCCGAACCTTTGAGACAATCAATTTTGTTTCATTGGGAAAGATAGAAGATCTGTGCGCATTACAAATGGTAAACCTCAGATTAACCATTGTCGAGGAGCCTGGGGTCACTTGTTGTAAACCTCAGATTGACCATGTCGAGGAGCCTTCAAGGGGATTGTGCTTTGTTACTCTGCCCTTGCGTGTAGAATTGGATCGTAGACTGCTCCCCCAGTTGTATTTCTTGTTGTTGGTAACCTTAGTGTCCATAAACTTAAGATTATTTCCTAAGGTGAAGGTGAAGGAAAGATCACACTATACCTGGAGCAGATGTCGACTAGACTCACTTAGACTCTCTGGGGGGTTCTCTTCACTCGAGATGGTTTTGTGAAGAAACTTGTGCCCATCTGTTTCATTAAGCAGGTTGTCGGGGTAATTGTTCCAACCGCTCTTTCTGTATTAAAATTCTACTAAGTTGGATTTCATCACCAACTAGTGTTTTTAGTACGAGAAGTTATTGCTTGTGCGTGGTTTGAACTCTTAGATTTTTTAGGCGTGTGATTTAGTTGTTTGTTTCTTTAGAAACTTTAGGTGTTTTTATTTAAATTTTCTTTGTTTACGTGTGATTAATTAATATTTAATCGTGGCAGAATTACCGAGATAGTCCCGTAGACTTCAGGGGAAGCCCCCTGAGTATACATCAAGCCAACTTGAAGGGCTGTGTGCTCTAGTATCACCTAGTGGCAGTAGAATTAGATCAACAGAAACCAGATATTCATCTATAATTGTTCATCCTAATCATCAAATACCAATAACAGAGCATATTCAACAGCCAATTTCAGTTTTGAAGTTACTGGTAGTATTTCTCCTTCCAGTGAATTAGTTGAAGAACCTGAAATTTCTGAGCCTAACACTGAACCTTCTATTTTGGAACCATCTTCAGGATCTGTTACTCCAACTTCTAGTGATCCTGGTTCACCTAGGGTAAGAAATATCGTTACTGAAAATCTTCCTTGTGACCTCATATATATTGAAGAACTTGTTGGTCCAGACGAAGACGTAACTCTTCCCGAAAACCAATAGACTTTGAATCTTAGGGAACGTGAATCAATATTCTACAGTCCTTTTAGAAGTGACGCTTGGTATTTATCTTTGACATATTTTTTAGAAAATACGGGTCTTAGTTTTTCACCACCTCGAATTCCTTTTTGTCCTACACATAGAGGTTATTATCCTTCATCGATCATGTCAGGAGAGTCATCTATGTTTTCCCAATCACCAGAAACATTTTTGCATGGTGGTCCTTCTGTTCCTTCGGGGTACTAGGCACTCTCTGGTACTTTCTCAGGAGCAACTCCTCAACCAATTAAACAAGTATTATCATCTTGTATTAACGGAGCTAAAACTGAAACGTTGAACGTAGAGCGAATTTTTATGATGTCTGGTAATATCCCAAATCCTCAACCTCAAGGTAGTCAGTTACCACCTGGGGGGCAACCTCAAGGTAGTCAGTTACCGCCTAGGGGGCAACCTCAAGGTAGTCATTTATTTCCTGGGGGGAAACTTCAAGGTAATTTTTTACCAAGACAAATGGTAGGACAATATTATTTACCTGGAGAACAACCTCAAGGACAATACATACCTCAAGGTTATCAAACTTCAGGACAGTACATACCCCAAGGTCAACCCCAGACTTGGTGTATTCCTCAGGGTCCTTATCAACCCTAGATTCAGTACGCGCCTCAGGGTTATCAACCTCAAGGTAAGTACCCAACTCAATATTTCCAACCACCTTCTGGTCAATCATTTATACAAGGAGCTAGAAATTTACTGCTTAATTATCAACCCTATGTTCAATCAGGCTATGGTCCTACATTTACACAACCTTCTATGGGACAATACCCGGGAATGAACATGGTGTGGAATCCGTCTCAAATTCAACAGATTATACAACCTAATGTGCAGTTATCTAATCAACCTGGAAAACCTTTGGTGTCTGGTCCAACCCAGCAACCTGTTCAGCCTACTGTTCAAGTCCCTGCACCTAGTTCTGTTCAGCAGCCTAGGCCTAGTACACCTCAGACTCCGCCTCAAACTATTGCAACTACTGCAACATCTGTTCAACCTACAACACTTGTTTCTAGAGTATCTGTAGCTCTGGTTTCTTCTATCCCTGCATCCTTGCAAATTCCTCAAGTCTTTGTGCCCTAGTCAGGATCTACAGTTCAGACTTTGGTCCAGATGCCTATAGGACAAGCTGGTACAAGTACGATTGCCACAAGTCAACTGCAATTCACATATCAACCATACCAGGGATAGTATCAATTCGGTCCCATTGCACAAAACCCAGTTTATCAGTATCAACCGTATCCTGGCTATACTTATCAACAACCTCAACAACCCTAGCTTGGTCTGGTTAATCCTGGTTTTCCGAGAGGTTATACCATTCCTAATGCAAATCCGATTCGAGGTTATCTTGGATATCCTCCTCCTGGAATTGGTCTCATTACTCAATTTTTTCACGACCCTAACCGTCAGTTACCATTTATTTCAACTTTGGATTTACTTGATTTGTCGTGCCTTACAAACGATCTGATTTACTATCTTCCGTATTGGCCGCCAATGCCTAATAAGTTGCCCAGTGATATACCGAAATTCGAGGGTAAGTCAGGAGAGCATCCATCAAATAACGTTATGACTTATCACCTCTGGTGTGCGTCTAATTCGATAAATGATGATTCAATTCAGTTACACCTTTTTCAATGAACTCTTATTGGTCTTGCTGCCAAATGGTACATTGAGTTACCACGAGGCTCTTTTAATAATTTCAATCAATTAGAAACTTCTTTCTTAACTCATTTTCAGTTGCCTATCAGATATGACAATGGCATGGAACTATTGACTTCACTAAAACAATCCACGTCCACATATATTTCTGATCATATTCACGAATGGCGATGTTGAAGACGTTTAGTGAAATTTTTCATTCCAAATCAAATTTTGGTGGAATGGTTCATTAAATCATTGTTACCCAAAATCACTAAAGATGTAGCTAAGGGATGAGTTGTTACTGAAGAGCAATTCATTGCTCAGGCTCAGTACCTTAACCTTTTTTATACGCAGTCAGGTACTTTACATGAAAAAATCCTTGATCTTCCAAAACATGGTCAAATAACTGCAGCTCCTTCAAGGTCTCATGCCGCTGATGGTATGCTTGGTTCAGTTAGTACTAAAAGCAAGAAGAGATCTTCAAAGAATTATTCTCATATAATAACTTTACCTGATTCCTCGAAAGGAGATTCTTCTGCTGAAGTTTCTACCGACATCCATGTCGTAGACTCATCTACGACAAAATCTAAATTTGGCAGTAAAAAGAAGGGGAAGAATAACAACAAACAAAAGTCAAAAGATAAAACAGATAAAAATGAATCCGTTGATGAAAAACACAAACCTCACTATCTTTGTTTCATTTGCGATGATGATCATTTTACCAAAGAATCCCCACATCGAGCGGAGGTTTCGAAATTCGTTAAAGGTTCTCAAACACCTGCTGTCTTGAAGGATCCTTTTCCTACTCAAGATAGTAATATGATTGGTTCCTCCTTGAACTTCTCAGAAGAACCCATTCTGATGATGTCTCATGTTAGGATTGCGACGCGATCGCAAGATTATGGTAGTAAAAATCCTGTTGGTGGTAAAGAAGCAGAATCTTCTAGTTCAAATATATCAACTACACCTCCTCTTATTTCTGATCCGCTACAGATCGAGAAACACAGTTCAAACTTAGAAATCAAACCGCCTGCTAAAGGTGTACTTCGTTAATCAGATTTCAATCCACATGCGAGAGCTGCTCAGAATTACAACATTGTTGAGGTCTTAGCTATTTCCCCTTCAGCAATGTCGGCTTTGGAAGTACTGTAATCGTGCCCAGCACAGCATAAATTACTATTTCCTGCCATAGGAGCTGTCGATATTCAGGATTTGAACAGAATAATTTTCGATTTAGAGAATAGTACATCCCGCCTACCCCATCAAATGGCTTCCCAGATTCCAGTATTAGTCAAAAACAAACCTTGCTTTCGAACTGTGATTGATGAAGGGGCTTCTACGTGTATTATGTCTATCCAGTGTTGGAAATTGCTTGGTTCTCCCACACTCAATCAATCTCCGACAATTCTAAAATCTTTTGATGGCCGAGGGTTCCATCCTTTCGGTATTTTTCAGAATTTACCTATAGAGGTAGAAGGAAAAACTATAAATCTCGATGTGGAAGTGGTTGATGCCCCTCTAAATTACAACCTTCTCCAGGGTCGCAGTTGGTCTTATGCTACGACTGTTGTTGTTTCATCGGTATTTCGGCTTATTAAGTTTCCACATAAAGGAATGATCGTTACAATAGACCAGCTGACTTATTTCTCAACCGATCCAGCCTCTACAGATAGTATTTAGCACATCGGTAAAACGATTATCCCTTACAAGGATGTCGGCGTAGGTTTGATTAAATATTCTGGTTTACTAGGAACTTTTTCCTTCCCTGCTCCTAACATATCACCTCTTATCGCAAGTATACATATGATTTCATAAAATACTGTTACTTTTGATGATCCTTGGATCATACCTTCCAATTTTGAGGTGGATTCATTTGATGACGCGATGCCTTTGAGTCCCTTTGAAATTGCATATTAGGCTGTATAGTCATTTTCTGATCCTTCTTCAACCAAAACTGATCCAATGAATGTGATCCATGAGGAATCACTTTTTATATCTAGCTCAACTTCAATGACATTTTCTGATCTTGTTCATACTGATGAGCAGAATCGTGAACTCTTGTCTCTTGATGATTTACCATGGGAAGATTTGCATCACTGATCTTCGTTTTTACCTGAGCTTGATTATTTTGAAAATGATTTTTCTTCTATTTTTACTATTGATTATGTCAAAGAACCACAAAATCCATTGCAACATTCTGATTCTGAGTTAAATTTGGAAAATATTTCTTGAACGGTTCCTATTGACATTTCAGTTAAGCTAGGAATTATTGAAAACATTCATATAGGTGCTTCCTGTACGGGCGATGAAATCCAAACTTATAAAGCGCTATTTCAAGAATTTCGTGACGTGTTTGCCTGGTGATATGAAGAAATGCCAGGAATCGATCCGTCAATTGTTGTCCATGAAATTAAGACTTACCCGGATGCTAAACCTATCCAACAACGCTTGCGTCAAATACATTTGAGAAAAGCTGCTGCTATCAAAGCCGAAATTGAAAAATTACTTCGTGTAGGTTTCATTTATCCAATTCCATTGACCGATTGGGTATCGAATATTGTTCCTATCAACAAAGAACAAGGAACGATAAGAGTATGTATCGACTATAGGGATATTAATTGAGCTTGTCCTAAAGACAATTATCCAACCCCTTATATCGATCAAATTATTGATGATTGTGCCGGTAGTGAAATGTACTCCTTTATGGATGGTTTTTCTGGTTACAATCAAATAAACATACACCCTGCTGATCAACCTAAAACAACTTTCATTTGTTCGTGGGGAACATTTGCTTATTGCAAACTACCCTTTCGATTGAAGAATACTGGGGAAACTTTTCATAGGGCTATGTCTTATGCATTTCATGACATCAAGCACATTGTGCAACCTTATCTTGATTATTTACCTGCCCATTCATCACGCAGATCCGATCATCTCACTCATTTATGAGCTATCTTTATGAGATGTAAGCATTATCGAATTCAGATGAATCCACACAAATGTGTTTTCTGTGTAGAATCGGATCGCTTACTGGGATTTGTCGTTTCAAAATCAGACATTTGTGTTGATCCATCGAAGGTTGAAGCTATCGTTAATCTATCTCCTCCTTTGACTCTTCGCCTACTCCAAAGTTTGCAAGGGAAAGAAAACTTTTTACGTCGTTTCATTCCTAATTACCCGGAGTTAACAAATGGTTTTACCAGGTTGTTAAAACAGAATGTTCTATTGTTTTGGGATGAGATCGCTAATCGATCTTTTGATGCACTCAAACACGCGTTGACCCATGCACCGTTACTGCATCCTCCCAATTACAACCAAGATTATTTTTGTACCTCGCCGCTTCTCATTCCACCATTGGGATGGTTTTAGTTCAAGAAGATGAATTCAATAATGAACAAGTGATTTACTATCTTAGTCGAAATCTGCATCCGACTGAGATGAATTATTCGCATGTGGAGAAATTGGCCTTGGTAGCTATTCAAGTTGTCCAAATATTTCGTCACTACATCTTATTACGCAAAACCACAGTGATTTCTAACTGTAACCCTATGATGTATATCTTGACCAAACAATTGCTAGGGGGCAAGTATTCCAAATGGATAGTTATCCTGCAGGAATTTGACTTGGAATTTGAAAAATCCAAGGCAAAGAAGTCTTTGGTTTTTGCCGAACTGATGTGTGATTTCCCGTGTACTGATATTGAAACTGTGGCAGAGCAGCCCATTGTGGACAAATCCTTGTTTCTTATCAGTACTCTTGATCCTTGGTATGGGGATATTATTTTTTATCTCCAAACCCAATCTTTTCGTCCTGAAATTTCATGATCTCACCGATGGAAAATACATTTCCAATCCCAACAATACAATATTATTGGTGATACACTCTATCGTCGTGGAGCAGATTCTATTTTCCGACGTTGTCTTACTCATGAAGAAGATGAGAAGGTTCTGAATGACTGTCATTCTAGAGCATGTGGCAGTCATATGTCTAGGTACGCCACAGCCCAAAAGATATTGCGCGCTGGTTATTTATGGCCGTCCTTATTCAAAGATTATATCTATGCAATCCGGAAATGCCGCAACTTTGAGATCTTTGATCGTAAAATGTGTGCACCACCCGCTCCTTTTCACCCTATAATTGTTGTCGGTCCTTTTGCAAAATGGGGTATTGACTTTATTACATGTAACCCTCACTCGTCTGGGGGGCATGCGTATATTATCTTAGCGATAGATTATTTTACTAAGTGGGCCGAGGTGATGCTTATATTTTCGGTATATGGCAAGACTGCTGTAACTTTCGTGTTCAATCATATAATTGCTAGATTCGATGTTCCTCAAGCTATCATTACGGATCATGGAAGTCATTTTCGAAATATCATGATGACTAAACTGACAGATCAATTTGGCTTGCGCCATGATAGTTCTACTCCATATTACCTGCAGGCTAATGGTCTGGTTGAAGCTATCAATAAAGTTTTAGTCACTATGATCAAACGAATCATTAGTATTCATAAATTGAATTGGCATACCATGCTATTTTTAGCACTTTGGGCATATCAGAACTCAGTAAAAACATCAACTGGTTTCACTCCTTTTCAACTAGTTTATGGTTTGGAAGGTGTGTTACCTATTGAATGCAAAATTTTGTCATTACAATTAGCCATAGAATTACTCCCAAGTACTTTTGAAGAAGAGAAATGTTTTTTGTACTTAGCTCAGCTAGATGAGAATCAACCCACTGCTGCATTAGCAAATGAGACTCATGCAAAATGAAGGAAAGCTCTATACGATAGAAATGTTACACCTCGCAATTTTTTAGAAGGAGACCTAGTTTTAGTATACGATCAAGCGAACGATAAGCTAGGGGCTGGAAAATTTGTACCTATGTGGCATGGTCCTTACATTGTTAAGCGAAAGCTGGCAAAAGGGGCTTATGAACTGATAGATTTTGACGGGGTCTCTTTAGATAAACCCAGAAATGGGCTTTATCTAAAGATATATTATGCTTAAATTCTGAGTGGATATTTTTGTTAGATTAGTTTCTTTATTGTTGGTGTGTCTTAGATTAGAAAATCATGCCTAGTTTAGAGTGTGCTCTTATCACTTGTAACACCCCTAGTTTCTATGCTTTTTAAGTTAGACATTTGAACAAAAATCCAAAGGGGAGTGGACCCCAATGGATAATTATTGTGTGGATTTTATTTAAATAATTATTGATGAAAATAAATGGAATATTAATGTGTGCACTACGACCAGATGATATTGGAGATCATAAGCCTAATCTATAAGCATATGGATAAGGCTAAGACTTTCCCAAAACCTTTCAAAAAGCCTTGAAAGGAATTATTTCTAATTTAGATTTAAAAGGAAAAATCTAAAATCCCCAATGATGAGGAAAGTAGTTAGGAAGAGGTAAAAAGCTGGAAAAGTAGAAAGTATTAGTTTTAAAGTCCCTCATAAGTTGTATCTATGTGTCAATAGAAGAAATTCTCTTGGAGAACACAGAGATTTATTTTCAAGAATTAAATGTATATCCATAACTAGTGCATAATAGTGAAAAACGAGTTGACAAAAGCTCATGTAACAATTGCAGAAGCAAGACTTATGATTGAAATAAAATCAATTAAAAGTAGTAAAGCCATGAATGATTCATTGCTACTATACAGGAGAAAGGAATAAATTCCTTACTGTGAACTTAATGGAATTTTATATCGGTCAATTAGAAATCTATTGATCAATATAAGAACAGAAATATCTATACATAAGTTAATACAGTAGAAGCCAAGCACTGGTAAGGTAAAATATATAAGTAACTAGACATAGATACAGCTTTATCTACTTATATAGTATTACCAATAAAAATGAATATTCCTGGTGTTAAAATCCAATAATTAAATCCTTCAAAACAATACAAAGAAAATTTAGTGAGACTGATACAAATATCTGGTTACTACAATAAGAGAGTCCTGTAATCTCTCGTAAAGACGAGTACAAATTATCATTATAGAAATTTTTGCTATTTTCGAAAACATATAAATGGCACACAAGAAATAAGAGGGCTAAACACCAAAATCCTTTCAAAAATTCAAAGAGAATCCGAGTGACGTGATGCCCTGATTCAACAGAGAAATCATTTGTTAGGTGGCCTAACTTGTAAACCCAACAGTAGCTTATGATAGCTTCGAAATAAAATTTTGAGATCTGATGATACCTGTAAAAACCCAGAAGGAGAGAAGGTTAACTCTGGAAGGAAGAAATTAAAAATGAGAAAAAACATATACTACCTAAAACATATGTTTCTAAACAAATTGTGAATTGCATGTATCTGAGAGTACCTAGGCAGAACTGGTAAAAACGACGAATAAGTTATGTTTCTACACTAACAACAAGAAAATGAATTGGTATAAAAACCCTTTTCAATACCATTACAAACCCACAATCTTATTATTCGAATAAGGGCATATAGAGGTTTACCTCTGTGAATAGCCGGGAAACAAATCCGTCCATGCTACACAGTAAAGAACTCTAGCTTATCAGTTCCGGCCAGAAAGTCGATTTCCAAAAGAATCGAACTGATTCCTTCAACAGAGTCGAGAAGAAAAAAAATTAAAACACAAGTAAATGGCTTGGGTTTAACTCAGAACTACTAATACGACTCAGAGATTAACATTATTCAAATTGAAATGATAGTATTTGGGTATCAATACGAACTCAGAACTGAACCATATAATATGGATTCTGTGTTCGGATAAAACAAACGAGATCGTGAGGGAAAGTTAATACTAAGAAATCGAAACCTAGATAAAACCAATTATTCCCATTCGTAAACCATTAAATTCGAGCCAAACCAAAACATAAAACAACTTAGACATAGAACGATGAGGTTGATCGTTCATGTCAAAAGGGTATACTTCGACATTCAAAGGGAAATCAATATACAAGTAAAAAGGAGGAATCATAGTAGCATACCTTAAGGCGCATGAGATTTAATATACATAAACAACACAGTTGAACTCCAATCGGAACGTACGATAAAAGTATGGGAATTCATCCATAAAGATACAGCACAGGTCGAGCAAAAATGTCACTCATGTGATTATAATTATAATAATAATGAAATTCATTGAAACAGGAAAAAAATACTAAGAATACACAGTCATCAAGGATTTCGATAGACAGGGTTCAAATAAAATGAAACATACCTATGTGTATGAGGGCGAAGGCGTGAGATAGAAGTCGTAGCACGCCATATAATACATAGTCTACGCTTTAGTCGTATAAGATGAGAGAACCAGAGCACTTACATTAAAGAAAAAAAAACCACCAGAGAAATGGAATAGTGTTAACCTCTGAAATTAATAGAGACCGGACTCAAAAACCTAATAAATTTCCACCCTACAAGTGTCATAAATCCATTGATTCTAACATAGATCGATGATTAGTCATTTGATATCACAAAACCCTAGTCGTATTAAACGTTAAGTGTACAAATGCAGAGGGGGGCATTAATACATTTGCAGAACCACCATATAGAAACAATAAAATATGTTAAAATTCGTGGCTCGAGGACCGAATGGGTGAAAGACTTTAAGGCCAAGATTTCTGGCATATAAATGTGAGAGCAGTATACGAAATAAGTGTCGGTGATATAAATCACCCTGACTTGGTTAAAACGACACAAAGATCTTGTCATAAACGCTATGGTACAACAAAAATCGCATGGCAATTCGATAAAAGTAACATTTGTGTTATGTGGAAACTATTACACTACTAATTAATGTTAGTAGATATTTATTAACATAATTATGTTTGGAGAATGTCACAATCGATAAGTATACAAGGTAAGTATGGTTATAAAAAAGGGGGAATTAAGTAAGTGTGGTATTTAAAAATTTGATTGAGTATAGTTTATATAAAAGAGAGGATTATTGCAACAAAATCATCATAGGCATGTGGAGTATTTATATTATTATCTTAATTGCATATTAAGACCAAAAGAATTATATAAAAGTTAGGAGTTGCAATAACCATAGAGGTTGAAGCTCTATTAAAATTATAAAAAATATTTATAATAATTACATAGTTAGTATTAGTATAAATCCCTTATGAGTTCTTAAGTGGTTCCTTACATTATATCAAACCATGATAAATTATCCCTTGAGGGAATTGAAATACTTAAGAATGGTGATTTAAAGTTAGAAAAAAATATATTGTTTGAAAAAGAGGTACATTAAAAATGGTATCAGAGCCCAAGTTGGAAAAATGGGTTGTTTTTCTATGCTCACTGTTATGAAATTATTATTATTATTATATTTTTTGAAGAAAAAAAATGTTACTGATGTTAAATTGTTTTAGTGTAAAAAGGTACTAAAACTGAAAAGTCAATGGCTGAAGAAGACGAAATCTATGTTGATCTGGGTGGTAGAGATAATACACCAAATCCCAATGCTCCTTTAATGGCTATGTTGCATAGGTTGCAACTAGATATGGCCGAGCTAAGAAGCCAAAATGATAGGATATCTTTAGCCAGTGAGGAGCAGGAAAAACTGATAAGAGAACTGACTTCGCGGAACAGCCAAGAAGGTGAAGGTTCCAGAAGGAGGAGGAAAGGCAAGTTCTCAGATGATTCTGAGGAAGATGACACTACTAGACACTAGTCTAAACAGAAGAAGGAATTACAAGGTGAATTCCAAAAAATCAAACCTCCCTCCTATGATGGAGAGAAGGAGGAAGATGCTGAGGCATGGCTGTTGAATATGATTAAGTATTTTCAGGTCTACGAATATGAAAGAAATTTGAGGGCCAGATTAGCTATCTACCAGCTGCAAGGTAAGGCTACCTTGTGGTGGGAGGAGACAAAAATGATTCATGCCATTGATGAAAAAAACCGTGACTTGGGAAGATTTCCAAGTCAAGTTTAAAAATTGGTATTTGAACGAATGCTTTATGATGACAAAGTAAAAGAGTTTCACGAACTCAGATTGGGACAGCTCACCATAGATGAGTTTGTCACCAAGTTCACAAATCTGTTAAGATATGTTCCTTATATTCATGAAGAGAAAGCAAAGGTGTAAATGTTTTTGAACTATTTGCCTACTGTATATAAGGAGAAGATAGAGTTCGATAATCCAAAAACCATGGACAAAGTGGTGAGGAAAGCCAGATTATGCTACCAGCAGTTTAAAGGAAAGAGTGAACAAGGGAAGAGCTGCACAAACAAGGGTGAATTCAAAGGAAAGAAACATAAACCAGCTTATTTGAAGAATTTTGGTAGGAATCATCAGTGAAAGAAATTTAAAAAACTAAAGGATAGTCAAACTGCTCAGTCCCAAATTGGTTTGAAACAAATAGATGGGGAGAATAAGAAAGAGGGAACTGTTAAAATGCAGGAGCCTTTGAAGTGCTGGGGTTGTGGAGAACCTCATCTGTTGAGGGACTGTCCACACCAAAATATTCAGATGGTTCTAAGAGATAGAGAAGCTACCAAAGTTAATGATATAGCAAGGAATATCCTCACTATCAGTGTAGCCTTGGAGAACCGACAAGCAGAACATCAGTCTACTATGGTTGAGATGGAAGGTAAAATTTCTGATCAATCTGTTACTATCTTAATTGATTCAGGTGCTTCTTTGAGTTATATTAGTCCACAAGTTGTAGAAAAATGTAAACTCAGAACAGAAAAGTTTCAACAGCCTTGGTTGGTACTGTTAGCTCCCCGTAATTTGCAAGATTGGCAAATACAAACTGAAGGGAGAGCACTATTTCAACCACTTTGGGATTCTAGGATCTAGCCCTCCTGAATCCGGAGAGGGATCTCTCCAATAAGTGTAAAGATTGATCTATCTTTAAGGTTTTGGGTATGATATTAAGCTAGTTATTAGGAGCAAGGATTTTTGTTTGTTTTGGATGGTTGAGCATGATTATTATTTGAGTGGAAAGTCCTAAATGGAAAAGTTTCAAAGGTGTGAAGTTGCAAGCAATCAGAACAAGCTTTGGCTGATTAGATAGATATAACGTTGGTTTTTAGTCCATTGGGCTGTGGAGTCATAGTAGGATTTAATTGAAACAACAAGGTTCAAGAGTGGTCCATGGGGCAAGTCATCTATGTCTAAGGATCTCTTTAAAGTTGATTTTATGGAATTAAATGATACAACAAGAAGGGGAATTAAACAAATGAAGAAAAAAGAGTAGCCTAAGATCAAGTAAGCACTTTGACACTATCCTGCTTTCGACATACACTTAAGAAAGACATAAAGTTATCTAAGATTAGGTAAGTACTTTGAAACTAGCCTGCTTTCGATACACTTTCAATAGAAAACATTTAAAACACAAAGGGAAACTTTAAAATCAACTGTTGCAGAAGAAACTAGAGGAAAAGGCTCACCATAGAATTCCCTAGCTCTACTTTAATTAGTAAACTTTCAAGACAAACACATAAGATAACGAAGAATAGTCTAAGATCAGGTAAGGACTTTGAACCTAGCATACTTTCAACACATTATTAGGGAAACTTTCAGATAGTTTTTGGGGATAAAACTAAAGGACATGGCTCACCATCACTTCCTTAGTTCATCTCTATTTAACATAAAATGAAAATAAAATTCAAGAACAAAATCCATCTTAGAGAGTAGGACGAGGGAACGCCAACATTCCTAACTGCTTAAACTGAATTAAATCATTCCTAACTAACACAATTTGGAAGAAAGCATGTAGATAAAGCTTATCAGTCAAAGAAGGGTACTGTAAACAGTAAATCCTAACTCTATGCTTGTTGTTATTTATAAGATAAGATAGACATAGCGAAAACAGAAATAAAATAACAATTTACAATAAGAAAAACATCACCGTTGACATAGACCAGGATCCCATAACCTAGCCTGTATTTGATACTTCAAACCAGTTACAATCTTCAAGTCCAATGTTTCAGTTCAACAATCATCTTCACTTCTCAGCCTAACTTATTAGATCACAAACAGAGCTTCAAGAGCCTTTGAACACTATTTACAGATAGAAAGTTCTAGCACAAGTATATTTCAAAGTTCTGCAACCAACATTGTCTCATCTTCTACAGAAGTATTTATAGAAGAAATGAGGAGGTGGGATGGGATAAAAGATCTCCCAAGTTCAATTAATACAGATCTAATACTTCTCAGCCTTTTGAGGGGCTCAAGGGAGAAGATTTCAGATATTTCTCTGTATTAATTGTTTTACATTAAGTATTTGAGCTGCTTAGATAATTTTTTGACTTTCAGGCTCTGTGTTAGCTTTGCAATAACTCTGCTGATATTTTTGCAATAAGTTTAGTTAGCTAAATTAACTTTTCGACTGTAATGAGGCAAATATCTTCAGTTCTAGTCATAACTCAGCCTCTGTTTGAATGCTTCGAGGCTACAGGTGGCTTTCTGGTAGCTGAGAGGAATCAATTAGCTTCTGATGTGGCAGTGGAGGCTTTTCTGTCTGAAATATCTTTTTGGATTTTTTTAATTGTGTTTTAATCTAGTGGATTAGGCTTTTGATTTTTGAAAATTTTAAAACAATCTTCGATCTTCAGGTCTGCTGTGGTGAAGTTCTTTAACACTGATACTCTTCGTTTTAATCATGCTTCACTGTGTCTTGTTGATGTGCAGGTATGACAGGGGCTCATATGGCATCAGTGTTCATGATACACTGATTAAACATGGCATGGAACCCTGCTCAATGATTTCTCTTTGATAAGTGAAATCCTGGAGGATTGTCATCCTCGGCTTTCATTTTCTTTATTATATTGGAAAAACCATTAAAACCTAAAAAATACAAAAAATGTTATAAAATCCTGCGTTATTGGGTAAGAACTGCTTTGGAGGCTTTGGTTTGGAGCGTGACTGTTGGATGACAGCATCCAACGGTGGAGATTGCATGCAGAAGTCAAAGGGAGAGCTATGGGAGCAAAAGGTGGAGATTTTAAGTCAGATCCGTTGATCTGCAGAGATCGACGATTAGGATTAATCGGGAGGAAATAAATGAAATTTCCTTCGGCGGAGGTGGAATGCACAAGAATTGAAATTGGGGTTTCGGGATGATCGTTGGCTGTTGGATGAGATCGGCCCACGAAATCAATGGTTGTGGTTGGTCTGAGAAATCCCTTAGTGAGGGCGGAGGGCGATAGTGTAACGGGAGATTAGATCCAAGCCGTTGATCTGCAAAGATCAACGGCGGAGAGCGATCCAATAACACATAATGAAAATGGGGAAAATAGTTTTGGGTGAGAAAACCATGGGTTTTGCACGGCCAAAAGGGGAATAGGCGATTTTAACTTTTTGGACGCGATACAGTCCGCTGCCCGCCACGTGTCCGAGAGAAAACCACTTTTTTTCGCAAAATTTTTGGGCGCTAAGCCCCGATCACAAAAAAAATACAAAACTTAATGCAGGCCGTTGGATTGAGGGGCACAGATCTGACGGTTTAGATCGCACATGTCGGCGGGGAAGATGCACGAATGGAAAAAAGTGGGGCAGTTTCAGACTGAGCCATTGGATCAAGGTTTGGATGTCGGAGATTAAATCTGGAGGGAGGCAAGACCTGCAGGGGTCGGGCCTATTGGGGTTAATATGGGCCGTTGATTTGCAGAGATCAATGGCTGGGATCTGCTTAAGACTTTATACAACAGGGTTAAATGGAAATAACAAAGGTAGGCAAGGGAATATCTGGACCCTCGGATGAGATGCGACGGATGGTCCAGATGCAATCAGAGGCATGCGATCGGCGGGGGCAAAACTTAAATAGTGCCGATGCGATTGGTTAGGGACCGTCGATCTGCGGATCAGATCGACGGTGGGAAATGAATCGAGAGGTCGGAAGGCGGAGGAAAAAGGGCTTTGAGTGGGAGAAAAAGTAACTGTCGGATCTAGGATGGCGGGGTGAGATCAACGGCTAATAGCTGATCGGGGGTTGTAATTAAAACAATAAGTGCACCCATATGAAAACTTCCGACGCAATATAGCGCTGGCCATTGATCGGCTCAAGATCAACGGTGGAGATTGCTTGATTTCATGAACCAGCAGAAAAACTTAATAACATATGGAAACCAAAATTTTAATGAGAAACAAAGGTTTTCGGCTTCGGGGCGGGGTTTTAAACAAGGTTTGGCGCCCGACTGCGGGGCCGCTGGTTTATATAAAAAGCAAAGGCCAGGGCTTATATGTATAAGGCCCAATTGGCATCGGAAGCAAGGTGCGGGCTTTTCAATATACCCATTAGAAATTATTCGATGCGATAATGCGTGGATCGTAGATCGGGTTTTAAGATCAACGATGTTTATTAATAAAAAAGATTGCACCGACGCGTTTAGTTAAAAACTTTGGAAAAATGGGTTTTATGAATATACAAAGGGAAAATGTGATTGGGAAGGTTTTATTTATAAGTTTTAAGCACCCTATTGCAGGCCCAACGGTTATGCAAATGAGACAAGGGATCGAGAGCTTGCATATTAAGAGGGCTAATTGCATCGAAAGTCTTATAAAGGCCAAAAAGACTTGCGTTCTTCGTTTGTTTCCAATGCGATAAGCGCCGAAAGGGTTTAGTGCTTGGTTCTAGCGCCAGGGCACATGTGGGGAAGTGGTTTAGGACTTAGCCCAAAGGGGCTTAAGCCTTAATACAAAAATGTGTATTTTTATGATTTTTTCAAGGTTTTTTGATGGATTTGGGGGTTTTGGTAAGGTTTAAAAGTGAGTTTTAAACCTTGTAAAAAGATTCTCATGATGGGGAAAGGGGAAAGGGGAATAAATGAAAGATAGAAGAATTCCATGGGAAAAGGGGGATAAAAAAGAAGGTTAGTTTTGAAGTGGAGGGAGGGGAAAAATGGATTTTGCAGTAGTCTCTTCTTCATGAAAACAACAGAATTTCAGATGTTGACATGGAAATAGCAATGAATATTTAATCAGAGGATAGGATGTGTTCACAAGGCTTCAAGAGATAATAATTTTTGCAACAAACTTGTTTCTTGAAGGCTCCAAAAATGATTTAGCCACCTTTTAATATAACAAATTTTATAGGTGGCTAATAGTGGCTCCACTTGGGGATGGTGCCTTCTTGAAGGCATTAAGAACTTCAGACTTGCATTCTTTGGGAGGTTGATCAGTGCCTTATCCATTGGGCCACATTTTCTGTACTTGGATGATCTTCTTTTTCTCTGAAAAACTGTTAGCAGCCATGAAAACAATGGATCTTCATCAACACAAGCTTTCTACCTACCCAATCCTACTGATCTAACATTTTTTCTTCTTTAGAGTGCACTTGGATTGGCAAACTCTTCCACAAAATTTTATTATTTTGAAAGAAAAAAATATAATCTATTTCTACTTCTTATTTCTCCATGAACTCAGATTAAATAGTTGAGTTCATAAGCTTCTCTACCTAATCTACTATCTATTAGGATTAAATAGTCTAACAGATTTTCATTCTCTAATTTCTAAAACAAAAATTTTAAACCATACAAGTCAGGATTGAACAGTCTAACTTGTAGCTGATCTATGGCATAAACAACAAGTTGCACATAGATATTATTTTACAGAAAATTAAATCAGAATGGAAGGCTTAAGATCTGAAAGTTAAAAGCACTTCCTTCATCTTTTTTCAGCTCTGTTTTTACTTCTATTTGAGCTGTTTTTCTTTGTTCTCTGGTTCAAGTTTTGATCTTAGTAGAACTAGTTCACTTCAGCCTTTTGACTCAGAAAATAAACAGTTTGGAGTCATTCTTCTTTTGAAAACTAAGGTTCAGATTTTGAGCTTGTTTGAACCTTTGATTTCTATCCTAATCTACCTAACTCATAAGCCAAGATTAAGTTGTTTGGCAAATCGAATTCTCTAACCTATTAGTAGTCAATTTAAAACTAATTAGTCATGATTAGGCTGTATGACTAATTAGAAGTGTGTTATTCAGGAGTGACATTTGATCTTACACACTTTTAGACTTTGTTTCTCTTTTTTGGTATGGGGTTGTACCTTTCTTGTTTTTACAATCTGCCCTCTTTTCTTTTTCTATTGTTTTTTGTATTTTTCTTTTTCCATGAACACAAAAATCAACAACTATCTAAATGCTCAAAACTGAGCTTATTGCTATTCCTATCTAACCTATTCTAACCTATTCTACCTTGGAGTATTTATATTCTCATATGATACAAAAGTGCCAATGTAGCCAGTTAAGTAGTGTCAAAAAGAAGAAGAAATTATGGCTGCTTATCAGAGATATCCACAGTACATTTTGAAGATTAATCTTCAAAACCAAGGCTATCACAGAAGGTGATAACTTTTCATGTCTTGGGCTCTTGCAAAGGATCAATGCTTGAAAGTTTGAGCCAGTTGGGGATTCCACACACTCTTCCAAAGGATCATTAAAGAAAAGATGAATATTCTCTTCTTTTTGGCCCTCCATGTCTGGTAGATTGTCTGCTTCCAAGGCTTCAACTTTGAAAACTATATATTTAGAAAGTTTCTTGGAAGCATCATCATTCTTAACAGAAAAGGAAAAATATTCTCCTTGAGAAGATGGTATATCCTCAGTAGGATAGTCTTCTATTTGTTTCTCTCCCTCTTCTTCATCATCATCTGAATTGGAGGACTCATCATATTTGGCATTGTTGTCCTCTTGTAGCCCTGGTATGCTTGGATTCAATGGGCTGAACTCTATGAAGAGATTATTATATTCTTGAGCAGGGGTGTATTCAATGGTTTCCTCTTGCTCAAAAATTTCTTCATTGCTCTTCTCTTCACCTTCTGAGTTGAAAGGCTGTTGATTCCCAATTATGTGCAAGCCATTTATGATGGATCGGAATGGGTGATTGTGGCTTTCAAGCTGACGATGGTGAAACTCATAACACCAATCAAACGATGGTTGCCCTGCATGATTAGTTTCTGCTTGAAACTCATCATCATCATCAGACTGATTAAAACTTGAAAAATTATCAGAATAAACATTTTCATTAGTCAATCTTATTGGGATATCAGTTTTCTTTTCTTCCAGCTGATCTACAAGTTTATTTTTTGCATCAAGACAATAAGATGAAGTAGGTAGATGAGCAAAAGTATTTGTTTTGCAATAAGTTTCAGAGACTGATTGTTTATTAATAGTCTGATCTATCTCTTTTTCTGTCAAAGGGGAAGATGTTTCTATGTTCCTTTGAACAGAGGTCCAGCAGTTCTCTATCTCTTATAAAGGTTGATTTTGAGGCTCGCTATATGTTTTTTCATTTAGGTCATGAAGCTCTCTTATCAGCATAGTACAAGACATAGGCAGGCAATCAAGTTTTTCTTGACAACCTTCTTCATTGCTTTCCTCGTAAGTTTTCTCATCATCTTCTATAAAGTGTTGATCATAATACATGCCTTGGTCAGTGCCCTGGTCTTGAGGTGATTGGACTTGTGTTTGACCAGGGAAATGCATAGGTTGCTCTAGATGATCAATATTCATATTAGCCATCAACCTATCCATTCTCTTTCCAAGCATGTACATCATCTTTTCCATCATGATTAGAAATTTTTCTTGCTTGTTTTCTTCATGTTCATCATACATGTCTTGTAGTGGTAGAGGTTTTGTTTGCTTAGGGAAAAGCATTTCTTTTTCTTGATCACCAATATTCATATTGGCTATAAACCTATCCACTCTTCTTCCAAGCATGTACATTAATTTTTCCATCATGAGCATATGTTTGTCTTCTAGGTCTATATCTAAATCCATGTTTGTAAATTAGAAAAGAGGTCACTGTGTCTGTTCAACCAGTTCAGAGTCTTCTACCAGTGGAGTCATTTGGTCTTTTGGGAGTTTCAGAGTGTGGAGTCGCCAGGTGGAAATTTTTTAGCTCCTTAGGAGGTAAAATGTTTTATGGTCCACCACCATGTGCCAATCTAAAGAGATTATGGGTTTTCTGAGTTTTTAGAGATGTATAGCATTCAATTTCATTCAGAAATCCCCAGTGGAGTCGCCAGAAATGTTAGTTGCTAGTGGCTCAACTGGCTAATATAGAAAATGCTCTTGAAACAGGGGTTTCTATTTATCCAATGATTACCTTAAAATGAAAACAACTCAGAATGTCCCCAGCATAGTCGCCAGAAATGTTAGCTCCCTGTAGTTTGCAAGATTGGAAAATACAAACTGCAGGGAGAACACTTTTTCAACCACTTTGGGATTCTAGGATCTAGCCCTCCTGAATCCGGAGAGGGATCTCTCCAATAAGTGCAAAGATATATTTATCTTTAAGTTTTTGGGTATGATATTAGGCTAGTTATTAGGAGCAACGGTTTTTGTTTGTTTTGGATGGTTGAGCATGATTATTATTTGAGTGGAAAGTCCTAAATGGAAAAGTTTCAAAGGTGTGAAGTTGCAAGCAATCAGAACAAGCTTTGGCTGATTAGATAGATATAACGCTGGTTTTTAGTCCATTGGGATGTGGAGTCATAGTAGGATTTAATTGAAACAATAAGGTTCAACAGTGGTGCATGGGGCAAGTCATCTATGTCTAAAAATCTCTTTAAAGTTGATTTTATGGAATGAAATGATACAACAAGAAGGGGAATTAAACAAATGAAGAACAAAGAGTAGCCTAAGATGAAGTAAGTACTTTGAAACTATCCTGCTTTCGGCATACACTTAAGAAAGACATAAATTTATCTAAGATCAGGTAAGTACTTTGAAACTAGCCTGCTTTCGATGCACTTTCAATAGAAAAAATTTAAAACACAAAGGGAAACTTTAAAAGCAACTATTGGAGAAGAAACTAGAGGACAGGGCTCACCATAGACTTCCCTAGCTCTACTTTACTTAGTAAACTTTCAAGACAAACACATAAGATAACGAAGAATAGTCTAAGATCAGGTAAGGACTTTGAACCTGGCCTGTTTTCAACACATTCTTAGGGAAACTTTCAGATAGTTTTTGGGGATAAAAATAAAGGACAGGGCTCACCATCGCTTTCTTAGTTCATCTCTATTTAACATAAACTGAAAATAACATTCAAGAATAACATCCAGCTTAGACAATCGGATGAGGGAACGCCAGCATTCCTAACTACTTAAACTGAATTAAATCATTCCTAAACAACACAATTTGGAAGAAAACATGTAGATAAAGCTTGTCAGAGAAGGGTACTGTAAACAATAAATCCTAACTCTATGCTTGTTGTTCTTTATAAGAGAAGATGGACAGAGCGAAAATAGAAATAAAATAACAATTTACAATAAGAAAAACATCACCGTTGACATAGACCAGGATCCCATAAATCAGCTTGTATTTGATACTTCAAACCAGTTACATTGTTCAAGTCTAATGTTTTAGTTCAGCAATCATCTTCACTTCTCAGCCTAACTTATTAGATCACAAACAGAGCGTCAAGAGCCTTTGAACACTATTTATAGATAGAAAGTTCGAGCACAAGTATATTTCAAAGTTCTTCAACCAACATTGTCTCATCTTCTACAGAAGTATTTATAAAAGAAATGAGGAGGTGGGATGGGATAAAATATCTCCCAGGTTCAATTAATATAGATCTAATACTTCCCGGCCTTTTGAGGGGATCAAGGGAGAATATTTCAGATATTTATCTGTATTAATTATTTTACATTAAGTCTTTGAGCTACTTCGGATAATTTGTTGACTTTCAGGCTCTGTGTTAGCTTTGCAATAACTTTGCTGATATTTTTTCAATAAGTTTAGTTAGCTGAATTAACTTTTCGACTGCAATGAGGAAAATATCTTCAGTTATGGTCATAACTCAGCCTCTGTTTGAATGCTTCGAGGCTACAGGTGGCTTTCTAGTGGCTGAGAGGAATCAATTAGCCTCTGATGTGGCAGTGGAGGCTTTTCTGTCTGAAATATCTTTTTGGATTTTCTTTAATTGTGTTTTAATCTAGTGGATTAGGATTTTGATTTTTGATCTTAGCCGTAATCCACCGAAAATGTGAAAACAATCTTCGATCTTTATTTCTACAGTGGTGAAGGTCTTTAACATTGATAATCTTCATTTTAATCATGATTCACTGTGTCTTGTTGATGTGTAGGTATGACAGGGGCTTATATGGCATCAGTGTCCATGATACATTGATGAAACGTGGCATGGAACCTCGCTCAATGATTTCTCTTTGATAAGTGAAAGCCTGGAGGATCGTCATCCTCGGCTTTCATTTTCTTTATTATAATGGAAAAACCATTAAAACCTGCAAAATACAAAAAAAATTATAAAATCCTGCGTTACTGGGTAAGAACTACTTTGGAGGCTTTGGTTTGGAGCGTGACTGTTGGATGATAGCATCTAATGGTGGAGATTGCGCACAGAATTCAAAGGGAGAGTTGTGGGAGCAAAAGGTGGAGATTTTAAGTTAGATCTGTTGATCTGTAGAGATCGACAGATAGGATTAATCGGGAGGAATATAATGCAAAGGATCACATTATAACGAAAATGGAAGAAAAACATAGGAAATAAATGAAATTTCTTTTGGCGGAGGTGGAATGCACAAGAATTGAAATTGAGGTTTCGGGATGATCGTGGGTTGTCAGATGAGATCGACACAAAAGATCAACGATTGTGGTTGGTCTGAGAAATCCCTTAGTGAGGGTGGAGGTCGATAGTGTAACGGGAGATTAGATCCAAGCCGTTGATCTGCAGGGATCAACGGCGGAGAGCACACGCGATAACACATAATACAAATGGGGAAAATGGTTTCGGGTAAGAAAACCACGGGTTTCGCGTGGCCAAGAGGGGAATAGGAAAGTTTAACTTTTTGGACACGATACAGTCTGCTGCTCGCCACGTGTCCGAGAGAAAACCACTTTTTTCTCAAAAAATTTGGGCGCTAAGCCCCAGTCGAAAAAAAAAATGTGAACTTAATGCGGGCCATTGGATTGAGGGTCGCAGATCCGACGGTGCAGATCGCACGTGCTAGCGGGGAAGATGCACGAATGGAAAAAAGCGGGGCAGTTTCAATCTGAGTCGTTGGATCAAGGTTTGGACGGTGGAGATTAAATTTGGAGGGAGGCAGGACCCATAGGGGTCAGGCCTGTCGGGGTTAATATGGGCCGTTGATCTGCAGAAATCAACGGCTGGGATATTCTTAAGACTTTATACAGCAGGGTTAAATGGAAATAACAAAGGTAGGCGAGGGAAGATCTAGACCATCAGATGAGATGAAACGGATGGTCTAGATGCAATCAAAGGCATGCAATTGGCGGGGACAAAACTTAAATAACGCCAATGCGATTGGTTTTGGACCATCGATCTGCGGATCAGATCGACGATAGGAAATGAATCGGGAGGTCAGAAGGCGGAGGAAAAAGGGCTTTGAGTGGGAGAAAAAGCAACCGTCGGATCTGGGATGGCGGGGTGAGATTAACGGCTAATAGCTAATCGGGGGATCGCCAATCGGGGGTTGTAATTAAAACAATAAGTGCGCCCATATGAAAACTTCCGACGCAATATAGCGCTAGCCGTTGATCGGCTCAAGATCAACGGTGGAGATTGTTTGATATCATGAACCAGTGGAAAAACTTAATAACATATGGAAACCAAAATTTTAATGAGAAACAAAGGTTTTCGACTTCGGAGCGGAGTTTTAAACAAGGTTTGGCGCCTGACTGCGGGGCCGCTGGTTTATATGAAAAGCAAAGGCCCAAGGCTTATATGTATAAGGGCCAATCGGCATCGGATGCAAGGTGTGGGCTTTTCAATCTACCCATTAGAAATTCTCCGATGCGATAACGTGCAGATCATTGATCGGGTTTTAAGATCAATGGTGCTTATTAATAAAAAATATTGCACTGGCGCATTTAGTTAAAAACTTTGGGAAAATGGGCTTTATGAGTATACAAAGGGAAAACGTGATCGGGAAGGTTTTATTTATAAGTTTTAAGCGCTCGATTGCGGGCCTAGGGTTATGCAAATGAGACAAGGGATCGGGAGCTTGCATATTAAGAGGGCTAATCACATTAAAAGTCTTATAAAGGCCAAAAAGACTTGCATTCTTCGTTTTTTTTCTGATGCGATAAGCACCGAAAGGGTTTAGTGCTTAGTTCTAGCGCCAGGGCACATGTGGGGAAGTGGTTTAGGACTTAGCCCAAAGGGGCCTAAGCCTTAATAAAAAAATGTGTATTTTTATGATTTTTTTCAAGGTTTTTTGATGGATTTGGGGGTTTCAGTAAGGTTTAAAAGTGAGTTTTAAACTTTGTAAAAGGATTCTCATGAAGGGGAAAGGGGAAAGGGGAATAAATGAAAGATAGAAGAATTCCATGGAAAATGGGATAAAAATGAAGGTTAGTTTTGAAGTGGAGGGAGGGGAAAAATGGATTTTGCAGCAGTCTCTTCTTCATGAAAACAACAGAATTTCAAATGTTGAAAGGGAAACAACAGTGAAGATTTAAGAAGAGGATAGGATGTCTTCACAAGGCTTCAAGAGATAACAATTTTTGCAACAAACTTGTTTCTTGAAGGCTCCAAAAATGATTTAGCCACTTTTTGATATAACAAATTTTATAGGTGGCTAACAGGTACAGTTAGCTACCAGAACTAAATGCAAAGTAACTCATAAGCTACCTAAAACAGCTATTAAATTGAATGAATATCAAATAGTGGTAGATTTAAACATTTTTCCATTAGGTTCCTATGATTTACTGATAGGAATGGATTGGTTAGAAAAAAAAAAAAGACCATGCTAAATTTTTGGGATAAAACTCTGCACTGCATAGATAATGAAGGAAAACCATTCATACTAAAAAGCAAACCGAAACCTATTTCTGTAAGGCAAATCTCATCCCTTCAGCTAAAAAGAACAGCTAGGAAAGGATATCAAGTATATGTTGTACATGTTGAAGAATTAGGACAACAACCTGAAGAAAACTTGTTAGATACCTTACCAGTGATAAGAGATTTTAAGGAAGTTTTTCTGGATGAGATTCCTCATCTTCCCCCCAAAAGAGAGATCAATTTTTCAATCGATTTGGTGCCAGGAGCAACACCAGTTTCTAGAGCCCCTTGCCGGATGAGCCCCCCTGAACTCATGGAGTTGAAAATGCAATTACAAGAATTGCTGGATAAAGGTTATATCAGACCGAGTGTATCTCCTTGGGGAGCACCAGTACTATTCATGAAAAAGAAGGATGGAACCTTCAGAATGTGCATTGACTATCATCAACTGAATAAGTTGACAATTAAAAACAGGTATTCGTTGCCCAGAATAGATGACCTCTTTGATCAGGTGAGAGGAGCTTCAGTATTCTCTAAGATTGACTTAAGGACTGGTTATCACCAACTCAAAATTAAGGAGGAAGATATCAGTAAAAATAGCCTTTCGAACCAGGTATGGTCACTACGAATTTGTAGTCCTACCTTTTGGTTTGACCAATGCCCCTGCCACTTTTATGTGCTTAATGTATAGCGTCCTGAATAAATACTTAGATAAATTCTTCTTAGTATTTATAGACAACATTCTCATCTATTCTAAACGTGAGGCAGAACATAAATAACACCTGATACTTGTGTTGCAGACTCTTAAGGAGAATCAGTTGTATGCCAAGTTTAGCAAATGTGAATTTTATAAGGATAAAATTTAATATTTGCGGCATATCATTTAAGAACAAGGATTGGCTGTTGACACTGAGAAAATAAAGGCTATTAGAGAGTGGTCAGTGCCGACTGATGTTTCAGCTGTGAGATCATTTATGGGGATTGCAGGATATTATCGACGATTTATAGAAATATTCAAGTTTGGATCTGGAGATAAGAAAAATTGATATTCTGTTTATAATTTTTATCTAGTTATATATTTTGTGTAAAAAAAAGAAAAGAAGAGAATAGATATACATGAATGAACTGTATAATGTCAGTAGAGAACTATGGTGAAAATTTAGTGAATATGTAATTACTTAATAATCCAAGTGATGCTACTTATAACCAACAACTGATAACAATTGGTAACAGACAGAAAAGAAATTATATCAATGGAAATTCAGTTTACTGCAAAATCAAAAGTTACAATTAAACATGAAGGTATCACAAAAGTTACTAAAAGGATAATGCTATTGTAATTTACGCATAAGAATACAGAAAGAGGCATGGAAGCTAAATTCTACTAAAGTATACCCAAGAGAAAGATACTTATTTTAGGAAAATAAATTATATATATACCAATTTCAAATGAAGGATTTTCAAATTCTTGTTGCATAAACATTGTAATACTGGAAACAAGTTCAAATGAGAGTTGTTGTTAGAAGTATTAGAAAGCCAGAATATACCATAGTGCAGAATGTTGCTGAAAAAATTATTTATGAAATAATTCAACCTCGCAATATTACTTCAAGAACGAGAATTATATTTCTTTTAACATAAGTTGTATCTATGTGTCAATAGAAGAAATTCTCTTGGAGAACATAGAGATTTATTTTCAGGAATTAAATGTATATCCATAACCAGTGCATAATACTGAAAAATGAGTTGACAAAAGCTCATGTAACAATTTCAAAAGAAAGACTTATGATTGAAATAAAATCAATTAAAAGTAGTAAAGCCATGAATGGTTAACTGCTACTATACAGGAGAAAGGAATAAATTCCTTACTGTGAACTTAATGGAATTTTATTTCAATCAATTGGAAATCTATTGATCAATATAAGAACAGAAATATCTATACATAATTTAATACAGTAGAAGCCAAGCACGGGTAAGGTAAAATATATTAGTAACTAGACATGGATACAACTTTATCTACTTATACAGAAATACCAAATAAAAACGAATATTCCTGGTGTTAAAATCCAATAATTAAATCCTTCAAAACAATACAAAGAAAATTTAGTGAGACTGATACAAGTATCTAGTTACTACAATAAGAGAGTCCTGTAAGCTCTCGTAAATACGAGTACAAATTATCATTATAGAAATTTTTGCTATTTTCGAAAACATAGAAATGGCACACAAGAAATAAGAGGGCTAAATGCAAAAATCCTTTCGAAAATTCGAAGAGAATTCGAGTGATGTGGTACCCTGATTCAACAGAGAAATCCTTTGTCAAGTGGCCTACCTTGTAAACCCGACAGTAGCTTATGATAGCTTCGAAATAAAATTTTGAGATCTGATGATACCAGTAAAAACCCAGAAGGAGAGAATGTTAACTTTGGAAGGAAGAAATTCGAAATGAAAAAAAACATATACTACCTAAAACATATGTTTCTAAACAAATCGTGAATTGCATGTATCTGAGAGTACCTGGGCAGAATTGGTAAAAACGACGAATAAGTTATGTTTCTACAATAATAACAAGAAAACGAATTGGTATAAAAACCCTGGTAAATACCATTACAAACCCACAATCTTATTATTCGAATAAGGGCAGATACAGGTTTACCTCTGCGAATAGTTGGGAAACGAAGTCATCCATGCTACATAGTAAAGAACTCTAGCTTATCAGATCCGGCTAGAAAGTCAATTTCCACAATAATCGAACTGATTCCTTCAATAGAGCCAAGAAGAAAAAAAAATAAAACACAAGTAAATGGCTTGGGTTTAACTCAGAACTACTAATACAAATCAGAGATTAAAATTATTCAAATTGAAATGATAGTATTTGGGTATCAATACGAACTCAGAATTGAACCATATAATATGGATTCTGCGTTCGGATAGAACAAACGAGATCGTGAGGGAAAGTTAATACTAAGAAATCGGAACCCAGATAAAACCAATTATTCCCATTCGTATACCATTAAATTCGAGCCAAACTGAAACATAAAACAACTTAGACACAGAACGATGAGGTTGATCGTTCATGTCAAAAGGGTATACTTCGGTATTCAAAGGGAAATCAATATACAAGTAAAAAGGAGGAATCATAGCAGCGTAGCTTAAGGTGCATGAGATTTAATATACATAAACAACACAGTTGAACTCCAACCGGAACTTACAATAAAAGTATGGCAATTAATCCATAAAGATACAACACAGGCCGAAAATTTCACTCATGTGATTATAATTATAATAAGAATGAAATTCATTTAAACTGGAAAACAATACTAAGAATACACAGTCATCAAGGATTTCGATAGACAGGGTTCAAATAAAATGAAACGTACCAGTGTGTATGAGGGTGAAGGCGTGAGATAGAAGTCATAGCACGCCATAGAATACATAGTCTACGCTTTAGTCATATAATATGAGAGAACTAGAGCACCTACGTTGAAGAAAAAAAACGACCAGAGAAATGGAATAGTGTTAACCTCTGAAATTAATAGAGACCGAACTCAAAAACCTAATAAATTTCCACCCTACAAATGTCATAAATCCATTGATTCTGACATAGATCAATGATCAGTCCTTTGATATCACAAAACCCTAGTCGTATTAAATGCAGAGGGGAGCATTAATACATTTGCAGAACCGCCATATAGAAACAATAAAATATGTTAAAATTCGTGGCTCGAGGACCGAATGGGTGAAATACTTTAAGGCTAAGAGTACTGGCATACAAATGCGAGAGCAGTATACAAAATAAGTGTCAGTGATATAAATCACCCTGACTTGGTTAAAACGACACAAAGATCTTTTCATAAACGCTATGGTACGATGAAAATCGCATGGCAGTTCGATAAAAGTAACATTTGTATTATGTGGAAACTATTTCACTACTAATTAATGTTAATAGATCTTTATTAACATAAGTATGTTTGGAGAATGTCACAATCGATAAGTATACAAGGTAAGTATGGTTATAAAAAAGGGGGAATTAAGTAAGTGTGGTATTTAAAAATTTGATTGAGTATAGTTTATATAAAAGAGAGGATTATTGCAACAAAATCATCATAGGCATGTGGAGTATTTATATTATTATCTTAATTGCATATTAAGACCAAAAGAATTATATAAAATTTAGGAGTTGCAATAACCATAGAGGTTGAAGCTCTATTAAAATTATAAAAAATATTTATAATCATTACATAGTTAGTATAAGTATAAATCCCTTATGAGTTCTTAAGTGGTTCCTTACATTATATCAAACCATGATAAATTATCCCTTGAGGGAATTGAAATACTTAAGAATAGTGATTTAAAGTTAGAAAAAAAAAATTTGTTTGAAAAAGAGGTACATTACAAATGGTATCAGAGCCCAAGTTGGAAAACTGGGCTGTTTTTCTGTGCTCACTATTATGAAATTATTATTATTATAATATTTTTTGAAGAAAAAAAATGTTACTGATGTTAAATTGTTTTAGTGTAAAAAGGTACTAAAACTGAAAAGTCAATGGCTGAAGAAGACGAACTCTATGTTGATCTGGGTGGTAGAGATAATATACCAGATCCCAATGCTCCTTTAATGGCTATGTTGCATAGGTTGCAAGGGGATATGGCCGAGCTAAGAAGCAAAAATGATAGGCTATCTTTAGCCAGTGAGGAGTAGGAAAAACTAAAAAGAGAACTAAATTCGCGGAACAGCCAAGAAGGTGAAGGTTCCGAAAGGAGGAGGAAAGCCAGGTTCTCAGATGATTCTGAGGAAGATGACACTACTAGACACCAGTCTAAACGGAAGAAGGAATTACAGGGTGAATTTCGAAAAATCAAACCTCCCTCTTATGATGGAGAGAAGGAGGAAGATGCTAAGGCATGGATGTTGAATATGATTAAGTATTTTCAGGTATATGAATATGAAAGCAATCTGAGGGCCAGATTAGCTATCTACCAACTGCAAGGTAAGGCTACCTTGTGGTGGGAGGATGCAAAAATGGTTCATGCCATTGATGAAAAAAACTGTGACTTGGGAAGATTTCCAAGTCAAGTTTAAAAATTGGTATTTGAACGAACGCTATTATGATGACAAAGCAAAAGAGTTTCACGAACTCAGATTGGGACAACTCACTATAGATGAGTTTGTCACCAAGTTCACAAATCCGTTAATATATGTTCCTTATATTCGTGAAGAGAAAGCAAAGGTGTAAAGGTTTTTGAACTATTTGTCTACTGTATATAAGGAGAAGATAGAGTTCGATAATCCAAAAAGCATGGACGAAGTGGTGAGGAAAGCCAGATTATCCTACCATCAGTTTAAAGGAAACATTGAACAAGGGAAGAGCTGGACAAACAAGGGTGAATTCAAAGGAATTAAACAGAAACCAGCTTATTTGAAGTATTTTGGTAGGAATCATCACCGAAAGAAATTTAACAAACCAAAGGATAGTCAAACTGCTCAGTCCCAAATTGGTTCAAAACAAATAGATGGGGAGAATAAGAAAGAGGTAAATGTTAAAATGTGGGAGCCTTTGAATTGCTGGGGTTGCGGAGAACCTCATCTATTGAGGCACTATCCACACCGAAATATTCAGATGGTTCTAAGAGATAGAGAAGCTACCACAGTGAATGATATAGCAAGGAATATCTCCACTATTAGTGTAGCCTTGGAGAACCAACAAGCAGAACATCAGTCTACTATGGTTGAGATGGAAGGTAAAATTTATGATCAATCTGTTACTATCTTAATTGATCCAGGTGCTTCTTTGAGTTATATTAGTCCACAAGTTGTAGAAAAATGTAAACTCAGAACAGAAAATTTTCAACAACCTTGGTTGGTAAAGTTAGCTACCAAAACTAAATGCAAATTAACTCATAAGCTACCTAAAATAGCTATTAAATTGAATGAATATCATACAGAGGTAGATTTAAACATTCTGCCATTAGGTTCCTATGATTTACTGATAGGAATGGATTGGTTAGAAAAGAAAAATACCATGCTGAATTGTTGGGATAAAACTCTGCACTGTATAGATGATGAAGGAAAACCATTCATACTAAAAGGGAAACCGAAACCTATTTCTGTAAGGAAAATCTCAGCCCTTCAGCTAAAAAGAACAGCTAGGAAAGGATATCAAGTATATGCTGTACATGTTGAAGAATTAGGATAGCAACCTGAAGAAAACTTGTTAGATACCTTACCAGTGATAAGAGATTTTAAGGAAGTTTTTCCGGATGAGATTCCTCATCTTCCCCCCATGAGAGAGATAGATTTTTCAATCGATTTGGTGCCAGGAGCAACACCGGTTTCTAGAGCCCCCTACTGGATGAGCCCCCCTGAACTCATGGAGTTGAAAATGCAATTACAAGAATTGCTGGATAAAGGTTACATCAGACTGAGTGTATCTCCTTGGGGAGCACCAATACTGTTTGTGAAAAAGAGGGATGAAACCTTCAGAATGTGCATTGACTATCGTCAACTGAATAAGTTGACAATTAAAAATAGGCAGATGACCTCTTTGATCAAGTGAGAGGAGCTTCAGTATTCTCTAAGATTGACTTAAGGACTGGTTATCACCAACTCAAAATTAAGGAGGAAGATATTAGTAAAACGGCCTTTTGAACCAGGTATGGTCACTATGAATTTGTAGTCCTACCTTTTGGTTTGACCAATGCCCCTGCCACTTTTATGTGCTTAATGAATAGCGTCCTGAATAAATACCTAGATAAATTTGTCTTAGTATTTATATACGACATTCTCATATATTCTAAAATTGAGGCAGAACATAAAGAACACCTGAGAATTGTGCTGCAGAATCTTAAGGAGAATCAATTGTATGCCAAGTTTAGCAAATGTGAATTTTATAAGGATAAAATTCAATATTTGGGGCATATCATTTATGAACAAGGATTGGTTATTAACACTGAGAAAATAAAGGCTATTAGAGAGTGGCTGGTGTCGACTGATGTTTCACCAGTGAGATCATTTATGGGGATTGCAGGATATTATCGACGATTTGTAGAAAGATTTTCAGCAATAGCATATCCCATAACTTCACTACAGAGGAAAGGCACCAAATTCAAGTGGACTGAAAAATGCCAAAATAGCTTTGAACAACTGAAATTAAAACTTACTACAGCACCTATACTAAAGATTGCAAATCCTGAGAAAGAGTTTGTAGTGTGTACGGATGCGTGTAGAGAGGGATGGGGAGGAGTTATGTTGCAAGAGAATTATGTGATTGCATATGAATCTAGAAAACTTAAGAAACACAAACATAATTACAGTGTATATGATCTTGAGTTAGCTGTTGTAATTCATGCTTTGAAGATGTGGCGACACTATCTTCTTGGAAAAAAATTTACATTGATGACAGATCATATCAGCCTCAAGTATTTCTTCTCTCAGACAGATTTGAATGCTTGACAAGCCAGATGCCTGTCTTTTCTGAGATAATTTGATATGGAAATAAAACATATCAAAGGGAAAGAAAACAAAATTGTTGATGCTCTAAGAAGAAACGCCTGCCAAAACATAAGTAACATTGAGAGTAGAGCCAGTTTTGACTTAGAAAGATTAGTAAAAAGGGTAGTAGATCAAGATCCCAACTATGAGAATCTACAAGTGCAAATGCTGAAAAGAGAGTTGGCTAGATATACCCAAATCAGTAAGGACTAATCTGTTATAGAAACAGATTGTATATCCCCAATGTAGACTCTTTGAAAAAAGAAATCTTAGATGAATATCATAAACAACCATATTCAGGACATCCTGAATATCAGAAAACGCTTACAGCCTTGAAAAAGAAATTATTTTGGCCAAGAATGAAAAAATACATGGCCAAATACTTAGCCAGATGCATGGAATGTCAATTAGTCAAAGTTTAACATCAGCACCCAGCTGGCCTTCTGAATCCATTACCAATTTCTGAATGGAAATGGAACATTGTTTCTATGGATTTTATAACCGGATTACCTTCAACAAAATACCAGCATGACTCAGTGATGGTAGTGGTAGATACCTTAACAAAGGCTGCACATTTCATGCTGGTAAAATCTACTTTTGGGATAGACCAAGTAGCAAATGTGTTCCTAAAAGAAATTGTAAGGCTACACAGGGTTCCAAAGATAATTATTTCAGATAGAGATGCTAAATTCACAGGAGCCTTCTAGAAGGGTCTGTTTGGGGGCATGGGCACTAAATTAAATTTTAGCATAGCTTTTCACCCTCAGACGGATGGTCAAACAGAGAGAACAAATCTAATTCTGGAGGATATACTGAGAATGTATGTGATGGATAGGCCATCGAAATGGGAAGACTACTTTCATTTAGTCGAATTTTCCTATAACAACAGCTACCAATCTTCCATCAAAATGAGTCCATTTGAGGCACTCTATGGAAGAAAGTGCCACACTCCTTTAAGCTGGTGCCAGCCTTAAGATAAGCTAGTGCTTGGGCCATATGCTCTACAAGAAATGGAAAGGATTGTCAAACAAATTCAGAGAAACATCAAAATAGCCCAAGATCGACAAAAAAGTTATGTCGACAAGAAGAGGGTGTACCAAGAGTACAAAGTGGGTGACCATGTGTATTTGCATATTAAACCTAAAAAGAGCACTCTTTATGCTGGGAGCTGTGCAAAATTGGCTCCTAGATACTGTGGGCCTTTTTAGGTCTTGGAAAGGGTGGGACCGGTGGCTTACAAACCGGACTTACCCATCCCCCATGTTAAAGTTCATGATGTGTTTCATGTTTCATTATTAAAAATATATGTACATGATGCTTCTCATATTTTTGATTGGAATGTGATACAGGTGGAACCAGAAGGGGAGTTCCTTCCAGAGCCGCTTCAAATATTGGAGTGGGAAGAAATTGAATTGAGAAATAGAACAGTAGCCAGAGTAAAAGTGCAATGGAAACACTTTACGGCTGAAGAGGCTACATGGGAAAGAGAAGCTGAGATGATGGAAAAATATCCATATTTATTTTCAAAATGAACTATAGTAGATAGTCTGTAACACCGAGGACGGTGTTTGTTTTCAGAGGGGGAAAATGTAACACCCCTAGTTTCTATGCTTTTTAAGTTAGACATTTGAACAAAAATCCAAAGGGGAGTGGACCCCAATGGATAATTATTTTGTGGATTTTATTTAAATAATTATTAATGAAAATAAATGGAATATTAATGTGTACACTATGACCAGATGAGATTGAAGATCATAAGCCTAATCCATGAGGATATGGATAAGGCTAAGACTTTCCCAAAACCTTTCAAAAAGCCTTGAAAAGAATTATTTCTAATTTAGATTTAAAAGGAAAAATCTAAAATCCCCAATGATGAGGAAAGTAGTTGGGAAAAGGTAAAAAGATGGAAAAGCATAAAGCAGCTTTAAAGTCCCTGATTAAGGGAAGCCTAGGCAAACAGGAATCAAAGCATCCTGAAATTATAGACGCAGAATTAGAAACAGGCTTTGGGGAAAGCATAGCTTAAGTAAGTTGATCCAGAACAGATTGGTGGGTTGGTATATTCTTGGAGAGGATCTCAGCTCGGCGGTGAATTCTAGAGATAGAGGAATTCTATGGTTGGGAGGACTGGTCATTACACGTTGGTATGCACTCATAATATTAACAAGTTAGTTTATGAAGTATGTATAATTAATTGCATGAAGTGGACAGGATGTGGATAATTAGATTAGTTAGTACTATGTTAAATCATGCCTTTGATTGACTGGATTTAATAGATTAAATCCAGTAAATACAGTGGCATGATAAAATAAGTTTAGAAATCCATCTTCCAGAATGTCGAAATCTGTATTCAGGTTTGGATCTGGAGATAAGAAAAATTGATATTCTGTTTATAATTGTTATCTAGTTATATATTCTGTGTAAAATCAGGAAAAAAAATAAATAAGAGAATAGACATACATGAATGAACTTTATAATGTCAGTAGAGAAATATGGTGAAAATTCAGTGAATATGTAATTACTTAATAATCCAAGTGATTCTACTTATAACCAACAGCTGATAACAATTGGTAACAGACAGAAAAGAAATTATATCAATGGAAATTCAGTTTACTACAAAATCGAAAGTTACAATTAAACATGAAGGTATCTCAAAAGTTATTGAAAGGAGAATGCTATTGTAATTTACGCATAAGAATATAGAAAGAGGCATGGAAGCTAAATTCTACTAAAGTATACCCAAGAGAAAGATACTTATTTTAGGAAAATAAATTATATATATACCAATTTCAAATGAAGGATTTTCAAAATCCTATTGCATAAAGATTGTAATACTGGAAACAAGTCAAATGAGAGTTGTTGTTAGAAGTATTAGAAAGCCAGAATATACCATAGTGCAGAATGTTGTTGACAAAATTATTTATGAAATAATTCAACCTCGCAATATTACTTCAAGAATGAGAATTATATTTCTTTTAACATAAGTTGTATCTATGTGTCAATAGAAGAAATTCTCTTGGAGAACATAGAGTTTTATTTTCAGGAATTAAATGTATATCCATAACCAGTGCATAATATTGAAAAACGAGTTGACAAAATCTCATGTAACAATTGCAGAAGCAAGACTTATGATTGAAATAAAATCAATTAAAAGTAGTAAAGACATGAATGGTTAACTGCTACTATACAGGAGAAAGGAATAAATTCCTTACTGTGAACTGAATGGAATTTTATTTCAATCAATTGGAAATCTATTCATCAATATAAGAACAAAAATATGTGTTGAGCCTCAAATTTGTGCTTTCCTTCACCTCATTTTTACCTCATTTTCCCTTGTCCATTTCCATTTTAAACCCAATTGATCAATAAAAATAGTTAAAATTACTTCTAGAATGGTTTACATGACTGACTTGTTGAATTTTGTGATTGTTGCCATTGTTAAGCATTTTGACCGGAACTAGCTACAGAATGCAGGCATTCCGTAGCTAACCGGCGATTCTGCAGCTACCTTTATGTTTGAATATGTTCCAGGTGGCCTCAGGAGGAAAAACGCATATGGGCATGATCCACGTCGTGCCTACATGGTGTGTTGCTCGTCATGGAAGAGGAAATGAATTCTGGGTACGGTTATGCACGTGTGAACACATTTGTGAAGGAAGACTCCTACTAGGACTGTCACAGTCCAGGTGTCTTTTCTCCTTCACGCAGCCACCTCAAAGACTCCTAAGATGATTTGGATAAGGAAAGACATCATTCCTAAATTATTGTAATTATTGTTACTTGCATTTACTTTATAAACTCTTGAGTAGGCCGAGAGCTTGGTTAGAAATTTTGTGTTAGATTTGCTGTTAGATTTTGTGAAAACTCTGTGTTACGTCTTTGAAGACACAGAGCATTATGTTCAAACTATTGCATCGTTAATGGATCAGACAAAATTATCTTGAAGGCGTGATTTAATTTGGAGTTGAATGCCGTCAAGTGGTAGAGGGCCCCTGCCCCTTGAACGGATTTCTTTTGCGTAAACTAGATAAGTTTTTCCTAGTTGTCTTTACGTTCTGCATATTGAATTAGTAGTTGTTTTGTTTTATATACTGTAGTCGTACTCATTCTAGTTCTTCCATAAGAAGACACTCTTCCAACAGACTAAAATGATGAATGTTTAAATGACTATGGTATTGTAGGATAGGAGTTAAATTTGTATTTGTTTTTAACTAGCTACCGTAGTCATATTCGTTCCAGTTCTTCCACAAGAAGACACTTTGCCAATAAATTAAAACGATGAATGTTTAATGACTATGATACTGTAGGATAGGAGTTGTATTTGTTTTTAACTAGATACTGTAGTTATATTCATTCCAGTTCTTTCACAAGAAGACATTCTTCCAACATATCATAACAATGAATGATGAATAGCTATAGTATCATAGGAATTAGTTGTAGTTTTTAGTCTTCACTATCACAGTTGCACTTGTCCTAATCACTCTTCCACAAGAAGAAATTCTTCCAAGACATCCTTAAGAAGTTCAAGATATGACCGTGATGTGATAATTTAGTTTTTTTAATTGCTTTCAGTTCATTTTCTTTCAACTGCATACAAGTTCACAGTCAGAATTGTTCTACCTCTTCCACAAGAAGGAACTTTTCCAAAATATCACTAATGATGAACAAACAGATTGTGTAACCTCATAGAATAATGCATGTTAATTAGAACGCTCCGGAGTTTCATTTTGCATTTAATTCATGTCCAACTACTTCGTTTCAAAGTTTGATGATGGCTTATGGTTTAACATTGTTCTAGTTTAGAAGCATCTTAAGCTCATGTTTAAATCAATTCATTGCACTTACATCTCATAGTCACATTGTCACCCTTTGCACAGTAAATCACTTTAGTTGATAGGACTCATAAGACAACCCTCATTATTTACAAATATCTTTTTGTTCTGAAAACCACCAGTGATCCATAACCTTAGGAACAGAAGATAACATCATTACAAGGTCTGAAATATCTCTGCAAATTCCTCACCATAAATAGAGCTCTTCCTCAACAGAACTACCTTGAAAAGAAACCAATAACTCTTTGAGTATAGGCTCTGTGACATTCAATTGAAATTGCAGAATAGAACTAGGAATTAGTCATGGAATAGATGAGCTTAGAATAGAATGTTGCATCATGATTAGTGTCTAACTGTCTAGTTAGAAAAATTGCATATTTAGTGATCATTTCTCAAGTCTAGTTTGTGTCATTTGTCTAAGAAGTCATCATCAAGCTCTTGTTTCTATTCAGTCATAGTTCAGATGTTGCTTCAGTGTTTTTAATTACATTTGCCATTCCATACATTAGGCTCAACTGTGTTTTTGACCACCAATTTCTTTCCATTAGTTTTCTAGGCATTTTCATTGTAAACATAAAACTCCAAAAGACCAAAAACATCATAAATCAACATAAAAGACCAAAAACATCACAAAACACTACACACAACGCATTAGGAAACAAGCACCTAGGTACATATGGTACACTTCACTTCAGCAGTTTACAAATCCTGGTTGACAATTAAATGAACTCAGTTTAGGAGACTAGATTGAGACACAACAATATCTATACATAAGTTAATACAGTAGAAGCCAAGCACTGGTAGGGTAAAATATATAAGTAACTAGACATAGATACAGCTTTATCTACTTATATAGTAATACCAAATAAAAACGAATATTCCTGGTGTTAAAATCCAATAATTAAATCCTTCAAAACAATACAAAGCAAATTTAGTGAGACTAATACAAATATCTGGTTACTACAATAAGAGAGTCCTGTAAGCTCTCGTAAATACGAGTACAAATTATCATTATAGAAATTTTTGCTATTTTCGAAAACATAGAAATGGCACACAAGAAATAAGAGGGCTAAATGCCGAAATCCTTTCGAAAATTCGAAGAGAATCTGAGTGACATGGTACCCTAATTCAACAAAGAACTCTTTTGTCAGATGGCCTACCTTGTAAACCTGACATTAGCTTATGATAGCTTCGAAATAAAATTTTGAGATCTGATGATACCTATAAAAACCCAGAAGGAGAGAATGTTAACTCTGGAAGGAAGAAATTAGAAATGAAAAAAAAAACATATACTACCTAAAACATATGTTTCTAAAAAAATCGTGAATTGCATGTATCTGAGAGTACCTGGGTAGAACTGGTAAAAACGACGAATAAGTTATGTTTCTACAATAACAACAAGAAAAAGAATTGGTATAAAAACCCTGGTAAATACCATTACAAACCCACAATCTTATTATTCGAATAAGGGCAGATAGAGGTTTACCTCTGCGAATAGCTGGGAAACGAAGTCGTCCATGCTATATAGTAAAGAACTATAGCTTATCAGTTCTGGCCAGAAAGTTGATTTCCAAAATAATCTAACTGATTCCGTCAATAGAGCCAAGAAGAAAAAAGATTAAAACACAAGTAAATGGCTTGGGTTTAACTCAGAACTACTAATACAACTCAGAGATTAAAATTATTCAAATTGAAACGATAGTATTTGGGTATCAATACGAACTCAGAACTGAACCATATAATATGGATTCTGCATTAGGATAAAACAAACGAGATCGTGAGGGAAAGTTAATACTAAGAAATTAGAACCCAGATAAAACCAATTATTCCCATTTGTATACCATTAAATTCGAGCCAAACTGAAACATAAAACAACTTATACATAGAATGATGAGGCTGATTGTTCATGTCAAAAGGGTATACTTCGACATTCAAAGGGAAATCAATATACAATTAAAAAGGAAGAATCATAGCAGCGTAGCTTAAGGTGCATGAGATTTAATATACATAAACAACACAGTTGAACTCCAACCGGAACGTACGATAAAAGTATGGGAATTCATCCACAAAGATACAACACAGGCTAAGCCAAAATGTCACTCATGTGATTATAATTATAATAAGAATGAAATTCATTGAAACTAGAAAACAATACTAAGAATACACAGTCATCAAGGATTTCGATAGACAGGGTTCAAATAAAATGAAACGTACCAATGTGTATGAGGGCGAAGGCGTGAGATAGAAGTCGTAGCATGCCATAGAATACATAGTCTACGCTTTAGTCATATAAGATGAGAGAACCAAAGCACTTATGTTGAAGAAAAAAACTAACCAGAGAAATGGAATAGTGTTAACCTCTGAAATTAATAGAGACCGAATTCAAAAACCTAATAAATTTCCACCCTACAAGTGTCATAAATCCATCGATTCTGACATAGATCGATGATCAGTCCTTTGATATCACAAAACCCTAGTCGTATTAAACGTTAAGTGTACAAATGCAGAGGGGAGCATTAATATGTTTGCAGAACCGCCATATAGAAACAATAAAATATGTTAAAATTCGTGGCTCGAGGACCGTATGGGTGAAAGACTTTAAGGCCAAGAGTACTGGCATATAAATGCGATAGCAGTATACAAAATAAGTGTCAGTGATATAAATCACCCTGAATTAGATAAAACGACACAAAGATCTTGTCATAAACGCTCTGGTACGACGAAAATCGCATGGCAGTTCGATAAAAGTAACATTTGTATTATGTCGAAATTATTACACTACTAATTAATGTTAATAGATCTTTATTAACATAAGTATGTTTGGAGAATGTCACAATCGATAAGTATACAAGGTAAGTATGGTTATAAAAAAGGGGGAATTAAGTAAGTGTGGTATTTAAAAATTTGATTGAGTATAGTTTATATAAAAGAGAGGATTATTGCAACAAAATCATCATAGGAATGTGGAGTATTTTTATTATTATCTTAATTGCATATTAAGACCAAAAGAATTATATAAAAGTTAGGAGTTGCAATAACCATAGAGGTTGAAGCTCTATTACAATTATAAAAAATACTTATAATAATTACATAGTTAGTATAAGTATAAATCCCTTATGAGTTCTTAAGTGGTTCCTTACATTATATCAAACCATGAATAATTATCCCTTGAGGGAATTGAAATACTTAAGAATAGTGATTTAAAGTTAGAAAGAAAAAAAAAATTGTTTGAAAAAGAGGTACATTACATCACTATTCCTGCTTATCTGGGTTTTACTCTTGATATTGCAGATGTCAACGTCTCTTCAAACGTACATTGGTTTTGCTGATGGTGCTTGTCATAGTACATGGAACATTTCTTCCGCAGCTTGGGTTATCTATTCACCCTCTGATGAGTTAGTATCTATGCATGGGGTAAGCCTCGGTCAAACAACGAATAACATTGCAGAGTATAGTGCAGTGATTGAGTTATTATCTGAATCCATATCGTTTGGAATTCGGAGTTTGATTGTTAGGTTGGATTCTGAACTCGTTGTATTATAGCTTAACAGGGTTTATGCCATTATAAATCCAGCATTATTATGATTATTTTTAACAGTTTGTCTCTTGGAGCGTGAATTTGATTACATTGAATATCAGCATATTCCAAGAGATTTAAATACATTAGCAGATGCAGTTGCTTCTAGTATGATAAATAGACATTTTCAATAATCAAAATAGTAAATTACACAACATTCGATAACATGTTACACAAGATAGCCGGTAATAATGATATATCATAGCATAAAAGTGTGTTTCAAAATTATACATCGTGTTCGATCATAGGTTGAAAAATACCTTATGATCGGCAAAAATGATAATACAAAAAGTCAAAAATTTCATGAGTCTACAAAATCAATCATCCTATCCCTAGTGATGATCACAATAAGAAACTACTGCTCGGGCCACCCTACACAGGAACCTCCTAAAAGTCCTGGAACCCCAATCACATATCTCTATAACCTAAGTGGAATATCATCTATATCATTTTCTGGAATATCTAGTGTCAAATGCTCAAGATGATGCTCCAGGTCGGTCAGGATTTCTATTGATTGGCCTTGTGGGGCTAGTGCTGCTATAGCTGGGTGTCTCCTCTTATAAGGCTGGAGAGCGGTTGGTCGTTGTGGGCCCACATCTGCATTTAAACTTTTGATTATTAGTTTTGGACATTTAAAATACAAAAAAATTAGAACTTAGAGAACATTGAAAATGATTTTTAGCTTAATCATCCCACTGTTCTCTTGCTAGAAGAGCCATGTCTCGGTCGCTACGGAAGTCCATCCCGGCGTATGGAAAGTCCTCAATCATAAAAATTTGGTTTTTCAACCAACAAAAATATGCAAATGTAAATCGAACAACCTCTCCTCCCTCAGAGTGATGGGCCATCAAAGCTATCCACCGAACCATCCGAGGTTCCCGGGCACTACCTAGATCAACTGGAATGAGTTGTGGAGCTAGTAAGGGAATCCTCTCCAAAGAAAATGTAACCACAATGGATCCATAACCAAAGTATTTTAACTTTCCATTTTTTTCTCTAGTCAGTTGGCCTTTCACATTGGCCAATACTACTTCGCACCAATTGAATATGGTGCCTTAGAAGCAATCTATTGCAATCCGCATCTGGGACCCAGTAGCCACGTGCAATGCTGCACTCTCGCACAGTCTAGTAACAATGAATGCAATAACTTTAAGCTCAGGTCAGATGATATTTTTTATATCAATCCATTTATCCTTGGGGTCTTCTCAATCATTGCAAAACTCTAGTCGAAGACTTGCGACAGACTGGCCACCTGGCCTAGTCCCAAACAGAGATATTTGTTCAGTCCTCTTGGGCAAACTAGTCAAAAAGTATATATCCTCTGGCTCAATTTTGAGCTGGTGGCCGCCAATAATAAAACACTGGTCTTGAGTGTTCCATTTGTTTACTAGCCATGTCAGGAGGTCTACTTGGGCCCTCATGCTCTGTATGGCTCAGAATTTGTACAATCTGCGCGCTCTTAATGCCTGAATTGTGAGCAGATGAATCATTGCAGTGTCATATACATCCTCGTGCTCACGTTCTCGCCAAGTAATCATTTTGAATGTCCTACAATACACAAAGAGACATATTAGAACAAACTTGTTTGAAAAATTTTGGGCGGAAATTGAGAAATTTAAGTTTTAAATTTCATTGCGCGGGGTCCGCACCCTGTTCTCATACACAGTGTGTAGGTACGCACAGGTGCTGTGCAAAAGGTGCGGACCCATGAATTTTTTCTTTGTAGAAAAAAGTCGGGGTTCACAGGTCCTGCATGTTGCACCTGTGGACCCCCGGAAGCGATTTTTTCAACCTATTTTTCCTTAAAAAATGAAATTTAAAGCCTAAAAACAAAATGTAAACAGATGAAATGAAAGTTAATGAGGACGTGGATTACCTGGAGCTGACAGTTCTCGATTCCAACAGACAGATTTTCCAGAATCTTCACAAGAACTTTTTTACCCAAGAGCTCTCACTTTTCACTCTGAACTCAAATGGTAAAAATGAAGTTAGAAAATCCCTTTTTATAAGTTTTTTTGAATAAATGAATTTTTAATTTGTTTATTTTTCACTTTAAAAAGGTAATTTTTGAAAAAAAATGTATTTATCTTAAACATATATGTGTAATATTTTGATTTTTTGTGCAGAAAATTGGATTTTTCGGGAAAATTGATCGTTTTTCGACAAAGAGCATACTTTCATCGCTTTTTCAGACTCTTTCAAAATTTACGAAAAAGCGAAACCTTGGAGACCTCTTTTAAGCCGTTTTCAGACTCTCGAAAATTGAAAAGATTGCTGAGCACTTGATTATTCAAACTTGTTAAAATAAATATATGATCGTCCCTTCAGTATAAGTTTACCCCTTTTACAGACTGAAATGGACTATTTACGAAAAACGTATGCGTTGAATAATTACGGTAAATAGAGTTCTCTCCTGCATTATTTTATCCTTTTTCGGGCTCGAGAGACTAAATTTACGAAAAAGTACACCCACGGAGTTTTCTTAAGTTTTTTCTTCTGACTCCCTAAAATTGAAAAACACCGAGTTTCTCCTATACTAGACTCCTTAAAATTTAACAGTAAAGGGCCTGCTCGATTTAAAGCAGGAATGAACCACTCCTTCATAGGGTTCGAATCTTAAACTAAGTTGGACTCATCCGAAGGATGATATTATAAACAAGAAAATGTTATCCTCCTCAAGCTTGTCAAAAATAAAGAGGTACTTGCCAGAAATGGTGGGGGAAAAGAGAGAGAAATGAACCTGTTTGTTACATTTTGATTATTTGGAAAACCCTTAACCACTCTTGAACACGACACTATTGTTCATCTGGTTTGGGAAAATCCTTTGCCTAAGAGTTAATCAAACCATATTGAAAGTCTTCAGCCAGTTTTTGGGTATTAGCTTTGGGTCAATTGTCACCAAACCATCTGCAATGTCGTTATGTGTTCAAGAGGACAATTTAAACAAACCATTCATCTACAAAATATTTGTCTTCCATTTTGACCATCCCTGAGTCAGTCCTTGCCAATATATTTCTTCAAAACTTGATCTATGATTTTGTGTTGTGGGCTTGCCTACGACGGATCACTTTCTATCGACAACAGCTCATTATCTAGGAAGTCGATGTAGAAATCGTCAGTACCTTGAAATCTGCATGCCTTAATGGCAGGTTTCTCGCCTTTGATGACAGGTTGCATCATTGACCTTCGATCGAATGATTCCATAACATGTTCGACTTCAGCTCATTCATTCACATTTCATAGATTGTACTGAGTACTTTGAGGGCCATTGACATTGCTGGTGGTCACTCTCACACTTGTTAACAGTTCACATTATTGACTGGTAATCAAGTGGTTTCTACCATGTTCGACTTCAACACATTCATTCACATGGATAGAATCGTACTAGTTCGGGAAGCGAAAGTCAAGACCCTGGATCTAGTTTCTACCATCTAGGCAACGAGGAATTTTTTTATTCATTTATACAGTGGACTATTCATAAACAGATGGTTGCGTCCATACTGTGTCTACACATGTCTATACTGTTGATGTATTGAAAAATCATTCCTATATCAGAACAGTTTAAGTCAGTTTTCTAGTTAGCTTTGATCTGAGTATGGGAATGCCTACCTCAATGATGATATGTCTACATATATATATTTTTCATTGAATGTTTTTATAGGTTCTGACTGGGGTGTCCATAGGATGATCCTTGAAATGATTAAGTACTTCACTCTTCATACATGACAGACTCTATCTTCATCTATTACAGACTTCGCACTTTAGGGGGAAATCTGTTGCACTGAAAATTGTCACCTTGACATTCTACTATCTGTATGAGCCCATTATCACTCATACTTTCCTCCTTCGCAAGTCTAAAACATCACTTCCTCATGTCAAGCCTTAAAAATAAGAGAAAATCTCTAAAACTCTAGTATCGCACTTTCTCTTTGTTTTACCTGCGGTCCCGCACCTAATGGTCATGTCTTCTGTGCACCTAACTGCACTTTCTATGTGTTAAGAGTGCGGACCCCTGTAAAAGATTAAAAGGGCGTAAGTAAACTCAAAAAGCTCACTTTTAGTCATTTCTAGAAGCTTCTGGAAGGAATCTTGTAGGGGCAAATCCGTTCTTTTCAGGTTCAAGTATCCCATGCCTTAAGGAGCTAACCCCTTGATGTGAGGAGCTTATCCCTTAGAAGGAGGATTCTATCCGTTCATAATTGGAACTATAACCTCTTCTTTTTCACTATAAAAAGAAGCATTGGGCAGCTCAAAGGGAGTTCAAGCTTTAGTGTTGTTTGAGGTAAAGAGTTGTTGGAATTTAGGCTCCTTTAACTGAGATTTTATGAGGAGAGATTACATACCTGTATGTATCTCGGTTAGAAGAGTACGAGACCTGTCAAAGTAGAGGAAATTCCTGCTTCGGACCTTGGGAGGACCTATTCAACATCAAGGCTGAAAAGGTTGTAAGGTTCTTCTACTATTTCAAAGTTAATACAAATAAGTTTGTTTTTCTCAATAAACTGTCATTTGATTGTTTATTTTATGGATTCCTTGATCACCATAATAGATATGATTTAGAATATATGTTATGCAGGTGCTATTTAATGTTTGAATGTTTGTGATTGCAGGTCTTCAAAGATAAATCTTTCAGACGACTGAAGGACAACAACTACAAGCAAGCAATAGATCGAGGTAGGATCGTAACACCTTTTATAGCATTTACTTATAAATCGTGATATATCTAGAGAAAGATAGATTTAATTGTCTGTTTGTTGCTAGACTATCTTATGATACTAGGGAGATCGGTCTTGTCTGCAAGATTGATTTATCCGGCCAACATGGGTCTGTTTTCACAGAGGTCCATATTCCCATTTCTGTCTCAAGCAGTGCGGAGCCCTTGTCAACATTAGTTGAAATGCTTTCTGATGCTTCTTTTACCAAGGCTTCCTGCTGCACGTGCACCTCCGGGGGAGTCTTGGGTTGCAACTTAGGCTGCAATGCTGCAATCTATTGTCCAAACTCTTCTTTCAATGTCTGCACTTCTATCCTGGAAGTCTTTAGCGTGACAACCAAGCTTTAAATTTTGATCTGTGGCATGGCGGATGCAGAAATAGCTACTTTGGGAAGATCACTGCACAGCCTATCAATTAAGTGTTCCAGCTCTCCACGCTGAGCCATATCCGCCTGCTGCGTTGTCTATGCGTGGAGCGATTCTTCAGTTTTTGCTCTAAGCGTTTGTTCTGCTTCATTCAACTATTGTTGCATGCGCGCCTCCTTGCACTACAACTCATTAGATATTATAGTCTAGATAGCGTGTACCTTTCCACTTGGTAATGTAGATAGATTGATTCTAACCTCTGGGTAGGTCTGCACCTACGCACACAGCTCCTGTTGCTCTACTGTAACTGTTGCGCCCAGGAATGGGAAGATTCTTCTATCTGATGTTGTGATGATCATTGTTGTAAGCAGGCTCGCTTGAATCAGCCTTGCTTGATCCACGCCCTCTTGTAATTTGTCGTCCTTCAGCTACAAGACCTACAATCCAAATTGTAAGGCCTCCACTGCAGCCTTGTACTGCTCTTCCATGGCAATCCACCTGTCTTCAGAAGCATACGCGATGGAATTTGTGATTTTTTCTAGGTCATCTTCAATTAAAGTGACCTCTTATGTGCCTCCAGCTCTAGATCCCTTCCACTTCTTTCATGGACCCATGGGAGTTTCTGCTCAACGCTTAGTGCCATGTGGAGATTATCTACCAGTATCGTCTAACCCATCAAGGCCTCTAGGGTCCACATCAGATTAGCCTCCAAGTTCTTGCTCTGTATCCTTCTTTGCTTCCTTCTCAATCTCCTTCTCACCGTCCTTTTGTGTGCCTGTTTCTGCAACTTTGTTAGTGTGCAGCTTGACCTCTTTCTCTTTATCACCTCGAGTTATTTCTTTCTCTGAATTAGAGGTTGTAACGGGTTGGGTGGAGCTGAGCCCCACTTTCCATGCTTCTGGCTAGGTTACAATGACCTGGCCAACCTCCACCTCATTCACCACGAAAGGAAAGTTATACCACGCGGAGTCATTATGCGCCCTGATCCGTACGTGGTGCATTTTTATTTGAAATGCGATGATGCTTTTGTAATTCTCATATACTACTAGTGATAGTCTTGGTCATGATTGGATTATAGTGGCTAGCACGCCCTCAAATAGTACCCAAAAAACCTTATTTTCCTTCACTCACCTAGGGTCGGAGGAATCCCACATATTGGCATAGCGCACCTCCTTACATACCCCAAGCTCTAATTCAGGGGGGACTGTAATGAGTAATAAAATACAGGAGTAGAAAAATAGTTTCCCCTACTCCTGCGCTTCACACACATTCTCCAAGGATTCCTCACAGAGGTACTAGGACCAGTTGTAGTTGACCCCCTTCTTGCATTGGCCTGCCAATGCAATTATGTGCAAAGGGACTACCTTTGGTCGACATTTGTGCATCAACTTGCAGCCTAGGACTAAGGTTCCTAAGCATGCACCCGAGTCTGCAATTGTTTGTACCAGGAATCCCCTTTTGTACCGCTCGACCTTGTAATCTTTCTTGACTTTTGTCGTGACTTTGAGCTCGTTTCTTTTTCCAAAACCTGCCATTAGATGAGGCCCCTTCTTGGGCAGGCAAGTGATCCGGTGGATCAACGCGGCGTTGATCGAAATGTGTCCCTGGATCCACAAGCATCCGTCATGTACTAATGCCAGCAGGTAGCACACGCAGATAGTAGTGATAGGATATCTCCCAAAATATGGAATCCTTAGAAAATTTAGGATCCCAACATTACTTAGCCCACGCGCCTAAGGCATCTGCTCAATCTTCACCACATCATCATAGAGCACCCTGTCCAAGTAGTACTTTGGTGCCAGCTCAGGGAACATTTCCTTGTTTTCCAAATCATGATCATCGAACTTGACGCTTGGTATCATGCCAAAAACATATTCACCAACGGGAACAACTTGGAAGACTAGAGGCGTCTAAAGGTAGTCCCACACTGGGTCTACATTATTTGACATGCGCACAGAGGGTCTGCGTGGCTTGACATATGGAGGCCGCCATGAGGTAGGCTCGATGAGCACAACCTCCTCAGTGGCACTCATGGGTCTCTTCGAAGGGTCACCGATAGGCAACCTATCCTTAGTAGCCTGATGCAGGGATGTCACTTTCCTCAGGGACGTACTTGGCTTCGAGAATGACCACTTCGATATTTTTCCCTTTCCTTTAGTCAGCGTAGACACGACTTCTTCAACCTCGGGGATCACTTCATGGGCATTGTCCGACCCCAGCTATGTCGATGTTGTGAGGGGCACAAAGTTCTCCTCAACATGCGTGCTCTCCAAGTTGGTGGTCGTCATTCTCGGGTGAAAGATAAATTTAGGATTTCTCATGTCAGATGGGGTCTCTTGGCTAGACATATATTTCTCACAAACAAATTTACAACACAAATCATGGATAAGCTCAGGGTGCAATGTACTCAGAAAGAAAAGGAACTAATTGTGACACACACCATTCCTTTTATAGGAAATCCAAGGTGAAAATGGTTGGATCTTCATTAAATGAAACTTACCTCCATAAAAACAGTAAAAAATCTCGTAATATCACCTCATTAAATGCGTATAACCCACTACATCCAATGGTAAAATCACTTTTGGACCCAGTTTCACTGTTCCAACTGCTAGTTTCTTCTCCTGCGCATCACCCTTGCACTCTCGTCGCACCTGTCTATGCCTTTCTTTTTTGCTGCACGCAAACCACTAGATTCTTATGCTTTGGTCATATATTCATTTAGTCAGCACCGTATTGTCCCTATATGGCTTCAAACAGCTTCCATTGAAATACCCTAGAAGATTCTCTCAACGCATCGTGGCCAAGCACACCACACCTACATCAGTGATTTCCTTCACAACGTATGGCCCCAACCAATGTTTCTTGAACTTTCGTAGGTGGCGTGCAAACTAACTGTCATATAACAAGACCATGTCTTCCTCCTTGAACACCTTTTGTCTGATGTGGCTATCATGCCAGGCCTTTCATGCGTCTTTTGCAATTGCTGATGGAAGTTAGCAATGAACTGATCCTATTCTAGGGCAACCAATTGTGCAACATTCCTCCATAATGTTAGGCTCATCCATATTAGTGAAATTTTTGATGCGTAGGCTTGGGAAAATATACTCCATTCATGATTGCTTCTTGCCCATAGACCATCCTCAAAAGGTGTTTTCCTAGTCAAATTCTTGCATGTGGTCCTATAAGCCCATAACACAGAAGGGATGCACATGTCCCAATCATTCCAATTAGAATTACAGATCTTTGCGAGCTCATTCTCCAAAATTTTGTTGAAAGCCTCTACTACACCATTTTCTTGTGGGTGATAAGGGGTACTTTTGTGGTGATGGATCTAAAATTCCTCTGCCAAAGCTTCAATGGTTTCATTAACAAAGTGTATACCTCTATCACTCATCAATATCTTCGGACACCCAAATCTAGTCAAAATATGTTCAAAAATGAAATGCGCAGTAGTATCTATAGTACAGTCCATAACCTCCTTAACTTCTGCCCATCTGGTTACATAATCTGTGGCAGTGATGATATAGCGCGCTCCAATATTCTTCCCTGGAGGATTGATTGGTCCAACAAAATCTATAACCCATTTATCAAAAGCCTGTAGTGCCATCTGTGGTTACATGGGAATTTCATCTCTACGCGAGGGCTTAACTATTCTTTGACATGCATCACAGGCTCGGCAGTACGCATGTGCATCACTTTGCAATGTGGGCCACCATAACCCAATAGGCAACACCTTCTGTGCAGTAGATTTCCCAGCATAGTGGCCTCCTACCACCCCTCGATGAGCCTCAACCAATATATCTTGTCTCTCATGTTGCAACACATATCTTCTCAATACTTCATCTACTCCCAACTTATACAACTGACCTGCAATTAGGGTAAAATCAGTTGTGCGTGCAACCATCTCCTTCTTCTCTTGTACTGAATATTCAGTAGGTGCGCTTCGAGTGGTCATAAAGTGAATAATATCAACAAAGTGCTCATCAGACGCCTTAATAGAAAAGAGTGTGCACCAGGTAACCCCTCCTCCGGACTAGTTGGTTCTTCCCCATTTTCAAGGTGTGAAAAATGATCAAGTCCAACATTTAGTCTTCCAGGCTTCACAATGATTTCAAAGTCATACTCATGGAATAAAAGAAACCATCTGCAAATATTCTCCCCCAACATAGGCTTATTGACCAGGTATTTCAAATCAGAATGGTCAGTGAACATTTTGAAGTGTCCTCCTAGCAGAGAGTGCATGTATTTTTGCAGAGCATTGACCATGGCCAATCCTTCCCTTTATGTGGTTGAGTAATTGCACTCTGCACTGGATAGCATCCTATTGGAAAAAGAAACTGAGTGATTAATGTCTCCTTCTCTTAGCTTCAGTAGAACAACCCCAAGTGCTATACCAGATGCATCCACATGTACATGAAAAACCTTAGACCAATCTAGGAATATCAGAATAGGTGCAATGACCATTTTCTCCTTCAACAGCTCAAACTATTTTGACATTCCCCATCCTAGAGGAATGACACATCCTTCTTCAGTAACTTCTCCCTTGGCACAGTGATCATATCATAGCCCTGAATGAACTTCCTATAATATTTGTTGTGTCCTAGGATGGAGCGCATCTATTTCTCATTAGTGGGAACTTCTAAGATGATTATAACTGCTATCTTGGCTGGGTCTACCATCAATCCTTGTTGACACACTATATGCCCCAAAAAAATTCCAAAAGGCACGTGGAATATGCACTTCTTCAAGTTAAGAGAAATCAGGTGCTTCCTACAAGTGTCAAGCATCATGTGCAGGTTTGACACGTGGCTCTTTACCAAACCAAACATTGTCCATTCATCAAAATACACCTCCAAAAATTTATACATGAATTCTTTGAACACAACCACTACCACGCACGAGAAGATCGCAGGTGAATTCTTCAATCTGAAAGGTGTGACAGTGTCCTGGAAAGACCCCCACTCTGTTGCAAAGGTGGTCTTACTGCAGTCTTCAGGCACAATTATGATCTAATGATACCCTGAAAATCCATCAGTAAACGAATAAGCCTCTTTTCCTCCCACATTATCCAGGATATCATCTAAAAATGGAATAGGGAAGGGGTCATGCACACAGGAATCATTCAGCTTGCGCAAATCTACATAAATCATTATCTCTCCTTTGGTCTTCTTCTCTTGAAACACCATTGGGCTTACCTAATCAGACTGTTCTACAGGCTTGATGATGCCTGCAACCACCATATTTTCTAATTCCTCCTTTACTTTATGCTTATACTTGGGATTCAATCGATATTGTCGCTGCTTGACAGGTCGCACATATGGTTTCAATGTGATCTTCATAACACCTAAGTCTCCTACAGTTCCCTTGAGCTCAAAGAACTTTGTAGGAAACAAGTCTTGATACTCTATCAGCATCTCCACAATATTTCTTACCGTATTATCATCCCAGTAATCCCCAATTTTGGCCAACTTGGGCTGCTCTTCTGTCCCAATGTTGACTACCTTTAATTTCAGAGGTTTATTTACATCTACCATTCCCAATGAGGGCCCTAAAACTGCGCGATCCACTTCAGACTTAGGGATGTTGACATTTCTTGGATCATCTTCATTATCCTCGATTAACAATTTTCTACAATTGGCAATGTCTTGCATCTGCGCATCCCATGCTAGCGCAACATATTCCCTTCGGGGTCAGGAGTCATCAAAGACAAGAGCGTCTATGTCCTGCAGGGCTTCATCCAATTTTTCTGATCCCCTAACCAAACTGAAGGTTGATAGGAAATCATCAGTCATTGTAATCCAATGGCAAGTTCCTTAGTGCAGCTCCATTTCCAGATGCCAAGTGGTAGGTACCGTCCCCAACGAATGAATAAACATATGAACCCACTCATTCTAAGTCTTTTCCTAACAAAATTCCACTTACATGGCGAGGTTCTTGCGTGGGTATCCCTAACCATAGAAAAGCTCCACTGGTGGGGTAGCAGGAGACTCAAAGCACAACATCATCATTTTGCTGCATCGCTCCTAGTCCTTAAAAACACCCTTGTGCATATCCCACCAACACGCTGGGGTGGTGTGCATAGCCAGATCAAGCACCTAGAACCTTCGTTCTTCTAGGATAGCCTTTTCCAATTCTTCCAGAAATACTTACCAAAACCATCAAAATAGGGTATTCCTCTTACCTCTTAGGAGATGCATCGGAATTTATTAGTGATATTGAGACAACGTAGCGCAGAAACATCGTGCAATTGATTCTGCCAGATCTCCATTTCTCCATCTGAATCTGAAAAGCACGAACTATCCTTCTCCCAATTCAGCATTCCATCAGCTGTAGGGTTAATCCAATCTTAGTCCCGCGCAGTCAGCTTGTAAATATGGTTGACATCATCTCCTTCACATACTAGCTCTGTATATCTTTCTCCTTCTGTCTGATCCAGTGGGACTATCACCCACATACCATCATTATCAAAGATCATGCTTCTACACTTTAGGTTGATGATGCCTCTCATATCAATGGCCCAATCCAAACCCAACAGCGCAGGGTAGGGGTCTACATCATCCACAATTTGTATCACTCCAAAATCTGCGCGTACCTTTACTCAAAAAATGTCTACCAGGACCTTTGGAAGTCTTCCAAATGGAATGATCCTCTGCTGATTGGCCATACGTAACTGAATGGTGGACCATTCCAGCTTTGGTTCTCCCATCTTCTGCCAGTCTTATGTAGAACATTTGCAATAGACCCCAGATCCAGGATGACTTGATCCATCTGATACTCTCCAATCTGCACAGTCATGTGCATCTCCTGACCAGTTCTCTTATTGTTCTAATAAATCTTGTTCACAACCTTAGTCTCCATTCGAGGTACTTCTTTTTTCGCGTAGCTATCTATCAGGGCCTGCCGATTATCTACTACCTTCTGATTGCGCAATAACTTAATACAAGCTTGTAGGAATGGTTTGACTTCATCATCAACCTTTGGTTCCATGATAGACTTTGATGTGGATGCTCCTGCCGTAGCAAAATCCTTCCTGGCTTCAATGAAAGTCTCCTTTTCCTTCTATAGGTTGAGTCCTTCTTTCTTATCAGATGCCTTTCTGATCAATGGCTCTACATCAGCCCTCTTTTCCTTATCTCCTTTGGTGGCAGCGCCACTGCATGTAATTATGTTTACACTTGGACCATTATCGCACGATTTAGATTTAACCATTTGTATGTTTTGTGTAGGCGTCTGTTGTTTCTTTTCCTGCATTCTAGAAATTAACACAGAACAGTCTTCAATTATACGATCAAATTTCCTACAGTACCTACAAGATTTTCATGCAGGGTTTGGGGAGTCGCACAAATAGTGTCCAGCGTCTCCACAGTTATAGCAGATTAATTTCCCTCTTCCCCAACCTGTGCCTCCACCTTTTCCTCCTCCCCTTCCTCTTATTAGGGATCCTCCATGTCCAGAGGGAGATGTTGGTGAAGAAGGGCCATCCTGCACTCTATAAAGGTTACCAGTGTCTATCATTAAATGGAACATCCAGTAGTGGTGCTTATCATGATCGACTGAAGAGAAAAATATGCACCATTGTTGCTTTAGCTCTGGCACATAGCTTCCTAATCGAGGATAATGGTATGTATCATGTCATCCAGCTACCCTATAATCAACGCACCATAGTGTGGGGCTACTTGGCCCAACCGCATCTGGGCACTATGGATTTAGCCCCCCTGCTTGCATGTAATCAGAGAATAGAGTGCACTAATCCTTGGTGTAGCCTGAACCCTTACCGCATATGCACCACACATCTGCGCCAACTTCTTTACCATGATCTCTACGTAGGTTCTGAATTTCTAAGTGCATAGCCTCCAGTTGACTTTGAATTTGCAGTGTTCTAAATTGAGCATCTTCTCTAGGCACAGCTTTCAATTTCATAGCAACTTCCAGAGCTTTGGCCCGAGAATCAATCTTATGTTGACCCATATTCCCATGCAGATGTGGTAAGAGCATCGCAATGAACCATTCCTTATGTTTCTTATCATCGTAAATAAATCATCTGTCATTGATGGTGCGCTTCAGTCGTTGATCATCCTCCCAAACCAATTCTTTTGGGCCGTATTTGACATCTTTTAATTCTATCATTCACTGTGAGTAGGACTTTAACTTCATAATTTTTTTTTTCAGGACATCCTTAATATGTACAACAGTGGGATCAACATTCTGAGCGAGATATCCCATGAACCAATCTAAGGCGCGACCTTCGAACGCCATAGCTAGTTTCACTCTCTTGACAACATCAATATTAACATTTTATGCAGTCCACACTGCATTAGCCACAAAACAAAACCGATCCATATCCTCACCTCCCACACCCTTAAATTTAGGTAGCGTGATATAAGCGGCCATATCTTCTACAGGTGGTGGTGGTGGTGGGGTAGGAGATGTCTTACCCCTGCGCGAGTTCGACGGTGACGTAGCACAGGGGCTACCTTCAGTGCAGGTAGCCTCGCTACTCTCTATATCATGTGAATTTATTATAGGGTTGTATACAGATCTGTCCCCTCTCTGATTGACCCGATAATATATTTTTTTTGCGCGTAGTGCTTTCGATCTTATCAAGGGTCATTCACTCAGTGTGGCTTCACAAAACACACTTTTCACACAATAGCATCTTAATTAGCAGAGGAAGAGATCGCATGAATTTACCTCTCAATCCCTTGAAAACTCTTCTTTCAGCTTCATAATATGACACAAACTGATCTACTGTAAATTCTGTCACAAGCCCACCCAATGATCTACAGTCTAGGTAATGGAATCATCAGTATTTTCCAACTGTTGGATCAATTCAGGTGTCCACTGCGTGACCTTGTCATCCTTCCAACAAGTTTGGAACTCTGCTAATCTTGACAACCACTCCTGCAATTTGTGCGCAAAGGTCACAAAGAAGATCTCGTGAACCTCTCTGAAAATATACTTATTTTTCCAATATTCAACAGACAACTTCTTACTTTTGTTTTCTTTGCGGGAAAATTGTTAAATTTTCTTCTCAAACTAATCCTCTAATTCAGGCTTTGATGGCCACCACATCACCCAATATCTCTCAAAATGATGCCAGTCCCGACAACGGAACCATTTATTGGCTTGAGAGGTCCTGGCCTAGGTTCAAAGTTAAGGTTAACCAATAAAACCCTCTTACTACTGGCCCTTTCGGCATTGACCTACTTGCGTAAGTCAAAGTCTCACCCGAAGTAGTATGGGGGGGTGCTGGATCCATGTTTCCATACCTTGAGAGAGACTTAAATGATGTGGGTGTCTATAGATCTAAAACAACTATGATCAAACCTTCGCAAAAGAAGCCCTAACCAGAAACCCTAACCAGATAGATTTAGGTCAATTACACAAAATGCCTTGTGCACATGCTAAAACAGACTCCACAATCCTTTTAATAATACTTAATACATAATATTGAAGCTCAGTAGTAACAGATCCATTCATTTATCATTCATCTAAAGCAAAAAATAGTGGCGCAATTGATCTGAACACAGATAACACAGTAACCAGAAATAAAATGCAGAAAAGATCGTAAATCAAATAACAGGTGAATTTAGTACTCAGATATCGTTCAAAACATTCCTTTATTCATTCACAGTCTGATCTTCCTTACAACACCTCCGATCTACCCATGCACATAGCCAGTGGGATCCACACACAGCAAGACTAAGGTCTCCATGCACATAGCCAGCAGGAGCCTTATAACCCATATAATTGGCTCAAAATATCAAAACATAAATCTCTATCATCCTCAACATCATTGTCTCCTATCGACTCGATCTAGACTCTTATTTATACTTTTAGCCTGCGCTCATCTAAGGTCCGCAAAATGTGGTTTTCGGCCCCTAGTTCTACCCTTTGACCCATTACAACTCATGAGGGGCTTTCACCCACCCCAAAGCCCCTTGACTTGTGCTGTGCACGACTAAAATTACAAAAAATTTACAAAAATATTCCAAAAATTTATCAAAATTATGTCCTAAGTGACTGCACTGCAACATTTATCATACTATCTACTACCCATTATTTTACTACGAACCAAACCATTTATATTCTTTCTGGGAATACCCCTCAAGTTAACCCGTCAAGTGGTTACATTCTTCTTGGGGGGAAACAACCTCTTCCGAGAGGACAACCTTACATTGGAACATATCCTACAGTTGTTGGGCAACCTTTACCTGATAACTATCCAAGTTATGGTCCCATGCCTCAAACTAGTTATGGTCAACCTTTTGTGTCACAACCCTTAGTAGGAATCCTTATCCAGGGATAAGTATTATATGGAATCCTTTTTTTTCTCAACAACCTTTGAAATCTACCCTAAAAATTCCCTAAAATCAACTTGGTCAGCTAGTTGGACAATTTGGTTATACTCAAGTCCAAAAAATTGTTCAAGGCATACCTCAAGTTACACTGAGGTTATATGTTTCGAGTACTCCTCGTACTCCTACCCAATCTATTGTGCAAACATCTGTTCAGAAACTGAGTGCTCCTCAAATGCCCATCATGGGATTTCCTCAAGTTTCTATTACTATTACCCCTCAAATTTCAATGCCCACTACTACGTAGGTTGTCCCTCAGACTACATTTTATCAAGACGGACCTATGGTCTAGTCTATTCCTCAAATATCTTTAGGATAACCTAGTGTAGAAGCTACACAAGCAAGTCAAACTTTTCAAGGGAAACCTTTTATAGGCCAAACGTTTCAAGTAAAATTCGTTCAAGGCCAACCATTTTAGTGGAAATATCCATTAGGACAAACAAGACTAAATATGCCTTTCCAGAATAAACCATACCCTGGTCATACATTTCAGATACTAGCTCAACCTCATTTTGGTATGGCTAATCCTAGTTACCCTGGAGGTATGAACATCCCAACTGCTCAATCTATTCTAGGATATCTTAGATACCCTCCTCTAGGTACTGGACTTGTCCCTTAGGGTTATCAATTTTCACAGCAAGAACCTAACCGGCGATAAAATTTTATAGTAACTTTAGATTTACCAAACTTGTCTCGGCTAACAAATGATCATATCTCTTATTTTTTGTTTTGGTCGGCCATGCCTACTAAGTTTCCTAGTGACATTCCAAATTTTGAAGGAAAATCAGGAGAGGACCCTTCAAACCATGTTATGGCATATCATCTGTGGTGCAAATCCAACTCTTTAATTGATGATTCCATCCAATTAAGAATTTTTGAAAGAAAATTGATTGGTTTAGTCCCAAAGTGGTACATTGAGTAACCACGAGCCTCTTTCAACAATTTAAATGCCTTAATGATTGCTTGATTAACTCATTTTGAATTAATAGGCCATTATGATAATGATACTGAACTTTTGATCTCACTTAAATAAAGTACGTCTACCTATATTTCTGATCACATTCACGAATGGGGATGTTACCTGTATTTCCAATCACATTCACGAATGAATACGTAGACGTGGTTTGGTCAAAGTTTCATTCCAAATCAAATTCTAGTGGAATGGTTTATCAAGTCTTTACTCCCAAAGATTATTGAATATTTAGCTAAAGGAGGTGTTTTAACGGAAGAGAAACTTATCGCTCAAGCCCATTATCTAGACCTTGTTTACACACAGTTTGGCACTTTGTATGAAAATATTCCAGATTTACCTCACCTTGGTCAAGTAACAACCACTCCTTCCTGCTCTCATGTCGTAGATAGTGTAATCAGCACGGTTAACACGTCCAAGAGTAAAAAGAAACAATCCAAATATACCAATCCAATTATAACCTTTCCTGATTCACCTAAAGGAGACTCTTATCTAGAAAATACTTCCGAAATTAATGTTGTAGATTCCTCTACCACTAAGACAAACTCAATTAGAGGTAAAAATAAGGGGAAGGGTAAAACCAAACAGAACAATTCTTCAAAAGAGAAAATGGATAAAATTGAACCATCTGACGAGAAGAGGAAACCACACTATCATTGTCTAATTCATGATGAAAATCATTACACAAAGGAATGACCCCATCGTGCTGAGGCAACTAAGTTCATCAAAGTTTCAGCCACACCCATTGTTCTTAAGGATCCATTTCCTTCTCAGGACAGTAAAGTGGTCTCTCATAATGCACCCTCTTCCAACTCATCGGTGAATATAATGACGATGTCCTCTCAAATTATGGTTGCAATGAGATCTTAAGATTATGGATCTAAGGGTCCTATAGGTGGAAACGAAATTGGGTCATCCAATCAACCTTCCATGTCAACCCCTCCTACTTTTGAACCATTACAAATTGAAAAACCTAGTTCTAACATGGTAGTTAAACCACCTCCTAAATGTCTTCTTCGAAAGTCAACTTTCAATCCACATGTGAGATCTGCTCAGAATTACAACATTGTTGAAGATTTGGCTACGTCACTTTCAGCAATGTCGTCCCTGGAAGTGTTGCAAACTTGTCCAACATATTGGAAGTTACTATTGTTAGCTATTGGAGTTGTTTATTGTCAAGACTTTAATATCATTATCTTTGATCTATACAATTTTGTACCTAGACTCCCACACCAACTGGCTTTTAAAATACTAGTCTTAGTCAAAACCAAGCGAGTTTTTCACACAGTAATTGATGAGGGAGCATCTACCTGTATAATTTCTATGGCCTGTTGGAAAGCCCTTGGTTCTCCAACAATCAATCAATCTCTCACAATTTTAAAATCCTTCAATGGAAGAGGTTTTCACCCTTTTGGGAGTCTTTTGGATTTTCCTATATAGATAGAAGGTAAACCTATTGCAGTTGAAGTTCAAGTCATTGATGCTCCACTTGAATACAACCTCCTACTTGGATGAAGACGATCTTATGCTATGACAGATGTAGTTTCATCAATCTTTCGAATGCTAATGTTTCCCCATAAAGGAAAAATTGTCAAAGTTGATTAGTTGTCTTACTATACTTCAGATCCTCCCTCTACGAGTAGTGTCTCTTACGTTGGAAAAATGGTTAATCCTTATGAATATGTTGGAGTAGGATTAATCAAATATTCATCTCTCATGGGAACTTTTTCCATGCCTCCTCTAAAATTTCTTTGTAATATTTCCTTCTAATATTATCAGTGTAAACACGATTACATCAAGCATAATTCCCTCGGATGATCCTTGGATTATGCCTTTAGAATATGAGTTAGACCTATATGGTAGTGATATGCCCTTAAGTCCTTTTGAATTGGCTTATGTGACTTTTCAATCGCTTTCCAACCCACCATTAACTGAAATTGATCAAGTGAATGTGATCAATGACGAGTATTCTCAATTGTCAGGTTTCGCAATGACATCTTTTTCTGATACTTTCAACAAGGCATTTTCAACTGACGAGAGTATTAGGTAAATTATGACATTGGACGAATTACCATGGGATGATATTCATGATTGTTCATATTTTTTACCTAATCTCGATAAACTTGAGAGAATGAATTTTAAACCATATTTTCGACTAAATATGTCAGTAAACCTAGAAATCCCATGTCAATCCTTCATCCAGATTCGGAAACAAATTTGGGAAACATCTCTGCAACATTTCCGATTGACATTTCAGTTAAACTTGGAATTACTGAGAACATTCATATAGGTGCTTCGTGCTCAATTGATGAAATCAACATGTATAGAACCCTATTTTAGAAATTTCATGACATTTTTCCTGGTCCTACAAAGAAATGCCAAGAGTTGACCCTAGTATTGTAGTTCACGAAATCAAGACATGCCCAGATGCTAAACCTATTAGACAAAGATTTCATCCAATCCATCCAGGAAAAGCGGCTGCTATCAAGGTTGAAGTTGAAACATTACTTCGAGTAGATTTTATTTATCCTATTCCCTTAACTGGTTGGGTATCCAATACTGTTCCAGTGAAAAAAAAGAGGAACTATTAGAGTATGTGTCGATTATATGGATGTAAATAAGGCTTGTCCTAAAGAAAATTATCCTACGCCTTACATCGACCAAAATTTTTACGATTGTGTCAACAATGAAATATTTTCATTTATTGACCGATTTTCTGGATATAGGAACTTTTGCCTATCACAAATTACCTTTTGGTTTAAAGAATGATGACGCTACTTTTCAGAGGGCCATGTCTTACACATTTCACGATATCAAACATATTTTGAAACCCTACCTAGATGACTTACTGGCCTATTCCATGAGACGACAAGATCATCCTACGTATTTATGAGCCATTTTTCTCTGATGTAGGCATTAAAATATTCGTTTGAATCCACACAATTTTTTTTTTTGTGTACAATCAAGATGATTGTTGGTATTTAGCATTTCTAAGGAATAAATTCATGTCGATCCTCTCAAGGTTGAGGCTATCATCAATTTACCTCCTCCTCCTACTCTTCGCCAACTCCAAAGTTTGCAAGAGAAAGAAAAAACTTTACGTAGATTTATCTCTAAATATGCGAAGCTAACTAAAGGTTTTACCTGACTGTTGAAAAAAATCATTCCATTATTTTGGGATGAGCTTTCTGAAAAATATTTCAATGCACTCAAACACGCATTGACCCACGCACCATTACTGCATCCACGTGATTATCACCAAGATTACTTTTTCTATTTAGCTACATCCAATTCTACCATAGGAATGGTATTAGTTAAAGAATATGAATCTACCACTGAACATGTGATTGATTATTTGAGTTGGAACCTTACACCTACTAAGATTAAATACACACATGTGAAGAAATTGACCTTGGTAACTGTTCAAAATGTCCAATGTTTTCATCACTACATACTGTTATGCAAAACAACTGTGATCTCTTATTTCAACCCTATGATGTACATTTTGACCAAACAACTGCTAGGGGGAGAATACTCTAAATGGATTTTTATCCTACAAGAGTTTGATTTGGAATTTGAAAAATATAAATCAAAGAAATCATTGGTATTTGTTGGGCTATTATGTGACTTTCCCTATACTTAATCTGAAACTGTGGAAGAAGATCATTTTCCCGATGAATCTCGGTTTCTCATTAGTAATCTGGATCCTTGGTATGGAGATAGCATCATATATCTTCAAACCCAAATTTTTTGGCCTGAACTATCATGATATGATCATCGTAGAATCTGATACCAGTCCCAACAATGTAATATTGTTGGCGATATTCTTTATCACCGTGGTGTCAATTATGTTTTCCGATGGTGTTTAACACATGAATAAGGCAAGAAGGCCTTTAATGACTGCCATTATGGAGCATTTGTTGGTCATATGTTTGGGTTTTCCACTGCCCAAAATATATTGCACGCTCACTATTTCTGATCATCATTTTTTAAATATTACATAATTGAGGTTAGAAAATGTCACAATTGTCAAAATTTTGATCGAAAGATGCATGCACCTCCCTCTCCTCTTCACCCAATCATAGTTGTCAGTCCATTTGCATAACGGGGCATCAATTTATTTACATGTAACCCTCACTTGGTCGAGGGTATATCCTCGTTGTAGACTATTTACATTCAAGAGCAATGGTGAAACTGAAACTATTTTCATATTAAACCATGTAATTTCTAGGTTCGACATACCCCAAGCCATTGTTACGGACCACGGTAGCCACTTTCGATACATTATGATGACTAAACTTTCCGCTCAGCTCGACTTACACCATGACAATTCTACACCTTATTACCCACAAGCAAATGGCTAAGTTGAAGTTGTAAACAAATTTTTGACCAATATGATAAGAGGATTGTTCAAAATCATAACACTAACTGGCATACCATGTTTTTTTCATCCTTTTGGACATATCGTACCTCTGTGAAAAAATCCATTGGTTTTACTCCTTTCCAACCCATTTACAGTTTGGAAGTCTTTTTACTAATTGAATGTGAAATTACGTCTTTAATACTAGTCATTCAATTATTACCAACTACCTCTGAAGAGGAAGAGAATTTTTTTATACTTAACACAATTAGATGAAACTAACCGCATTGTTTCACTAGTTGGCGAGGCTCATAAATTTTTTGTTAAAGCTTAGTATGATCAAAATGTTAATCATCGTGTTTATTCACAAGGTGACCTAGTATTAATTTACGATCAAGCACATGATAAAATAGGGTTTGGTAAGCTCAAACCTATGTGGAATGGCCCTTACATTATTAAATGTGTACTTACAAAAGGTGCCTATCTATTAGTTGATTATGAAGGTGTCTTATAATATCCCCAAAAGGGATTGCTGAGCAAGACATGCTTAAAAAATGCATTTTTCAGGGATGTGTGCTTCATCTATCATAAAATGTGTTTAAAAACACTCAGAAACCCATTCCAAGTACTGCAGCAACCTTTACTCAACTTTTTTTCTCAAAAAGGTGAGGAAAAGCAGCTCTTCATGCCCTAAAATGGCAGTATTCAGAAATATGCATAAAAATAAGGGTCATGGCTCTGGGATATGTTATATTAGGTCAAGAGGGATTCACATGCCAAATTTCAGCAAAACAAAGTGGGTTTTTCTATGTTAAATAGATCCTCCATTCCCGACTAGGCTTAAAATTGTTGATTTCCCATGACTTGGAGTATGCATAAATTTACTGAAGCATAGGGAGCATATTTTCTTAAGGGTTTGATGAATTTATGTAGAGATAATAGTATGACAAGCTTAGAATCTGATTCAAAGGTTTTACATTAGGAAATACAGATCTATACTTGAAGGAAAGGCATCAAAACCAAGCTTTATGACACAAGAAGTAGAGGATGAACCAGACAGCGTAATATTCAGAAATATGAAGCAATGTTTTATTAAGCTTCAGATCTATAATAGATCATAGGGAAAAATTATAGATTTAAATTGGATATATATGTAAAAATGACTTTTAAGTACATTCCCCTTGGGGATCTTAGCTGAACATGAAGGACACTGAATAGATCTGAGATCTACACCATGGATCTGCAGTAAACTTCAAAAATTTCTGAAGAATAAATCACACAGCAGATCAGATCTAAAATAGGACATGGATTTGTTGGAAAATGCACATATCACCTCAGTGAAGGAAAGGGGCCCTTTCACCGGAGATCTCTCCTCCAAACTGCTATCAAATGTACACTGCAAATTTTCCTGCAAAGAGGACAAAGTTTCTGAAGCTAACTGCACTGATGAAGTGATGCACACTTTTGCCTCATGCCAAGATAAGAAATTGAAGCTCAAAACAGCTATTGCACTCCTGCCAATGATTTATATGACTTCACCACTGAGAAGATGCAATATAAACCTTTTGATCTGAATAGATCTGATTCCAATTTCTGCAGCCTACATAGATAGGTCACCCCAAACAGGACTGCACTGTAGATGTAAGATGAGGCTTGGCCAAAATTCCAGATCGTGGATCAATGCAGCACAATCTCCTCCAAGAGACCCTCAAGGAAGGAGGGAGGAATCCCTAAATAGGAAATTCCTCCCTCTCTAGCTAAACAACCAAGAGAGTTTGAGTTGCTCAAGCAATCTCAAAATCGAAATATCATCAACAACCCTTCCTTGTGGCCTTCCTCTTTCTTTTATAACATTAGGGTTTGGAAAACCCTAAACCACCTCCAATGATTTAACCCTTTTCACATGGAGGGTCTCCATCTAAAACTGCGATGATCCATGAGGAGGTTCAATGCATCTAGACACTGCTGAGATTTGGTCATGTTGACCTAGTCAAATAGCTTGAACATGTTTCACATACAAGTGGATTTTATTAAGTAAGCCCTGATTTGACTCTGTTCACATTGGGCATTGATTTATTTTTTTGCTTAGGAATTTTAGAGTTCCTCCTTTACACTTTTATTCATGAGTTAAGAAAACTGAAAATAAATATTATATTCCCATTAGTTGCAAAAATTGGGAATATTACAGTCTCCCCCGGAAAAATGTTGCTTGCCCTCAAGCAACTCTTATTGTAGATGCAAACCATTTATTCCCCTCCAAATGGCATCCACATAAGGAAGGCTTCCTCCATTTGCTGCAATAGGTTATGTATGTTTGGTTCCATAGTTGTCTTCCACATATACATGAGTTGACTTCCAATTGTAAGGTTAGAGGTCCTCTTCCTATCAGGAAGTATAAGACGACAATTACATGATATCCAACACTATCATAAGCACATGAGAGACATAAAATATAGTAGCTCCTTCCATAAAGGGGAAGCTTCATCATGCAAAACATACCTCCATCCCATGTCTCATGGATTTGATCAAGCATTGTTATGCTCTCACTGTTAGCCCTGTTAGCTATCTTAGATCCAAACTCCATCATTCCAGTGTCAGGAAAAAGAAGAAGGTAAGGAGTAATATGGGTAAACCAAAATGTCAAACCATATTCTCCTAATAATAACCACTGGAGCAAGGCCCTTTGCTGCCATCCTCCATCTTCTCCATGTAAGATGGACAAGCCAAGCTTCCCAAAAGATGATGTGCATGCCTCTCTTTGCTGCAATTTATCTTTGATACATAAGGCATGAATCAGAAAATGATGAGCTATGGGGTGGTCACCATACTCATTTAAAAGCAACCAAAGCAACAAGAGGTCTTGCTACCTTCTTTCCTCCTCATGTGCATCATGAAACCAAACCATACTAATGGACATATGATATGTCACATCAGCCCAATACAAAGTATCATCATTAATGCACATCATGAGATCAATATGCCAAATTTTACACAATGCAAAACACATAGACATAGGAGATGTCACGTGGTGGCCATACTCTCTCAAGTGAATAGAAATGGTACATGCCTTCTCTTGCTGCAACATAACATTGAAATTCAAGGCATGATTCAGAAAATGATGAGCTATTGGGTAGTAACCACACTCACCCAAGAGCAGCCATAGCAATAAGGACTTTTGTAGCCTTCTTGCCTTATCAACATGTGGATCATGGAGCAACAACAACACAATGATGGACATGTGAAATGTCTCATCAACATAGTACAAGAAAGATCCCTCATACCACATCATGTGGGAGTCATCCCTCCTCCCAAGCCAAAGTTCATGCATGAAACATCCCTCCAACAGAAATACATGTGGATAAATGAGACATATTTCAAACATGGGTGAATACATGGACATGAGATTTAACATGTGATGTCCAAACTCTCCTTTTAACAACCACATCAACCATGCTTCCTTTTCATATATTCTATTAATGATGCATAAAGCATGAGATGAGAGAATGAGAATCTTTGGGTAGTGATCATGCTTACCCCAAAGCAACCAGCGTTTCCATGCCTCCTTATTCATTTCATGACCATTCTTCAAGGCATAGATCAGAAAAATAGGTGCCTTTAGAGAGTGAAAGGAGTCTCCCAAGGGCAACCAGCGTAACCAAGCTTGCTGTCCATGTATGTTTTCAAGTGATCATGTGATCTCTTGCTCATCATCCTCATCCACTCACTCCAATATGGAAGATGAGTGATGTGTTGCATAATCATGGCATCCTCCCTTTGTAGAATACCATCTCCTTTGAACCAATGAAGAACCTTGCATCTCATGAAATATTGAAATGCATCTCTGTTGAGATCTCTTAGTGAGACCTTTCTCCCATCTATGGCCTTCCAAAACTAGTGAGGCTTTGAATCTGTAGTAAGTAGAAGTCTCTCTTTGAGTTGTAGCATGCTCATTGAGAGAGTGTCATCTAGAGGGGAGAAAATGCTTCTCATCTCAAGATGTCTACTCTTCATCTTCTTCTTCTCCACTGCTTCAAGGTTGAAGCTGCCTCTAGAATGATCCAAGAGAGCTTAAGCCTCTTTTTTAAATTCACTAAGTGACAGCGCTGTAGATCTGAAAAGTGATGCATGCACTGTCTCAAAGAAAGTCACATTTCTGATCTCACAATCAGCCATTGAACATAGGATAGTACTAATCCCCCTTTTTGAAACTCTATATCTCAACTCAAGAGGTTGAATGTAGTTCAACAATGATGCATAGGGATAGTTTCCAATCTCCTCCTTGATTATATCAAGGGTCCTCTGTGCTGTGACATTTCTTTTCTTCAAATCATCATTTTGATTTAATCCTTGGCTATGCATTAATCTTGAAACAATATGTGCAGAAATTGCATGCATACCTTGGATCAAATGATATGTGGGAACCTCTTAACAGAACACAAGAGTTCCTCCACCTGGATCAATAATGCCTCCAATTGCTGGCAAGAATTATGGTCTCCTTTCTTCAAGCATACCAGCGTTGGTACCTTCCTTCTCCTCCTCATGCATCTCCTGATTCATGCATGGGACTCCATATGTTAAGAGCTCAAGACTACCTTGCAAAGATACAAGTGCCTCTTCTCTAGATGCAAGCACCTTAGCAGAAAATGGTGAAAATGGAGATCTCTTGCCCAAAGTGACAAGATTGACATTCTCCTTTGTTTCCTTGGGAGATGTCTCTTTGTAGCTCATCTTTTCCCTCTCCTCATCAAACTCCTTGAGATTTTCTTCAATACTCTTCAATGTTTGAAAAAGAAGCAATGAGATCTCTTCTTCGGTCATTCTCCCTGCTTTGTGATGACAGGAAGTGTATAGTTCTTCCTCTTCATCTTGAAACCCTTTAGGAGTTTCTTTGCATCTCTCTTCTTCATTGCTATACCTCTCACCTTCTTCAAAGAAAGTGGGCATAGTGGATCTATGAGGAGATCTAGGACTCTCCGGTCTTCTAATTTGCTAATAGGAAGTGTTAGGGCTTCCTTATTCTTCTTGAAACCTCATGCAAATTTTACTACAGCTTAATTCTTCTCAAAACCCTCTAGGAGTCTCGGTGCATCTTCTTTCTCTCTTCTGATTTACCTCTTTGGAGAGGCCCTTCTTAGATTTGAACACTGATGAGAGTAATCTCATCCTCTCCATCATTCTGATCTCTGTTTCTTCTCTTCTCTTCTCTGATAGCTTGATCTCATGTGCTGGGCCGAGATCCGTCTGACATTAATCGGTGAATATCCCCCAAAAGGGTTTTCTTAGCAACACATGCCTGAAAAATGTATTTTTCAGGGATGTGTGATTCATATATCATATAATGTGTTTAAAAACACTTAGCAACCAATTCCAAGTACTGCAGCAACCTTTACTCAGCTTTTATTCTAAAAAAGGTGAGGAAAAGCAGCTTTTCATGCCCTAAAATGACTATATTCAGAAATATGCGTAAAAATAAGGGTCATGGTTCTGGGATATGTTATATTAGGTCAAGAGGGATTCACATGCAAAATCTCAGAAAAAAAAAATCGTTTTTATATGTTAAACCGATCCTCCATTCCCGACTAGGCTTAAAATTGTTGATTTCCCATGACTTGCAGTATGCAGAAATTTACTGAGGCATAGGGAGCGTATTTTCTGAAGGATTTTGTGCTTTTATGCAGAGATAATAGTATGAAAAGCTGAGAATATTATTCAAAGATATTACATTAGAAAATACATATCTATACTTGGAGAAAAGGCCTCAAAACCAAGCTTTATGACACAAGAAGTAGAGGATGAACCAGACATCGTAATATTCAGAAATATGAAGCAGTGTTTCATTAAGTTTTAGATCTATAACAGATCATAGTACAAAATGATAGATCTAAATGGGATCTATATGCAAAAGTGACTTTTAAGTACATTCCCCTTGGGGATCTCAGCTAATAATGAAGGACACTAAATAGATCTAAGATCTATACCATGGATCTGCAGTAAAATTCAGAAATTTATAAAGACTATATCACATAGAAGATCAGATCTAAAATAGGACATGGATTGGTTGGCCAATCCACGGATCTCCTCAGTGAAGGAAAGGAGCCCTTTCACCGGAGATCTCTCCTCCAAACTGCTAGCAAATAAACACTGCCACTCTGCCTGCAAAATAATGTAGTTTCTGAAGCTAACTACGTAGATGAAGCGATGCACACTTTGGCCTCATGCTAGGATAAGAATATGAAGCTCAAAATAGCTATTGCACTCCTGCTAATGATTTAGATGACTTCGCCACTGAGAAGACGAAATAGAACTCTTCAGATCTAAATAGATCTGATTCCACTTGCTACAGCCTACATAGACAACTCACCCCAAACAAGATTGTGCTATAGATGTAAGATGAGGCTTGGCCAAAATGTAAGATAGTGGATCAATGCAGCACATTCTCCTCCAAGAGACCCTCAAGGAAGGAGGGAGGAATCCCTAAACAGGAAATTCCTCTCTCTCTAGCTAAATAGCTAGGAGAGTTTGAGTTGATCAAGCAATCTCAAAATCAAAATATCATCAACAACCCTTCCTTGTGGCCTTCCTCTTTCTTTTATAACATTAGGGCTTGGAAAACCCTAAACCACCTCCAATGAGTTAACCCTTTTCACATGGAGGGTCTCCATCTAAAACTGCGCTAATCAATAAGGAGGTTCAATGCATCTAGACACTGCTGAGATTTGGTCCTGTTGACCCAGTCAAATAGCTTGAACCTATTTCACATACAAGTGGATTTTTATTAAGTAAGCCCTGATTTGACTCTGTTCACATTGGGCATTGATTTATTTTGCTGCTTAGGATTTTTAGAGTTCCTCCTTTACACTTTTATTCATGAGTTAAGAAAACTGAAAATAAAATATTATATTCCCATTAGCTGCAAAAATTGGGATATTACATGTCTCTTTAGGAGAGCCTAGAAATGGTCTCTATCTGAAGAGATATTATACGTGATTTACCCGGTGGAAATATTTATTGTACATTACTTATAATTTTAATGAGTGTGTGCCATATATTAGTTATTTTCTTTACGAATTTGTGACTACTTTTCTTGCTTATCTTGATTACTCTTGATATTTCATATGTCGACATTCCCTCAAGCTTACATTGGCTTTGATGATGGTGCTTGTCGTAGTAATTAGAATTTATCCTTGTCATCTATTCACCCATTGATGAGTTAGTTTCTATTCATGGGATTTGCCTTGGTCAAACAACGAACAACATAAAATAATATAGTGCAGTCATTGAACTATTATCTGATGCCATTAAATTTGGCATTCGACTTTTGATTGTTAGGTTAGATTCAAAAATAATTTTATTAAATTTAAATGGTGTTTATGCAGTTAGAAGTCCATCCATGTTAAGAATTTTTTTTAAGGGTTCGTCTCTTGGGAAGGAAGTTTGACTACAATGAATATCAACACATTTCAAGAAATTCAAGCACTTTATCTAATGCATTAGCTAATCAAGTGTTAAATAGAAATTTGTTACATTAAAAATAAATCAAAACAATATTCCATCCATATTGAACAAGATACTCAGATAATAAAATTAGTAATCATCATTAGGTTAAATAATAATCTGTCAAGTGTGTCCAAAATATATATCATCCAAGGAAATAGAATTCCAAAACCTTATGATCCAAATGCGTCAGTATCCCTGGATACAAAAAAAATATAGTCAGAATGACTATCGCCTATCCGTTGTCGCACAGATTGTCAAGGCACCGCGACAATGGCTCAGATTGGGGGCTGTCACCTTTATCCCCAATCTCTCTATTCAAGCTGTCCCTTGCAAGCTAAGGGAGGTAGACCCTATTATAAATGAGAATGACAAATCCAGGAGACACAGCTAAAATATCAAATACTTGATAGAATAAACGAGATTCCACAGATCTAAATTAGATTTCACTTTTAAGACCAGTGCCTTATGGAGTCAAACAAAATCCCGTTATGCAATTATAAACGAGTAAGTGACGATTAACTGTTGCTTATTAAAACATGATTGATCACAATGATATCCAATTGAAAGACACCACGACCATGCATTAAAATATCTTAAGCCCACAACAATATTATCACAAGATGAAACTGCCCGAGATTTGCGATATTTCCAGATTTATGATGCTTCAATTAAATTCGATCCAGAAAATGTTTCTATAGTCAAATCTTTAGATAAAAATTTCAAATGCACATTTTGACTATGGAAAATTTGAATTTTTTTTTTTTTAATATTTTTGTATTTTCTAAATTTTTAGGATCTTTGGAATTTTTATTTTTATTTTTTTATTTATTTTTTATTTTTTTATTTTAAATCTAAAAACAAAAATCAAAATTAAAATCTAATTAAATTAAAACTAAAGTTAGAATCTAAAAATTAAACAAAAACTAAAAAACACAAATTAAAATTTAAGCTAAGTTAAAATGAAACTAAATCTAAATTTAAACTAAAACTTCCACTAAAATCTAAAACTAAAAATCAATAAAACACAAATCGAAACCTAAAATATATACAACCTAACATTACAATCTAAAAATCTAGGGTCTAAACTTAATTAAAGCTAAAAATTAAACAACAACAAAAAAAAAATCAAAATAAACGTAACGCTAACCTAAACTCTAAAACTTAAAAAATCTAAACGCTAACTAAAACAACAAAATCGACTTAAAGTTAAAAATAAATGAACGCCTATACATGAGGATCTGCGTTTTATTATGTGCGTTTATTTGTTTGCAGTTGCAGGTCCACGGGCGAGGAGTTTGGACGTCGTGGAGAGGAGACAGGTCCGAACAGCAACGACGGCTATGAGAACGCAGGCAGGGCATTCGATGGACGAGGAGCCTGAATTTTTTATTGTTGCATTTTGCAGGTTAGGGCACGATGGAGCCAACGCACAAAAATCTGAAACGTATTCGTAAGGGTTCACATTCGTTTTGCTGTAGAGAATGCCTGGACGAGGTGAGATCGGTAGCAAAGCTTGAATCGAAGTTGGAGGATGCTGGACGGTGGAGCCACGTCACATTGGAAAATCACCAGCAGAAGTAAAGACGGGTTAACCCAAAAGATGGCAAATGGAGATAGATGTAGTCGATTTGAAGGAAAATGCTGGATGAAGGGCTTGACGTGAAGAAATCGACAGTAGACAGAACGCTGGGCAGCTTAAGGAAATCGATGTATGCAGAGGTGAACCCAGTACAACAACAACAACAAAAATCCAGCAACCTCAAATTTTTCCAAAATTCAGATTTTCAAAATTCTTGAACCAATAATGCCCAGATTTGCCCACAGTGGGGATTTGAGGCCAGATCTGGCCTTTGGAGGCTAGATCTACCTTAGATCTAAAAAAAAAAAAAAATTCCGATTGAACCTGTAACCTGCAACAATCAGTCAGATATGAAGATACACACCAAGAAACGATTAAACCCCTACAGTCCTAAAAAAATTTACAAATTTACAACTAGTTTACAAATTCAAGACCCTCATGGTCAGATCTGAATCTATTTTAGCACATTTTTTAGAGATTTAAAATTTTTTGGGAGAGGCACAAGCCTTTGAAACCCTTCAAAATCACAAATATCGTAAGATAGACGTGGAAATTTAACAAATAAAGAGCTTATCAGATTTATGTTTATTGGGAGTCAGTTGGTCCAACCGAAGACTTCCCCAGACGCCCAATCTTAAGAAAAATTTCCCTGCACACTTAGATCCGGATTTTAGATCGATAGAGATTTAAGAAAACAACATGAGACCTTTGCAGAAAAATCAGAATGTTATTTTATAAACCCAGAAAACTGCATAAGATACCTATATGCAGATTAATCCATGAAGGCCATCAACCATAAAATGCAAGAAACCAAGTAGCAGAGTTTAGAGAAAATTCACCACATAGATCTGAGAAGGAACATCCAGATTTGTAACCCCAAAGTCTTTAGCTTTATTCCTCAAAAAGTTTACAAGAGCTTCTAAGAGCAAGTGCACGATTCTGAGATCGGATGACTCAAGAATGACAAAGACCTCTAAATTTATAGGACTAGATCTCTAACGGCTAGTTTGGATGATCCTCGTCAAAATAATCTCAACCGTCCAAAAGATTTAATTATCTTTTAATCCGGAGCATTGAAATTAAAATTTTGGGGAAAAAATGAATTTATCATTTAATTCAATTTTAATTAACTCAAAAATATTATTTTTGAGTTAATTACCCCAAAATTTTGACCTTGACTTAACCACCAAGGCCCAAGGGTCCAATATTTCTTAAAATTCTCAATATTCCCTTGGCCTGGGGCTTTCAAAATCATTTTCCAAGGACCCACAAATTTTGCCTTTAAAGATTTAATTCTAATTTAGGACCCTAAATTAATTAAATTTCTGGTTTAGGATTTTATTAATTAATTGACCAGAAAATTTAATTAATTGACTAAGAGGGGATTATAATTATTTTTCCAACCCTCTTTTACATGAGATAATACATTTACATACATGAAGGGGGAAAACCCATTCGTATAGACCCTCAAATAAATACCCGATTCTGCGACTCAAAATATGATCTAGTAGACCAAGTAGTTCAAACTACTTTTACAAGGACTCGATAGAACACTAGGACTCACTTAGCATGCTGATGACAAAATCCACCCTAGCTTTGGGGTGAGGCTGGAGGGAAAAACTCTGCTGATCACTTTCGTGAATCAGTGAGACAAAAAACCTCCTAGGATGGAAGTCATCAACAACATACTAGGCTTACCTAAGTTGTTACATACATGGACGGTCTTACTTAGATCATTTACATCATAAAATGCAGAATGGGTTTACATCATTATAAAAACTGTCGATCGGCGATGAAATCTGGATGACACGAGCCTCGAACATGATAAGTCCCATTTGAAAAAATGGGGGGGTGTACTGCTATGGGGTCGTTGACAAAGTGTGGTCAACATCTGGCTCTACTTGGGGACACGTTGCTTCATCGAAGGAATGTGAGAATCCAGAATCTGCATCCAAGCAACACACAAGATTATATAAGTAGCGTCCATCCAAATATCATTATATAACATTAAGCTCATGAAAAATAGAAGCTCTTCTTTTATTTATTATTCTACTTAACATGAAAAGTAAATCTACTCTAACTGCAAAATGAAATGCTGAAATAACAAGGTGTAAGGTTAGAGATACAATATAGAGGATGCCCTGTGGCATTAGATGTGCTCAATATAGTGTATGCTGAGCATTTGCCTGCTTTCAGGAAAGTCTGTTGGCTGCTTTTCAGATGTGCCATGTCCAATCTTGCATAATGTAGGACTCTGTCTTATCCGAATATCAAGCTGCTCTCGAACATCAGATGAATCAAACCACTTACTTCTTCTTTTCTGCTTCTTTCTCTTATTCTGAGTGGGTTGTGATGTCAACAATGAGACCACTGTAGATTTCTTGTCCTCATCTTGAATATGTTTGTACAAAATATCCGAAGAACCTGGAGCATGACCAATATTATTCTGGATATACTTTGTCAATGGTGAAACATAAGCTTGGTCTTTCTCAACATCCTTTGAAACCATAGTTAAATCCTCCATGTGATGAGATGGGAATGGCTTTAGTAGACAAGAAGTCTTGTGATCTGTTGATGAATCTTCATAATCAAATTTTGGCTGAAACTTTTGTAATTCTTCCATTTTTTCCAATTTCTTTTGTATGGAACTCATCTCCCTGGCATGCCTTACTATTAATTTCGTCTGATTTGCCTCCATATTTTTTATTTCCAACAAGTAATTTTCCTTCATGGCAGTCATTTCCTGGGTGTGTCTTGTTTCCATTGCAATCATATGATTATGTATAATGGACATCTGATTAATCATTATCTTTAACCTATTTTCCATGACATTTATTTCCTGTGCATGACTTTCTTCCATGGAAGTTATCTTATTTTGAAGACTGATTTGGTTAGCTTCCATGTTTTGCATTATTTTCGTATGATTGGGTTGCACATCCTTAATCATCTGCGCTGGCTCCTTAACCTGACTTTCATGATCTTCTATATGCATGTGATAGTCCTTACCAACAACATTAATTTGATGACTTGACCTTGCCATTCTACTAGCTATGATTCTTTTGACAACATGGCAGGCAACCTCTTCATGAAGATCATTACAGGCTCTACAATAAGGCAGAGCTTCATTCACAAGATTTGCAAACTCAAGTTGATTTGTCGGTCTCTGCTCATTAGATAAGCCTCTTTTCTGCAAAGCATTATTATTTCTAGGTTGGGAATTCTTCGTTTGAGCCCTTTCCATTTGAACCAACCTAGCCTGTAAGACACTTATTTCCTTAGAATGTTCAGAGATCAATTTCGTTTGATTAAGCTCCATGCTTTCAAGTTTCTTAGCATGATTAAGCTCCATGCTTTCAAGTTTTTGCATTAACCTTTTCATAGGGTCATCATCATCTTCTTCAATTTCTTTTCCCTTATAATATGTCAAAGACCTATCAAAATCTGGAGTTTTGGACATTCCAGATGCTTTCTTATCCTTTTCAATCTCCTTAGCCAAAGATTGACAAGCTTTGTAATTTGCAGTTTTAGCCCGCCTTAACTCATATGAAGTATTAGAATCAAAAGCATCAATGTAAAAATTTAGAAGAGGTCCATCAGGAGGTTTATGAATTTGAGATATTTCTCTAAGGATACCATTAAATCTCCTGTTAAAATCTTCATTCGTTTCGTTTTCTTTCTTTTTTATGGTGCTGATTTCTCTTACCAAATGGCGACTCCTCAAACGCTACATTAAACGTTCTCTGCATTTCCAATCACGTCTCTCTGCCATCCAGCTTTCTTCTTGCGTTTCTCTTGCCATCCAGCATTTCCCTCTATTTCCCTCACACCTTCACATCCTGATCTACCCTTCATTACCGTCGAATTCACTTCTGTTCTCATCATTTTCCTGTACCTGCGTCCAGATTTTCCCTCAAGCCATCTCACCTTGATCTGTTGACGTCTCTCTGCCCGCCGTCCAAGTTCCTTCGTCCGAGCTTCTCCTCTGCTCTGCCATGCTTTCCCTTTGTGTCGTCGAGCCCATTTCCTCACGCATCCAAAGAGCTCCGACTTGCAAACACAAACGATAAACCACAAATACAAAGAAACACAAAATTTGCGTTAGATTTTTTTTCGCGCCGGCATTTTTATTTTTGATAGATTTCATTTTTAATGCGTTGTGGTAACGTAGGGTTAGGATTGTAGTTTCAATTTATTTGCTTATGTAGGCTTAGTCTTAAACGTAGATTTGGATTTTTATTTTTATTTTTTTTGTTTTATTTCATTAGCGTAGGTTTAGGACTTTGGTTTAGTTTTAATGAATAAGTTGTAAGGTAGTGACTAGTCGTAGTTTTAGTTTTAATTAGATTTCTGTTTTAAATTTCGTTTAGATTTTAATAAATTTAATTTAGTTTGTTTTAAGATCTAACTTAGGATTTAACTTTAGCTTTAATTTTAGATTTAATTTAGATTTTAGATTAGAAATTTTATTTTATTTATAAAAAAAAAATAGATTTTGATTTAGATTTCTTAATAAGCAAAATAAAATAAAATAAAATTCTAAAAATTTCAGTTTCTAAAAATTTTTCTAAGTCCTATGGTCAAATAAGCCTAAAATTTTATTCTACACCTTGACCGTGGAACATTTTGATTTTCGAACTGGGTTATAATTGGAATATTTTTGTTTTTGGAAATCTTTCAAGTATCTGGCATTCTCATATTGTTGTGGGTTTAAGATATTTTAATGCATGGTCGTGGTGTCTTTCAATTAGATATCATTGTGATCAATCATGTTTTAATAAGCAACAGTTAATCGTCACTTACTCGTTTATAATTGCATAGCGGGATTTTGTTTGACTCCATAAGGCACTGGTCTTAAAAGTGAAATCTAATTTAGATCTGTGGAATCTCATTTATTCTATCAAGTATTTGATGTTTTCGCTGTGTCTCCTAGATTTGTTATCTTCATTTATAAAAGGGTCTACCTCCCTTAGCTTGCAAGGAGACAACTTAAATAGAGAGATTGGGGATAAAGGTGACAGCCCCCAATCTGAGCCGTTGTCGCGGTGCTTAGACAATCTGTGCGACAACACT